>OX411306.1:235296071-235746599 GCA_948150685.1 Rhaphigaster nebulosa | reverse complement strand
GAACGAAACATTCCAAATCATTTGTGTGACCAGGATTTATAATTTTGATTATAATGAGAACAAAAATCTGATTATAGTTGAGTACAAATAATTTTTTTTTTTTAAAGTTTGCTTTGCTTGGATCCAAAGTCAAACTTAAATGAAGATGATAATTATTAAAATTCTTCAATTATAATAATTTTCATAGTAATTTTAGCTTTATTAGGCAATGGTTTGTCCTTCTAAGCATATTTTAATTCAATTAGAATCACTAAACCTGTTACTGTTACCTACTGCAGTTCCTATTTTTTAGGAAGTTAATTAAATACTTATTATTATAATGAAAGGTGAAAATTATACAAAACACACCGATTTGTTACTGTTAATTTTTCTAAAATGTAATATTAATAACATTCATGAAATTTCAATTAATCATATTTTTCATTATTCATTTATTTACAATCCCCTTAAAAAAATTGAAAAGTGAATTAAACCGTTTTGATTTCCATGTCCTCATATGGCCTTTATCTATGGTCACAAAGAATAAGGTGGTAAGTTGAAAAATGGTCCTTTGGAATTATGTATATTTATGTATATCTTCCAAGTCTTCTGCTAAGTCACGCATCTCCATATCTCTGAGTTTTAGAAGGCTTGAGAGATGATCACAATACACTAATGAGTCAGGAGGACCAATTTTCGACTTGACAAGTTATTCCCTGTAACGAAATATTCCTATAAAATTTTAATTTCTGAGAAATAAATTTATTAATTTAAGAATAGTTATAAATAAATTTGATCTTTGAACAGAATGTCTCACACTTTGTTTTATCTTTTACTGAATCATAAATTTCAATAATAATAAATAATATAATTATGAGACTAAATCTTATATTAAAACGTCTTGCGTGGGCTCTTCTCGAAATAAACTTACCTTATTAATAATGTAATATATCATTTCTTAGAATGTTTTTTTTTTTTTACTTTCTTTTTTTATTTTATAGTTGTATGATTTTTAAAATTCATCATGCTTCCAAGAACCCATATCATACCTTTTTCTTACCAATATCTCTATTTAAACAGTGAAATAATATAAGAGGAATTGATTATTTTCCCATGCAAAGGCTTTGAAAACATGAGTAAAAAAAACTCTGAAATCTAATGTTCTTAAAATAGTTGGTATAGGACAAAAAACCGTTTAACAAACTAACTTATAATTTATTTACAAAAGGTACATCATATAACTTGGCATCAGTACATAAATATTAACAACTCGTAAGTATTGTCTTTACATGTTCACAACTGACATCATTGGCACACAGATCAGCAGAGGGGAATAATAAATAAGTCTGAGAGGAAGAGGACCCACTGTCACGGTCACTACCGCTTGTTGATGATGTCGTACGAGTATTGGTTCGATGGGGAGTTGAAGTTGACGTAGCTCCCTTCCGGCAACTTGTCAAAATTCGGATTTGCATTCGTCGTTCGCGTCCTTTCGACTCTCTTAGAATCGGCCGCTTTAGAACCCTGTGAAGGTTCAGTTTTTTTACTTCTTGATGCTTCCATTACTTTTGTTTCAACCGTTTTTGAAATTTGTTTTATTTCCGAGCGTTGCCTTTTCGATGATTCAGCTGTTATTACAGCATTAGTTTTTTGTGGCTCTGAATTCTCAAACGTTGGCCTATTGTGTGTTTCGGCAGGTTCAGTTTCGTTCGAAGGGTGTGAGGTCACAAATTGTTCCTTGGTAGTTGCTTCGAAATTGTTCGAGGAAGTGTTGTTTGCAGTTTTCGTATTGTTTCTTTTTGGATCAGGATTAAAATACAGAGCTATCCCACTCGATGTGAATCCGCTGTCTAGTAGATGTCTCACGAGTTCTTGTTCTTTCCGTACCAAATGGTTGTTCGCTGCCTCTCTCTGAGAGTTGGAATCTTGTTTTCCATTCCTTCCATCACCCGAAGGTGGAGGGACTACTTGTGCTCGGGATTCGTGGTTCACACTCTCTTGCGCTACTAAAGTCTCATCTCTACTCTCGTGCTTGATTCTCTGTAGATCTGGACCACTGGGTTCTGTATTCACTCCATGCTGTTCAGACCCACTGGGATGAGCATCTACCACTCCGTAGCTAGGTTGAACTTGTTGGATAGAGGCTGGCTGGTGTTCGATCGCAGCAAGTATATCTTGCAACAGGCCATTAGAGAGAACGTGCTCATGGGGAATGTTCCCATGCGATTCTCCGTTCGCAGATTGGATGTTCAGAGTATAACTTCCTTGATTGCCATGAATGGGTATGTCTACTGAATTAGGTGTATACTCGTGAGATATCGATTTACTGATGTCTGTTCCCTCCAACCCTAGAGAATGAAGGAGCTCCGGACCAGCAAAATCCTGGTTATTTCCGTGAGAATCTTGTGGAGGAGGGCCGTAGTTGTTGGATATGTCTAGATGTTGTAATTGTGGTGGGCTCAAGTCAGATGATGGATTTCCGACTTGAAAACCAGATCCTTCTCGACCTTCACTGTGATCATGGTGGCCACTTTCGAAGTTGGTTTGAATATCATCTGGATGTTTTTGAGGTACCTCTGGAACGCTTGGTGGAATGTAGGTTTCTCCTTGAAAGGGTCTTCCATGGCCATTCGTATTATATTCAGCAGACTCTCCAATAGCTTCAAGCAATCCTTTAGGCACAGGATCTCTAAATTTTATTGGTACTTTGGGTTGTATTTTAGGTCCTTCTATTTGCATTCCTGACGGAACTCCATATGCTAAGGGTAAAGACGACTTGTGCTCGTGTCCTCCAATATCAGGAGGCGGTGTTCCACAACAAGAAGATAATTGTACACCAAAGTTACCTTGTGGAGGTCCGTATGCATTGTTGGGAGGTCCATAATTGTCACTAGGAGGTGGTCCATAATTATCGCTAGGAGGTGGTCCATAATTGTCACCAGGGGGCGGTCCATAGTTTCCACTGAGAGGTGGCGCGTAGTTTCCACTGGGAGGTGGCCCGTAGTTTCCACTAGGTGGTGGCCCGTAGTTTCCACTGGGAGGTGGTCCATAGCTTCCACTGGGAGGTGGCCCGTAGTTTCCACTGGGAGGTGGTCCATAGCTACCGCTAAGTGGTGGTCCGTAGTTGTCGCTGGGTGGTGCTCCATAGCTTGGTGGTGGAGGGCCAAGATCATCTCCATGGCCACTATGAGCAGATCCTGGAGGTGTCAGATCTGAAGGAATAGAACCAGATCCATGGCCTTCTCCTTTAGTTAGTAAGTTCAATATGTTGATATTGCTGTCATGACCACTAGGTGGTCCGTACGATCCACTTGGTGGAAGAGGAGGGCCGTATGAATCACCAGGTGCCTGCAGATCACTGGGGACCCCATACGAACCGCTTGGTACTCCATACGATGTTTTGGGTGGTGCTAAATCACCATGTGAACCATCACCTCCTGAATTTGGAACTCCGTATACTGGCTTTATAGAGACTGAAGGAGATTGAGGGAGTGGAGGTGGCGGACCATCATACGTTCCCGAGTGGTGATCGTGATGACCGCCAGGTGGAGGAGGCGGGGGACCTCCATAAGAGCTACTGGGGAGGGATGGTGGTGGTCCATAGTTTCCAGAAGGCAAATCAAGACCGCTATTCGGAGGTCCGTAAGAGTCACTAGGAGTTCCATAACCTGTACTTGGAGGAGTAAGTGAACCTTCTACAGAACCATGTCCTCCTGAACCCGATACGAGACTATTTCCACCAGAAGGAGGTCCATAAGCGTCACTTGGAGGTCCATGACTTTCTGGAGGACCATATGAATCGCTGGGACCAGAATGGTCACTTGGAGGATGTGAGATACCAGGAATGGGTTGCCAACCATCATATGATATTTCAGGAGGAGTAGGAGGTGAAGGAACACCTGGTGGAGCATGTGGTCCATGTCCTGACGGGGGGCCATAAACTGGCTTCGGCTTTGAAGGTGGCCCATACGATGGCTTAGGTGGAGGTCCATATGTATTTTTAGGTGGTCCAAAACTGGTTTTAGGTGGTCCATAGATTGGTTTTGGTGGACCGTAGGCTGGCTTTGGTGGTTTCAGGAATATTCCTCCGTTGTTTTTTGGAGGTCCGTAAATAGGTTTCGGAGGACCACCGCTTGGAGGTCCGTGACCGAATGATGGTTTCGGTGGGCCATAATTAGGTTTAGGTGGTCCATAAATTGGTTTTAACTTAGGAGGTCTCAGGTTGGGAGGTCCGTACACAGACGAAGGTGGTCCAATATCAGGTGGTCCATAAGAGTCAGAGGGTGGTTTCAATCCACCAATATTGAAGGATGGGAATTTGCTGGTTGGCGGGGGACCGTAAACTGGTTTAGGACCACTTGGTCTGGACGGTGGAAGGTACGAGTTGCCAGGTGGTGGCCCGTATACGTCTCCTGGTGGCGGTGGACCGTAGATGTCTCCTGGAGGTGGTGGGCCGTAGATATCGTTAGAAGGTGAGCTAATGTCCGGTGAAGGGCCGATGCTGTCCGGAGGTGGTCCATAAACTGGTTTTGGTGGTCCGTAAGTGCCAGGGGGCCCATGGCCTGTAGGTGGTCCACTTGGAGGCGGCCCGTAACTAACTGAGGGTCCTGAATGAGGTCCACTAGGAGGCGGTCCATAGCTACCAGATGGCCCTGTGGAAGGTCCGCTGGGGGGTGGTCCGTAGCTGTCGCTGGGGGGAGGCCCGAAGCTGTCGCTGGGTGGCAAGTAGATGTTTCCGATGCCACCCCCGTGTGGCGGCGTGATGAATTCTGGGGGTGCCTCTCGTCTGTTCACTGCTTCCGATGCTGCAGCTTCTGCCGTCTCATTCTTCTGATTCGTTATACCCGAGGCATAGCCCAGGAACAAGAGGCATATTGCAGGGATCACCTGAAACACAAAAAGTATCGAATTAATTTTTCTTAAAGTAAAGTAAAAAAACAAATACTATAAAATATTCCTAAATAAGTATCTATTCAGCCATCGTCTTGTGTCAATCGTTTTTCGCTATTGTTAGGGATCCTGATTTTTAAGAAGCTGTGTGAATACTCAACAATTGGCAATAATGCAAATAATAACTTTTTACAGAGAAACAAATGTATAAGACTGATATAAACTGGAATAATTCTGATTGGTCTGCAACACCTGACATCTAACAAGCATGATCCTGGCGAATAACTCTAATCATAAACTAGTCAATCAAATTTATTTTGGTTGTTCGTTTTTTTTTGTTAGTTTGTTTTTGTAGAATTTATACAAATAGAATTTATACCATACCAATCAAAACCCTTTAATACACTCATGTTATTCTTTAATGAAAATATCTTTTCCTTTTTGATAATAATAATAAATTTATTAAATTACAATAAATTAGTAATTTTTTTAATTATCAGTAAGCGATAAGTTATTGTTATTATTCAATTTGTTGTTTTTAATCACTAACTTTATCTTTATATTTATCATGGCAAATGTAAAGTGCAATACAAGCCGCACTGGATAAGACGTGAGTGGTATTCATATAATAAACATTAAATAAGAAACAGTTATATAAATCAAATTGAAATAACACTTATTAAGTAAATTATATATTAAATAAATATATACATACTTTAAATAAATAATATATACTTCAGGCAACACTTTTCTCTTATGTAGTATAGAAATTTTAATTTAATAATAAAATTGGGATTAATAAAGACATCAGACAGACGAGCGGGCCACATCCGGAACCATTTAATCTGGCTGATTATCATTTAATTACCAGCAGTTCTGTTGCTCTCTGTAATGAAGATTAGCGCTCCCATTTTATGAATCGTTAATTAATTAACAATATAAGAAACTCGAAGAGGGTTAATTGTGGAAAGTCGAAGGTTCTATAGAAATCCTGGATAATTAAGGCATTGTGTTTTGTCCGAATTTTTCAGAAAGCTCTTGAATATATGAAGCGGGAACTTAAAACCATTGTGCACGATTTTTGAGATTTTTTTAGATAGTTAATATCAAGTTAATAGCATTTTTTTCTCGTTTCAGAGTTTCTGAGTCCTAAGCCTATGTAATAAACTTGCCTCGTTATCCAATATGTATTACTGAACTATTTTCGATGAAACTTTATAAATATTTAATTACTGTCATAAAGAATGCCCATGAAGTTTTTTTATTGAGGAATAAACTGTAAATGATATGTATGTAAGTAAAATTGTTACTTATACTAGGTTGTTATAAACATCTTTTTGCATTAATTCATTGCTGACATTAAAGTCTCCATTTGAGTCCTTGTTCAACACTGTTGTAAATAATGCATATATCGTTGTCTAATTTGACTAATCCTTTATTTAATTATGTATACCAACTGTCTCTACCTTTCATTCCATTTTATTAATTTCATCGATGATTCTGGAAGAAAAAATTGTTATTCGCGGTCTTCTGAGGCACTACTGAAAAAAAATGATTAAGTGCGAAGGCAGCTGCTAAGGAAATTTGTGCGGTGGAAGGTGAAAATGTGGTGCATTGTATTACAGTAGTGTTTTGACTCAGGCGGTTCAATTCTGGAAACAACAGCCTTGTGTCTAGTGAAATTATGAGGATGTTTTTTTGCACTTCGATCTGGTTCCAGATGACAGGGTTACTGACATTTAGCTTTACTGTGAACACCTCGAAAGAACACATATAGTTTTAAAAGAAGAGTCCCCTGCTCAGATTCCCAGAAATGGAGGGTGTTAAAATTTTACTGCACCCTCCTTACAGCCCTGAATTGCACTGTTTGGCTAGTCTTTTACGGTCAAGGGCACATTTTTTGAAAGGCTGGTACTTCAAAAACAGCAGGAATGTCAAATTCTGGATGTGAGGAGTTTTTCGCCTTGAAAACCAAGGACAACCAAATTCAACTTCTGTTAGAATAATGGATTAAAGCAATTGGGAATGATGGCCTATATTTTGAAGAATACATTTAATGTGTAGAATTCATACTGAAATTTAAATAACACTTATTCTATGCACAAAGACTTGTGTAACAACTTAGTATATATTCAACACTTACTTTTACAACCTCATTGTCGTTATTTATATTACACGTGAACATGTGTGTATAATTTATTAGATCCTGTTTATAAATTTCATAAACAATTTTTTATAATTAACTTTTTATTTAATTTGTTGTTATTATTGTTATTTTTTTATTTCAAACGCAACTCGCCGATAATCACAGCTTGCAGCAAATTGATTAATTTTAAATCCTGGCTGGTAATAATGCATACTTTTTCCATGCAGTACCACACAATGCGTGATAAAACTATACAGGAAATAAGAAATAAATAAAAGAAAACGAAACTTTCTTCGATCGACCTTTCTTTGCAAAGGTCGTAAGAGGATTCCATATTCTTTTATAACCACAACAAACCTCTACGGCTCGTTACTGCATCGTCATGAGACTCCATTTTATCGTAAAGTTTTGTAATGCTTAAATAGCACGACCAATAAAATACTACATATACGTAAAACTCAAAATATCTGATGTGGACAACACATGACTTCCTTGTACGCCTATTAAACTATAAATCGGTGGCTCAAAAAAGTGATCCTGAATTTGGTTACTAGTTTCCGAAGATTGCAGTATCTCAAAAACGACACTCGGCGTCGCGACACCCACACACACACAAATGGGAGGAAAACCAGTATTTTACACTAAATTTTAACACTTAAAACAAGTAATAAAAATGTTTAATTGGATTGTAAACCAAATTGCGTTTGTAAACTTTATTACCGAAACATATGATTTATGTATTTTATTTTAATATAATTTTCGATGTAAGCTTATTATGACCTTCAAGTAAAGTACCCCTTCCGGCTCACCAATTTGAACCAAAATATAGTAAATACATTCATATCGATATAAAAGACCTATTTACCAAATTTGAGATGTTTTACATTATATTTTAATATAATTTTTGAGGAAAGTCTAATATGATCTTCAAGTACAGTACCGCTTCCGGTTTTTCAATTTAAACCAAAATCTAGTATGTTATTTAAATCAACATATAACTTATAAATACTAAATTTGAGAAGTTTTGCAAAGTATTTTAATATATTTTTTGATAAAATACAATTATGACCTTCAAGTAAAGTACCACTTCCGGTGATCAAGCAGTGACCTAAAAAGGGGGTTCACAACTAGATTTTACAACAATCCTAAATACAAAATTTCAACTTTCTACAGCTAGCGGTTTTTGAGTTATGCGAAATACGAACGAACGAACGTACGTACCTACGTACAGACTCCACGACGAAACTAGTCAAAATGGATTCAGGGATGGTCAAAATGGATATTTCCGTTGAAATCTGAAAACCAAAAATTTTCGCGAATACAATACTTCCTTTACTTCGTACAAGGAAGTAAATAGAACTAAAATAAAGCATAATATTCGGATATTTTTGAAAAATAAATTTGTTTACGTCTGTTAATTCGAATTTCATTAATAACTAGTAAGTATTTCAACTACAGCAGTCTCCTTCAGTGCACTCTATATTTCACATACAGAATGAAAGGGGGACAATTTAAGGATGTGTTTTTGACATAACAAATTAGACACAGATAAGTTCTGCATAGAAGCCCCTAGGATGTTTCAATTAACACAGGTTGCTGGTAGACCACCTACTTAGTCTATCGGTTTTGCTTGATAGTTGAGATCTGACCTATCATTGGAATAATCAGGGTCAAAATATTAAAATATTTTTCGATTGAAATTTCGATTTTTACCTCTTTCATTATTGATGTGCGATATGATCAGTCAAACACATTATGAATGCAGACCGAAAGTCGTTAAGTAAGCTATAGTTTTATTTAAACAGTTTTTGGATCAAGTAGATAAAGGTAATAAGTTACATTCATGAAAAAAATGAATCTTTGCTATGAGTAAAGGTTTAATGTGGTATATTTTTAATATTTTAAACTTCCATTCACATAAATTCAAAATTTAAATCAGAACTAAGTTGATTATGATGCCGATAAAGTAAGTGACGATGTACGTCTGCCTTTTAATGCAGTGATTCTCAACCTGGCGAGCGTGATAAAACTAAAGAGGGGCACGAGAAAAAATAGATCGACAAAAAAATAATTTCTTTTACAGAAAACATTCTGACAAAATAAAAAATAAAATACACTTTACACTGACATTATAAACTTATAATTAGGTATTGTATAATATATACAAATAATTAACTTAAAAACATGATTAATACTTATAAGTGACTCCCTTGGGTTCACGTTCTAGAATATTCGAGACAAATCTATGCATTAATATTTTGAATATTGAATTGATATATGATGTATATGAAAATTATAATCGATATATGCATTATGTGATTATGTAAACTAAATTAAATAATAACTAATGTAATGATTACGGCACGATTTCAGTGAAAATTATTGTATGGGGGGGGGGAGGGCGTGATGAAAATTGTGATTCAAAATTGGGTTGCAAATACTATAAGACTGAGAAACACTGCCTTTAGTGGATAAAGAACTCGAAAAATGTTACTTATCGTCTTACTCGACTCATCAATTTTAAGTGATGATTTAAACTAATTTTATAGTTGTGGTCCTGAATTAGAGTAAATATTATTTTGTAATATTTTATTATAGCTATTGCCTCCGATTTCGTTCGCATAGTCTTGAATTTATTGCGATAATATAGTTGATATGTGTACCCGGCGTTCGTCGTAATGTTTATCGAAGTTCTTTTGGATACACAATATTTTTTGCTTTTCCATCTGGTGCGGTTTTTTAATAAATACAAAGATTTGCTAACGCAGGCTATATACACCTGTCCATGTGACAAGTATGAAGGTAAGACTTGTAGCCAATGTCCCTGCGCTTTGTTGATGGTCATTAAGCGAGAGTCACACAGAAAACTGCTATGATTTGAATTCGAATGGCGGGGAATCATTGGGATATGTGGCAACAGTAACTATATATCTAGAAAACAATTCTTACCACAATGGCACAAAAGCTGTTTTATTATTCGCTTTGTGCACATGCTCCAAAAAATAATATATTTTTCATTATTAATTAAAATTCTGAATTTTAATTAACACAAAAATACTGGTAGCATTTACAATAATTTTAGGTGGTCGGACCAACGGTATCTTCCTTTTGTTTATTGATTCAGTACTTCGCCTGAAATATATATATATATATATATATATATATATATATATATATATATATATATATATATATATATATATATATATATATATATATATATTATAAGGATTTTATTATTTCAAGTGCTTCATATATATTTCATTTGAGGCTGTTTTCAACGTAATGTATAATTTAACTCCTGAGTCTTTGATGAATTTATGTTTTTTTTTTCCATTTAAATGAAAAAAACAACAACATAAATTCATATATATATATATATATATATATATATATATATATATATATATATATATATATATATATATATATGAATTTATGTTGTTGTTTTTTTCATTTAAATGGAAAAAAAAAACATAAATTCATCAAAGACTCAGGAGTTAAATTATACATTACGTTGAAAACAGCCTCAAATGAAATATATATGAAGCACTTGAAATAATAAAATCCTTTAAATCCAATCCAGATTTTTCCTTAAATGGCCAAATAAATATCTCCAATAGTCCAATCTTAAATTTATTTTCATCTACAACAGGAAAACCAATTACTCACCAGCATTACTGGAAAAACCCCGACCCTTAAACCGGTAACCTTCTACCTTTCTGTCATCGTTAGTTCAGTGCGAGAAGAAACCAGTTTAAACTTTTCTGTTTTGATATAATCCATTTAAACCTTGGTGAGTACTAACATGTATTTGATTTCTTGTCTTAATTAAATTCATAATTCATAAATGCTTTATAATACTGATTTATATTAATCTAATTTAATATTTATAATAATACCAAACTATATTTTGAATTACTTATTTTTGAATTCTTTTTTTTGTGTTTTTAGAACTGAAGATGAATGTATAACATTTGAAAATAGCTTTCAATATAACAAAATTATAGAAGTGGCAAATAATTTATCAATCCCCAATTAGATTGATCCTTCTATACCATCATGCGGATGTCAACCGCATATATATATTTAATATATATTATTTCAGCTATATTTTATGAAGTATACAAATACAGAGACTGTAATAAGGCTAGAACCAAACTATCTGAACCCATGTACTTTGGCTGGGTCAGGGGCTAATCAATTAAAAGGTTTTAAATCTCAATCTGTTTTAAGTCACTTTCGATGTACAGTTCCGCTTCATAGCTTTTATTCCACCTCGGCTTTTCGATTCGTTCTGTAGGTACGCTTAGCCTAGGGAGGCATTATTTCAAATACTACTGTAATATTCTACAATAGATTATTTTCTATCATTGTTATTAAAATTCGAAAATAAAATATATTACTAAAACTATGTTTGCGCTTTTTTATTCCAAGTGTAATATCCAATAACTATAAAATGACGTTAAAAACGAAATATTAAACTAATATTTTGAAATAGTGTTTTTATGACTGTGCATTTGTCTCTTCTTCAAAATTTCTCTCCCTCTGTATTTTTCTTCAACTTTCCAGAAAAGCAAGAATTTACAAAACTATTATTATGATAGCAATAATAGTAAGTATAATACTTCCTACTGTTCTTAACGGATAAACATGGCCGTTTAAGATAAGTGAAGTAAACAACTTAAGATTTCTGAAAATAAAGTAAAGCGTAGTATATTCGGCCTTAAGAAGAATCAATGAATCGGATAAAACAATAAAGGATTGCAGGTATTCTTGCGTTCGATCCTCAGGTGGTTTCATAGAAATAAACGTTGCTAACAACAAAATAACATGATAATGTTAACATGTATCGTATTTAAATTAAAAGGATTATATGTCAGTAAATAGATGAACAAATACATGAGTTAGTTTGAGTAAAAGGAAAAATTAATTTTTGAAATATTTTTGTTTTGTTAGGGTAAATGAAACGTACATATTGAAATTTGGAATTATATACATTGGTTATTCAGCGTCTAAAAGATGAAATACGATTTTGTTTTTCCTAATAAATTGACTGGTTTCAAAAAAATCGGTGGTCAATCAAATATTAGCAAGCCTAAAAGTTTCCAAAATTGTGTAAACTAGTTTTGTTCATACTTGAATAATGTCATACATTACATTCTTTCACACTTAAAGCCATTAGTAGTGTGAATGAAGAACAATAAAACTTTCAAGTAATTACACTATTATGTATTTTAAAAATATCTTTGTTATCTATTTTTCTAAGGAGTACTTATAAATAAATGTTAAATATTTTCTCCTTTTTTTAATATTCAAGTAATTACAAGTAATTGTTTAATAATTTATTTAGTAATTATTTATTACAAGTAATTATTTATTTTTCTCCTTTTTTTAATATTCAAGTAAATATTCAAGTAATTACAAGTAATTATTTAATAATTTATTTAGTAATTATTTATTACAAGTAATTATTTATTTTAAAAATATGTTTGTTATCTATTTTTCAAAGGAGTACTTATTTATAAATATTATATATTCTCTCCTTTTTAATCTTTTTTTTTTGCAGTTGGTGACGTAATGCACTAATATGATTGCTTTATTCAAGCTTCTTTGAGGTGAGCTATTTATTGTAGTATTATACTTGGAATCATAATGATTGTGTTTAGAAAGGTGTATATATTATAATTATTTATAAGTTTTTTTTTTATGTTTTTACATATGTCTATTACATTGTATATATAATGTATATTACGTTGTTTTGTTTTTCCCTATGTATACTAGATAAGTTCTTTCTTTTTTGCTACTCTGATTTTTCATCTATGAGAACTTCTTTACAAAACTATAATGTACTCTTTTTAAAAGTACTATTATTTTTTTATATAACAGTTGAATTTTTTTTCTCTCTCTCTTTTCCACGGTTATCTTTTTTTTTTCTTGCTTATTAGATATTTTTTTTCTTTTCTATCCCTTCCATCTTTGCATAGAATATATTTGTGTATTATTTTATTTTTATTTATTTTATTTTAGTAAAGAATTTATACCACCATCCTTCATTTGCTCTTATGTATATATATACACACACACACATATATATATATATATATATATATATATATATATATATATATATTTGATGTGTTTTTTTTATTTCTTATCTGACAGGTCTTTTGGTCAGATAGAATATATATTATTTTATACTTCCAGAATAAAGTTGTTTTTCTATTTCTATATCGTCGGTCCCATGTTAAACCAATGTGAAAAATTCAATTTTTTGTTTTTGTTATTTTTTGGGGGTTATTTCGGTTGATACCTGTAGTAAAGTTACAAATCTGTTACGGCGTTAGAAAGTGCTAAGATCGCAGTTGCATTTTTACAAAAAACGTCAGTTTCATGTTAAAATAATGAATTTGCAGATGTATTATAAAGGTAAAACAATCATTACACATGAAACTAGGATATAAAAGAAATACAATACCAACAAAAATAAAATTAAATAATCGGAATTGGCCCTAATACACATTAGAACGTAACAGATTTTTTGCTCTCCTGAAAATTAGTGATTTTCATATTCGTAAGTTTACCAGATGACATCTTTCGATAAGGAAGGAGACCGATGGATCAAATTCCTGATATTTTTAGAGTTCTTAAAGAAGCTTTTTTCAGGTAAACCCTTTGCCCAATAAAATTTTAAACAGCTAAACTATTTAGTGTAACTAGTAACTCCGAATGCCAACTGCTAATTGAAATTAATAATTGTGCCTAAATCTTAGGTGTCTTTGTTATAAAAACTACATAATAATTTATCAAGCATTAAATATTTTTTCTGAACAAATAATGCACCCTTCACTGTATAATCAGTAATTGAAATAATAACAACAAAAAATGAATACAAGGGAAAAAGTAATATTCCATGACGCCGAAACGGTCGTAGCCAAAACCAACACTTCCCGATTTTATCCACTTTCTAAGGCACGATGTTTGTTCATGTTAGATCGAATCAGTTCCTTTCATTCAATATTCGAAAATACATTCACTTTCATTCATAGCCGAAAAGTGATTGTATTTGATTTCTCTGCTTTGGGAGAAACTATCCCATGGAAAACATAAATTGTATTAATAGTAACAACAAATTTTCTAATTTCTAACGTGAAAATACATTTTTAATGTTTTTAATTTATTTTAATTTTTACAATATATTTTATCTTAAAAATATTTGTATTCGTCAATTTGCACTCGACAGATTTACAGTTACAAACAAATATATAATATTTATCCCAGTGAATATTCTCTTTCGATATCTCCTTTTTTCTAATCGATCAATACGGGTATGATTACCTTCTATAACAGATCTCTCATTAAGTCTCTCGTCGAGCGTTATTCATTTTTATTTCAGTTATTCGCACTTATGTAAGTAATCATTGCATTTTTTATAGTCCAATAAATTTTCGAGTTGTGTATTATGAATGGGTTTATTAAAATGCTATAATTTCCGTTTGTGCTTATGTTCATTGTTAATTATATAATGCTTTTTTACGGTGCACTACAATGGGAAAAAATAAAATAATATACATATTTTATATGAAAAGTTCATGAAAATCTGATATTACCAATTAAATTATAAAAAAATAATACCCAAAAAAATAAACTACCTATTTGAATTTATTTTTAAAATCTTAATATGTTTTATAAAATTGTAAAAGCAAACTTTTATCAAAAGAAAACATGGCTGGGTTTAAGGCAAGCACAATATGCGAAATAAACTATTAAGTAAGGTGATTTAACAGGCAAAGATGATTAAAATAAATTGTTAATCATTCATAGCCTGTCACTCATTTGCAGCGAATACACCATAACTCCAATTGTAATGTCAGCTTTTTTATTTTGCTCAACTTTTCCAAGAACAATTTTGCCATTTTTTTTATTTCGTATTACAATGTAACTGAAATTAATACAGTGTTTAAAACTTCAAATAAATCACCTTACAAATCGTGAGTTTCGAGTTATGATGTTAAATTAAATCAAATCAAATCATTTAACTAAAAGACTGGTTAATATCTCACATTACAAAGGATTCTGTTTTGATTCTAAGGATCAGTAGTAATAGCAATGTCTAATAGATTAAAATATATTTAAATATATTTTATTGTTTTTTTGAATGAATTTACTATTAAAAAACACTAATTAATGAAATATAATTTTTTTTTCTTTAATAAAAAAGGTTAGATTTGAAATGAAATAAAGACTAACCCAAGCAAATATTTGAGTGAATTGTTTTAGAACATAGAGATTTTTTAATAAATATTGTCATTATAAACGTTCTGATAGCCTTTTACTGTGTTTGATGATATCATCTTGATGTGAAAGATTACATATATAGGATATTTGCTTATATATATTTTTAATTTAATTTTATTTATTTTAATTTTTTTTTTATACGCGGATCCTTTATCCATTACGAAATGACAGAATATTTTTTTTTTTAATTTGCCCGATTTCCCTTTTGATCAAGTTTTCCGGTAAACATATCTTTTCATCGATACATTTCTAACATTGTGTCAAAAATGAGGATAAATGCTTTAAGGAATTTCTTTTGCCAAAATATACTTATAAAGTATATTATGAGATAGATGTACATTTTTTAATGATACATTCTAAGTGATTATATTTAGAGGACATTTCCAAAGATGGCTTGTCTTGTGAAAGTACTATTTAAGGACACTGTGACACCAATCAGGCAGGAAACTTCACTGCCAATCGATGTACAATAAATTACGATATATCGATATAATTAGCAGCAATAACGAGTCCGAGAATCGATAATAAGGACGGACTAGTTTCCATTTGGAGTGGAGGCCAATATCGAGTCCGTGAGAAGGATGCCAACTATGCCTAGGCCCGAGGGTGCAATCCCGGCGCATCTGGGCCGCTTCCCATTCCTTCCTATCTGCTTCTTATGTTTCCTTCTGTTTTGGTTCATATTCACATAGATTCTTAGTAATATTTATTCTGTTTATAATAATAAATAATTTTATTGCTTTTAGGCTGACAAATTATGACATTTTTTCGAAGCTGGTTTACAGATTTAATTGGTGGCTCGACTCGAATCATATATAATTTTATTTAAAAAATTGAAATTATCGTTTAGGAATTTTAATCCGCATTCTAAATACGGCCATTATTTAGTCATGTATATTTTATAAGATTAAAACATGAAGAGTCCAGAAAAGAAAGAGGAAGGGTCACTTTTTTTTTTCAAAATGTAGTTAATCACATCAATATGTTCGTATCGTTCAGTAAAAAAAGAGACACTAAAAAGAAAAATGCGGAAATATGGATGGTCTATTTGTTAGAAGAGTTTGAAAAACAACCATAAACTGAAAAAAGTAGGCACTCTAACACTTAATGTTTAAATTTTCGATGTCTATTTCGACTCTCGAAATCCAGTAGGATTACTCTCCCACTTTTTTTTGTGGACACTTCATATGATTTCCGACAGTTGAAATAATTGGCACTGTTGCTTCCGTCAGGGCCCCGTTGACCAGACATGGATGACGCGGCGAAGAACTTGTAAAGAAACTACACCTAGAAATAAATGATTTACTTACAAAATAATATCGTTGTTAAATTTACGTGTGAATACATCAAAAAGCGATTCATAAAAAAGAATAATAAATTTTAATGATTACAATCATTTTTTGTTATTTACAATTTTCATTTACTGAATGTGAGCGATGAGTTAAGAATGAAGTCTTGTATCTCTCGATATCCATGCTTTTTACTTAAAGTGTGGCGTGAAGAGTTTGGTTCTTAGGTCCCCAGCTCGAGTTTATTTTTTGGAATATATATATGTATATGTATATTTATGTATATATATATATATATATATATATGTATGTATATATAATTTTTTATGTGTCTTTCCAATATCTCCTCACATCCCAAAAAGATGCTGTATAAGCAAGGAATTTTAAGTTGAGGTTAATAATTCGATTAGAAGTTTATGGTTGTTTTCAATATTTAAGTGTCAATTTATTTATAATTGTTATTTCATTTCCTTTTTACTTTTTCGTTTTTGTTCAATGCATGCACATTTTTGTTAAGAGAATAATTAATTTTTTGTTTTTTTTATTTTAATTGTAACTGATGTTGTAAGTGAAACTACTATTGTAGTTTCTTGGCCAGATATGGTTTCATTTTATTTATTCATTTTTGTCATTCTGAAGGTAACTATTCCCAGAATAATAATAAATAATTTTTCTATTCCAACTTGCCGAACTGCTTTCATTGTTTTTAATCAGTATTGTAATAACTGTCAAAGAAAACTATTAACACTAAAATGTTAAGAAATTGAATGATTGTTTCTTAATCAGCTGACGTCCGCATGATGGTATAGAAGGGTCAATCTAATTAGGGATTGATAAATTATTTGCCATTTCTATAATTTTGTTTTATTGAAAGCTAGTTTCGAATGTTATACATTCATCTTCAGTTCTAAAAACAGACAAAAAATTCAAAAATAAGCAATTCAAAATACAGTTTGGTATCATTATACATATTAAATTAAATTAAATTAGTTTTATAAAATATTTATGAATTATGAATTTAATTAAGACAAGAAATCAAATACATGTTGGTACTCACCAAGGTTTAAGTAGATTATATCAAACAGAAAAGTTTGTATTAGTTTGTTCTCGCACTAAACAAACTAAGTTAATAATAATACCAAACTGTATTTTGAATTGCTTATTTTTGAATTTTTGTGTGTTTTTTTAGAACTGAAGATTAATGTATAAAATTCGAAACTAGTTTTCAATAAAAATAAAATTATAGAAGTAGCAAATAATTTATAAATCCCTAAATACCAATGAGGGCTCCCAAATATGAAAAAAAAATATATCTGTAATAAATTTAATGTAATAAAATAGAAAAAAAATCTTCAGTTCTAAGAACACACGAAAATTCAAAAAAATGTAATTCAAAATACAGTTTGGAAATCATTAAACCTTGGTGAGTACCAGCATGTATTTGATTTCTTGTCTTAATTAAATTCATAATTCATAAATGTTTTATAATATTAATTTGTATTACGTTTAATTTAAGTGACAAATGATTTATTAATCCCCAATTAGATTTTTTGTTAAGGTTACTCATTTGTAACAATTTAAAAAATAAAATAAATAAATAATATGAATGAAAGTTCCATATGTCAATCTCCTATTTAATTTTCATGTCAGCAAGGAATATAACTGTTAATCAATTATGTTTCAATGTTTTTAATGTGTACCTTTGTAGTCTATAGAGTGGGCCTATCATTTTGACAATAGAAATTCTTTTCCAAATGTTATTAAATATTTGTGACATTGTCTAATCCTGATAAATATAGAATAATATTGTATTGATTTATTAAACTACACAAGATTTTATTATATTAATACCTCTGTAAACATTAGGATAGCGTAAGAAGGCTGCAGAAGACGAGCAATGTTTACAAACAGAGACAGTTGAAGGCCGGGTTGTCAACCCCGAGCGCGCAGACAGTTATGCAACATCTTGAAGGCCAGTCCTACCCTGACCTAGGTCTACTGTCTCACCCCAGTTATCTTTGTTGCACTATCTTCTATTATCTAACATTCTTGTGTTCATTTCAATGTTATTTTTATTAATGAATATAACAAGTCATACGTAGTTTAACAAACGAGTAAATAATCAAAGGTACCTATAACACAAGCTTAGTTAAGAATAAAAACAAACTGAAAATATAAAATTTTTAAGAACTCCTCAAGAAAAATTAATATGGCAGTTTAAGAAAGTCGTTTGGATTTAATGATGTAATAAATAAATAAAAAATCTAATCATTCCCGATAACCTATGATGTCCCCTTTCTCCGATCCCTGGTTGACTATTGATCACTGACCTCATTATTTGTTATCAACTGTCAAAAATGTTGGTATCGCGATAGATCAGTCCATCTATCTAAATATCCCGTCGTTGTTTTGCTGATCTGCATCAGTTTCGGCAAGGCTATCGTTTCCTCTCGTTTGACAACTCTTTGTTTGCACGTAATTGAAACCTTTTATGTCTCATATTCCCCCATTTTCGATTAAAGCTGAATATTGTAGGAAGGTTTTTCAATTTTTAAATTAAAATGTTTGAAGGACTTTTTTTTTTATTGACTCACATGTTACCTGTTTGTACACCGAATTGAAATAGCAGGGCATAACTCGCTTTAAATATTTCCCTTTCTGTATCAAGCAACCTTCCATCTCTAGGCCAGGCCCTGGTATTAAATATGAGGCCGGGCTGGTGTGGATATTTTTATATATATATATATATATATATATATATATATATATATATATATATATATATATATATATATATATATATGTATATATATATATATATATATATATCAACGCGCCATAATTTATATTTTTACAATTTACAATTATATAAAAAATAAAAATAAAACAAGTCTAATAGAAACCAAATAAAATTTACCGGGCCCCGGTAACAACACCCTCCTCCCTATTCTGGAGCCTTTTCTGTAACAAACTATTTCCGCACGAAGTACTTGGATCTCTTGGATTTTTACTTCTCTAATAGAAGTATTTTTTATACTCCAGAACAACCAGAGCCCGATCTTGAAATCGGTATAACCATGATAAATCTTTCTTAATCCTTTCATCAATCGTGTGGAAATTCTATTTTTAAATATTTGCCTCAGTATCATTTTTATCGAGTACAAGTTTTAATGGCAAAACGAAATAAATCCATCAATGGCTCCTTTGGATCCGCTCGGCTGGAAACTGTCGGAGGGCCGACCCCCCTTACCAAGAGGGTACATGCAATAAATTGCAATTCATTATAAAGTAATGTAGTAAAAAAATTTATCGGGGTAATAAAAAACATATCGGGCTAATATATAAACAACATGCTTTAGTATAGTCAGAGGCCCATGGTGATCGCCGACCAGCCGGTTCAGTTGGCCAGTCCGGGTCTGATTAGTGATTAGGGTTTTTTTTTAGATAGAAGTGTATTGAATGGATTGGTAATAAATTTGTAAAAAAATAAAGGGCTTATACAAAGACATATTGGTTTCAAATTTTCGGACTGAGGAACTTCGGAAGTTATGCAGATGCTTTATTATCTTCATTAATTTTTTTTTCATCTCTTATCGAACCTTTTTTTTTTTTTTTTTTTTTTTAAAGGCTGTTTCTCATTTACCGAAATGAAAGTCAGATATATATTAGATGATTTATTTAATGCCTAACTACAACAACAATATTTAAATACATTCGTGAACATTAACTGCTTGAGCTATTCATAAACTTGTTCAAAGATTGGACAACCTCGAACTCGAGTACATCGATTGAAGAAAGGACTTGAGTACTTTCTTTAATAAACAGGAGGAGAGTGTGCCGCTGGAAAGTCGTGAGTCGTGAGAGGTCGAAAGAGTACTTTCTTTCTTCCTGTGATCTCCGATTCTGTAGTGACCTATTGGGAACTGGCTCTCCTTCCTACAAGTCCTCTAGGACATGAAAGAAATAAAAGTAGCTGCATCGAATTTATCTTCGTTTATGGTACATGATATTTATTTATTTATAAGCTGCGTCCACCAATAGGCCAAAGCCGAATTAAAGGTGGTAAATAAAAAACAAAAATAGTACTTAATCTTTCAAAATAACTATAAAAACATAACTTTATAATTCATTGTATTAATTATAAAAATATTAAATAAGTTAAAAAAATTAAAATGGTGATAACTGTGTACATTTGTAAGATTATACATTTGTCCTGTCTATATTTTATCATAGAAATATTGTATTAAATTATTTTTAAAACGAAATAACTCCATATTTCCTCTATCAAATATATGTGTGTATTTTTTTTTCGATTTTGGTTATTCATGGATAGTATGTAAACAGTTTATCAAGGAATATTGATTTCTAGAAAGTATATTATTAATAACAAAAATATCATAAAATGCACGTATTTAGTTTATGGTTATTTTTCTAAGATTTAAAAAATACTTCCAAAAAAACTTTATACAATTTCCAAGTATTTGTAGTACAAACCATGATTCAGCGGAGGATCATAAAATATATTACAAAAATATGCTTACTTTAATTTTTTTTTATTTTCACAGAAAACATTATGAAAATACGTAAAATCTCAATATAAAAAACTCAACAAAAAATAATGCTTCATGACATTACAGGTATGGAATTAGTTTATGCCTTAGATTCTCTTAAAATAAAAGCTTTCATCGATTAATACACAAAAATTATAATTCCTTTCTTGAATTTATTATTTATTATTTATATTTAAAGATACTAAAAAGTGACTGTTAAAGAAGGGCTGTTTTTTTATTAATATGATTTATCGTAGCTAAATTCAATATAAAGAACAAATGCTTGAGGTTTTCAAAAATTAATTATTTTTAGAATATTAGGCCCAAAAACGATGAGCTATTGTAAGATTCAGGCGGCTAAAGATCGCGAAATTGAAATGAATTCACTTGAATTCGGCTTGTAACTGTAGTGTTATTCGAATGAAATAGGTGTGTAAAGTTGTTGGACTGAATAAAGAATGAATCAACAAAAGAATAATAAGGAATGAACAGAGAGATTCGAGTTTGATGAGATTTAGTGGTGGAAAAAACGGAGGGAATGAGTGTTGGTCGGTATCGGCATTGAAATAATAATAGTTTATTATTATTTTTATACACTGCTGTCCAATTCTAGATTAATTTGTTTTCTTTATTATGTGGTGAACCTGCTAGTTTCTCGATTTTACTATACGTAGTAACTATTACTACCCATTCGGATATCTAATGGCAGATAAATCATAATGACGTTCAAATACTAAAATAGAAAATGGATCATAAAATGAAGTGACAGGAAATATTGTTGTCTATAAGTTCTAAAAATCACTTGATTCTGTAGCCTTTTAAATGGACATAAAGATGGGACTCTACGAAGAACAAACAAAAATAACTCTTAAGTTTGCTTTCCCTTAAAATGTAGAGTCACACA
Organism: Rhaphigaster nebulosa; assembly: GCA_948150685.1. NCBI lineage: Eukaryota > Metazoa > Arthropoda > Insecta > Hemiptera > Pentatomidae > Rhaphigaster > Rhaphigaster nebulosa. The sequence continues at coordinate 235,724,543 of OX411306.1, read as the reverse complement.
AAAGGTAATAAAATTATTTATAAAAGAAAAAAAATCATTGATATCGGACCATTATTAGAAAAAAAATAGCGTATTGGACTCACCAGAAATACAACTTAATATTGCCGATGTTAATACACGAAATTGTAATTACTTACTTAGGGTAAAATGGTTGGTTGTTAAAGCAACTTTTCCACTGAAATCGACTTAACGGAAATGCCACTTTGTATTATATATTTTACATTTTTTACATCGAAAACCGTTCTGACGATTTTGATGAAACTCATACCAATGCACGATTAAATGGTCTTAGTATCAGCTAGATCTTATTCTCATTGAAATAGTCAGGCATGACTTAAATGCCGAATTATCAAAATTACCTCTTCTAAAGTACCTTTTATTCTGTTTATTTTAAATAATTAACCTTCTCTCATTGTTATTAGTAATGAAAAATAGTTAAATATAAACTATGAAAGAATTTGATATTTAACTAAAGGAGAAAAAAAAGAAAAAATATTTTTCCGATTAAAAACAAATTTCCGGAAATAAGAGTAGTCATTTCCTTGGAAACTAAATGAAACCTTGTTAAAATATTTCAAAGAAGAAGGTAAGTGAAAGTTGTGCACGCACCAGATTTTTTTGTCTCGTTTTAAATAAATCCTTATGTAAAAGTATTTTATATTATCTAATAGAAACTCGGTGTTTCCATTGAAACTAAATGTTTCCGTGGAATCTAAATTGAAACTTTAAACATTTATTTTCAGCTTAACAAATCAAAATTGTAATGCACAGAATTGCTCTACTGTAATTGCATACAAAAATATTTTTTTGTTTCTTTTTAAGAGAAGGCGTGAAGAAGCTCATGCTGTTGAGGATATTTGAAGTAGTGTTTATATGTCCTCTTTAAAATTATTTTATGGATTGTTATTATAGTGTGGTAAGAAAAGTTGTGTAATGTGCACCATTTTTTTTTTAATATTTGTTTAATTACTTATGTGAAGCTATGTCTATTTCTGGTATGTCTTGCATGTTAAAAGAATTTAATTTAATTTCGTTCAATCTATGTTATCTATATTTTATTAACTGATTGCAAGTTATATTTACGCCTTTTTGATGCATTATTCTCTGATCATTATCTTTATATACGAAGCAACAAGCCTAGTTGGGTAGGGGGCATCTAACTGATAAGAGCTGCTAGCGGGACGAGGGTGGGGGCGTTATCAGTCCCTGGTGATGGACAACGACTGGTTCGGAAAATGGGACATCGCGGGACGGCTGGCTGTAACAATGCTCTCTGCTGCTGATCACTGGGTGAAAAATTGGTTCTTTCGGTCTGTCGAAAAGGCAACCTAATGCCAAATTATTATCATATATACAAAAAGTTGGCATATACAGATATGAAATAAGCATTTATACCTTATAGTCTGAAATTCGAAACACGAAATTGCTGTGTAACACAATATCCTTAAAAAAAAATAACACTATCGTGAATGAACTCTTACGTAGTGGATCGAAAACGAATTATGGCTTTTATTATTGGTTATATTTGTATTCAATAAATTGTGAGTCGAGTTCTAGCTGGGCTCATAGTTTAATTTTGATAGATGATTTCGTCGGTTCCATGTTAAAGTCTTGAATGTGAAAAATTTGATTTTTTGATACAGCTTGTAGCGAAGTTAAGAATCTGTTACAGCCTTAGAAAGTGGTGAAATTGCAGTTGGAGTTTTAAGAAAAAAGTCTGAAAGACTGAGGCTGCCATGTTAAAGTAACGATTATAAGTATAATTATAAAGGTAAAACAATAAATATACATGAAATTAGGGTATAAAAGAAATACAATACAAATAAAAATAACAAGATCCCGCTGCAGACTTGTTCATCTCAGGAGGAAAATCAGTATTTTACACTAAATTTTAACACTTAAAACAAGTAATAAAAAGATTTAATTGGATTGGAAACCAAATTAAGAATATAACCTTTATAACCGAAACATATGATTTCTGTATTTAATTTTAGTATAATTTTTGATGTAAATTTATTATGACCTTCAAGTAAAGTACCCTTTTCGGCCTACCAATTTTAACAAAAATCTAGTAAATGCATTCATATCGATATAAAAGTCCTATTTACCAAATTTGAGATGTTTTACATTCTATTTTAATATAATCTTTGATGAATGTCTAATATGATGAATATCTACATTCAAGTAAAGTACCACTTCCTCTAATCATGTAGTGACCAAGAAGGGAGGTTCACAACTAGATTTTTCAACAATCCTAAATATAAAATTTTAAAATCCTACGGCTAACCGTTTTTGAGTTATGCGAGATACACATGTACAAACGTACGCACGTATAGAAGCCACGACGAAACTAGTCAAAATGGATTCAGGGATGGTCAAAATGGATATTTCCGTTGAAATCTTAAAACCGAAAATTTTCGAGATTACAATACTTCCTTTACTTCGTACAAAGAAATAAAAATGATAATTAATGAATAAAGTAAAATTTTATAACGTCCTCATAAAAAAATCACATAAAGCTGATATATTCAACTTTATGTCACATTTTCTCCGAAAATAATAGACTTTCCAATCCATCGAAGGTCATGATGACCTCTAGAACAGGATTTTGTGGATATCAGATTTAGAATCCTGATATTTCGTATGGTCAAGAATCCGAGAGATAATAATGAATAATCGAGATATTCAAATAATCGAGATTTTCAATAATTGGGAGTAAAAAAATACGAAATAACCAAATCAATACAAAAATACAAGCGATATCGTTAGGACAAAAAAACATTAAAATATCATAATTTAAAAAAATTCATTTATTTTCTTTTGGTACTCAGAGCAGTTAATACGTTAACACCAACCAAATGGTAGATGTATTATTTCACCATTTTAGAAATAATCTTCGGAACATTCATACGCTTTTCAGACGAATTCAACATTTCCTCATCAGTTAGGATATAGGAATATAGTTATCTTTTTTTTTTTTAAGTGATCTCTTATTTTTATTGGGTTTTCGATTGAAGAAATTTTTTTTTCTTTACATTTTTTCATTAGCAAATATATTGTTTCACTATTCTTCATTTTGTTTTCTTATGTTTTTGATAACCTAATGTTTTTTTTTATTTTTTAGTTGTAATAGGTCTTTTGGGCAGAATTAATTTTTATTTCTGTACACCTTTTTTATTCTATCCTAGAGGACTAGGATAGAATAAAAAAGATTAAAACAATAGACTAGTAGAGGACTAGAGAACTATCTCCCTCTCCCTCACACTCTCTCTCACTCTCTCTCTCTCTCTATCTCTCTCTCAATATATATATATATATATATATATATATATATATATATATATATATATATATATATATATATATATTCTAGATTAGCAATAGATAGTTATTATGGAGCATTAGATTCCATCAGGTGCTATGCAGGCTTTCCACCCTTGCTCCATAGTTCACACTCCATCAAGGTGTCCTTTCTTCCTAGCCTTGGAGGAATTCTTTAAGTGCTCATTGTGTCACCGTAGGATAAGCCATTCTGAGGCATTTTCACTATAAGCTTAAACCGCAGTCAAGCAACATTCCAATGATATTTCGCTTTAACTGGCCAATTAATGCTTGTGTAACTATTTATAGGATAATTTTTGTTGTTGTTAAATAACATTAAAATATCAGAAAATAATTTAAAAAAGTAAACATAATAAATAATATCTGACCTCCTCATATTTTAAACCAGTCAATCAAAGGAATGCGAAAACATGATATTACGTAGATGATACATTTAAAAGGTACTCCAAACTGCTTATTTATAGTCCAGATAGTTTTTGCATATATTTTTTCTAATAATATTTCTGTCAAAAAAAGTCTCGTATAGCCATTTATTATTAATTTAAAAGCTTGAATAATATGCATCGTAACTTTTGGAGTCATGGGATCATAATATTGTAAATAAAGCGAAATCTTCTAAATCAATGTGTATGGCTAGTCATTATAATGATTATAATTTTCAGGTTCTGCCCTAAACGTACTATGAAATATAATCTTTTTGCGTATTTCTAAGATCACCTCAAAACCTAAAACTATAAGGCGAAATAAAAAAGAACATAAAAACAAAATATTAAAATAAATAGCTGTTAACGACAATTATTAACTAATACTAACCACCATTTTGATTGTTAACATAATTTCAGAAAATCTTTATTTTTTAAATAGTTCTGTTATTTATGTGAACAAACACGCTTCCCTTAAATTATCTTTATTAATTTTCTGTATTAATGTTTTTTATATATTACCACACACAGCCAACGTTAAATTACATCAATAATTAAAAAAAAACATGTATAATGCAGATGTTTTTTGAATTTTAGAAGAAATAAAAACCCAGAATATGGAAGAGAATTTCGAAACGTTAGTTGTGTGTTGAAAATAGAAAATTGAATGTAGAAAATTAAAAAAAAAAAAAACACCTTTTTTCACCTATATATTTTTTTGATGTCTATTGTTTTTAATAATTATTATTTATGTGACAATTTTTGATGAGTTCAGCGCTTTGACTTAGTAATAAGCCGAAAATTAAATTTAAAAAAAAGTTGTACCTAGTCTTTATTTTATTTTTATTTTTTGTAACTTTTGCAGAACTCTTTAGTTTAATACATTTGTGCTTATATGTTGGCATATTAATTCCATCAGTCGGCATATTATCTAAGTATTTGGAAATGGCGACCCTCCGATCCCGGACAGCCGTTAGCAACTGAAAGAGAGAGTGAAAGTGTCCTTATCTGGATATTTCATCTTCTTCATGACCTTTATGGCGGTGAAAACCTTTTGTTAGCAATTCACTTCGCTATGCTACGAGGCGATATTATATTTCCATGTAACGAGGTGTCAATTGTATATTGGTAGTATACCTTATAATAGCATTAGAAGATAACAATATATTAAAGACCTTATTAGACCTGATTCTGAAGATGTTTGCTAACACCGCTATGGCGATGGCCTTTTACTATTTTGTTATGCATTATATTTTCTTTGCATATGAATAGCTTTTACTTCATTCATTTTATTCACTCTTCAATTTAATTATTAATCATACAATATCACTTAAATAAGTTTCACGAATGCCACTCACTCTAAATACTTCAACTTAATCATTAACAAATCACAAGGTGTAACATTAGCCCTTCATAGAAATATCTGCCCGCCAGTTTATTAAGATATCCAAACTACGTAATTGTGAATTCAGTGAACACATTACGCTGCCTTGAACTTTCCTTCGACATAACCATAAATTGTAATCCTCATTTTTTCTTGTTAATTTAATTACTTCATATAAATATTAAAAAAAAAAAGAAAAAGAATAATTCAATATTTTATCTCAAGTTTATACATAAACTTGATAAAGCCGTCAATACCTTATGTGCTTTTAGAGTAAAAAAATCCCCACGTCTTTAATATCAGATCATCCATCCTATGAGTAATGTCCGTTTTTAAAAATCTGTGTGTTCATGTTAATATTACTAATCCCTTCTTTACAATTAAATTGTGTTTATATATTTTGTTTATTACAGCATTACGAACTCTTCAATATTTCATGTTTTTGTTGGAGAAAGTTAATTGGTCTGTGCTGAAATTTCAATTAAAATGGATCTGATGGCAAATGATGGTGGAAAGTAGAATGTGTCGATTCAAGTTTTTCTGCTGATTCTTCAACTGTTACAACAGGATTTTCTTTAAAACGTCTGCAGGATTTTCTTTAGTAGTCAAGCTCTATTTTCTATACGGTCGAACGTTCCGAGGTTTGTCTTCAAGTTTGCGGTTTCCCGCTCGAAACATTTCAAACCAGCTCTGCACTTGCCGTTCACTAATGACGTTTTCTCCATATATTTTTGCAAATTTCCTATAAGTTGAATCAGTATTTTCTCCTTTATCGAATTCCCAAATTATAGCAAGTAAATGCTTTTTAGGAAGATCGATTTTAATTGAAATATCAGCATAGACAAACTAACTTTGTCCAATAAAAACATGATAAATGCTATTAAAATTATATATATATATATATATATATATATATATATATATATATATATATATATATATATATATATATATATAAAAGTAATGCTATAATAAACAAAATATGTAAACAAAATTCAATTGTAAAGGAGGGATTAGTAATATCAACGTAAACAGACAGATTTTTAAAAACCGGCATTACTTATGGGATGGTCTGATATATAATGAAAGCAAAGCTATATTTCAATAGGGATTGGTAAATTATATGCCACTTCTATAATTTCGTTTTATTGAAAACTAGTTTCGAATGTTATAAATTCATAACTTCAGTTCTAAAAACACCAAAAAAAATGAAAAATAAGCAATTCAAAATATAGTTTGATATTATTATAATATCAATAATTGGTATTATCATACCAGTTATATAACAAACTATATTTTGGATTGTTTATTTTTGAATTTTATGTGTGTTTTTAGAACTGAAGATGAATGCATAACATTCGAAACTAGTTTTCAATAAAACAAATTTATAGAAGTGGCAAATAATTTATCAATCCATAATTAGATTGATCCTTCTATACCATCATGCGGATGTCAACTGATTATAAAGCTATATTTACCTATAAACTCATTTTTTATTTTTTTTTTATTTAAATTTTGTTGCTTCAACGGAACAAGATTCAAGCTCTCGACAAACAACTGAAAAATTTAGCGATTTACCGTTGATTGACGAAGCAGTTCTCTCATCATCACGAAGCCTTATAAATATGCTTTCAACTTCCAAACAAACGAAAATTTCAGATTTTTTCTGAAGAAAAAAATAAAAATCTGAACAATGATTAACTATTGTAATAAAATCTTTAATATATAATTTTAATCTTTAAATTGACTCGTTATTAATGAAGTTATCTTTGTTTTCCTGTTCGGTAATCCGAATTTTCCGTTTATCCGAACCCTTCCTTACCCCGGTTTAAATTAGTTCGGATAAGCGAGAGTATGAATCGATTACGGGAAAAAAATGTCCTTCACCATGACTAGTTTTTCATTGTTTCATAACCAGTCCTACTATTCCCTCCACTTATATTATGAAAGGTGCAAATATATTTTTAGGAATAAAAAATAAAATATCGTTATTTCGAGAATCCACTTAAATTTTAGTCTCTTAATCTGTTTACAATCAGAGTTATTTACATAAAAAAAACTTAGATTTAATAAAATATTCTAAAAATTTAAAAATACAATAATGTTATTTTATATTTTAATGCTTTGAATTAATTAAATTCGAACAATGTGAAGTATAACAATGTAAACAACAACTTTTTTTTGCTAAAATTAAAAAAAAAAGAAGGTTGATTAATTAAATGTATACAGAATGTTTTATACATTTTTTTAATTCCCGGAATTACACTAATGCTCATTTCAAAGAATATGCGATAGGTAATTTTTTTATTTCCTTGGTATTTTTTTTTAGAATGAAAGAATAAACCGTTATTTTTTTTTTCAGTAAGAGAAAATTAATGAAAATAAAACAGAGTGGAATAAATATTCTTCAAAGGCCATAATTCCTCTTTTATCCTTCTACAATTAGGACAACGATGCACCATGTGTCCCATGGGGTGACATGTTAAGACCTCTTTTGTTCCTAATTTTGACTGATAGTCCTCTGTCCATTACGGAAGAGTGGTTGCTTATTTACATATATTTGTGGAATGAACGCAAACTGGAACGTCGAGTGTGAAATCATGTGAACATTTTTTGGAATGATGCGGAGTGGAGGTTCTAGAATTCCATCAGTCATAAACTCCATCAAACCACATAAAATCCAACATCTCCAACCGACCGTGATTGTGGAAAACTGATGAAATGGAAAGATGGACTGCACAGTCGTTCACTTTGTTATAATCAGAGCCCGAATTTTTATGCAGTAAAAAAAACATAAAATATGCAGCAAAAAATCTCCAATCTAAAAATATGCAATAAGTCAGCTAAGATATTCAGATACATAAATTGGAGAAGGGATTAAAAATTAATTAAAAATGATTTATAATTTTGCTCTATTTTTTTCATGAATAAACATATGAAAATAATTGAAAAATAAAGTGACAAACAAGAAACGACAAATAAACTAGTAAAAATATATATCAATGGTTAATAACATAATAAGAAACACTTATTAAAAACTAAAACATAGAAATAATACAAACCTAGAATTAGTAACAAAAGAAAAGCAGCAATAATTGTATTTAAAAAGGATAACTAATTGTCAATATTAAAAAAATAAAATGGGAATATTTAAACCACATAAAAACAAATAAAAAACAGTAACGTTGTACATAGTTGAAATTACTTTTTATTTTGTTTTTATATAAATATGCTAAAACTAAAATATGAAAGTAATAGAAATTTACAATTAATAATAACAAAAATAGCAATGATTGTATTTAAAAAGTAATTGACAACACGGACAAAATAAATAAAACGCAAATGTTTTACCCAGCGAATGTTCACCGTTTAAATTAATTACCAGATGCATTTCTAAATTTGGTTCTGTGAAACCGATTATAAATTATAAATATATATATTTTTCTTGTTTCGTTGTAGATCCTAATACATCAATGTAATGTCCTGCAAACACTAAACATTCTCGAATGATTTATTTATTACATAATTTAATTTGGTGGTTTTAGATCTAAATATAATTTTTTTTTACGATTTCTCGTGAAAGTTGACACTTAATTGTGTTCAGTTTAGGAAGTGACACACTTCTGATAAACCAATAGTTTAAGTACTCCATTCAAAGCATACTTTTAATTCAATGCGTTCTTCCAGTTATTTTCCAGGGTAAGAAAATTGAAATTATTTTGCGTTACAATTTTGGAGGGATTGCGTCATTGGTCAGGCAATTTATGATATCTAAAAACAACCTTAATAAAATATTTTTAAAATGTTTAAGTATCAGGATATATATATTATTTAATTAGTAAAATTAAGATTAGGTATTTTTCAATGATAAACTTCTTTTTTACAGATGTATTTCCTCTTTTTAAAAGTATATAAAGTATTAGATGATTGACTGAGCATTCGAAGGAGAAATGGAAAACCGGGAAATGAACAAAATCCAAATTCTAAGAAGTCGATTATTGTGGGAAGCAATGTCTTTGTATTTTAAAAGGGAGAAGTTGGTCGGAGGGTGAGGTCCCCTCGACCAACTTACCATAATAGTTACACTATTATAAGTAAACTTATATATTTTGTGCCGACGTTTCGGCCTAGGTTTTAGGCCATCTTCAGAGTAGAGGGGCGTGTGGTCGAGCGCCAACTGAATCCAAGATTGGCGCTCGACCACACGCCTGAAGATGGTCTAAAACTTAGGCCGAAACGTCGGCACAAAATATATAAGTTTACTTGTAATAATGTAACTCTTTGACCGCACACCCCGACCAACATCTCCCTTTAAATATACATATACGGTCAACAACAATTCCCTCCAAAAAGAAAAAGATAACACTAAATTACATTATACAAGTGAAGAAATACAATAGACAAATGAAAAAGTAAAATAAAATAAATGAAATAACAATGTAAAAATGTGATTCAGTTGGCGCTCGACCACACGCCTCTCTGTCCTGAAGATGGCCTACGTATTAAATTTTAATGTTTCATTTCTACTTAATTAAAATTAACAAAATATGCAAATATGCAAATTAAAACTATAAAACTATATAAAATTTCCCCTGAATACACAGATTGATAAAGATATTTTATCGACCGTTTAAAAAAAAAACATGAAAACAAAATATGCAATTACGTAAAAATCCGGGCTCTGGTTATAATAATAATTGAAATTCTGAAAATATTTATGATGGGTTAAGATTGATGATATTGGTTGTATGAAATATGTTACAAAAATATTGATACGAATAACCTACAATTTTGTTTATTTTTTAAACTACTGAATATGTTAAAAAATATAAAAATTAATTAAAAGGAATTAAACATTTTAGTCTATTTATAATTTCTAGTATGCTTAAAATTTCCTCTATTTTTTGGAGGTAAAGATTAAATTGTTTAATTAGGGATTGATAAATTATTTCTAATTTAGGTTTTTTATTATGTCAATTGATTAAATGATTTAATATTCTTGCTATTGTAGAGGAACTATTTAAATCCCATTAATCTTCAAGAGTTATATCAATCTCTTCACTTGTAAACCGTAAATATTATAAACTAGGTATTTTCGTGTCATACGTGAGCTTGAAGCACTACGGTGTACTGGAGTGATCGTAAATTGACATCTTCTTCACTCCGAACACTCCATCGTTCCATTTGGAATGATCTTCAGGGGCCGCCTTTAGTTGTTCAATAAATTCAGTAATAAAATAACATTAGTTAGTTTGACCATCTTATTAAATACAATTAATGGAACGAATCGAGGTAAATGTATATTGATATTCAATATCTAGCAATGAATATATTTAATAGCTTTTAAATATTTGGTATGGTTTATACTTTTCTCGAAAAAAGAAAAAAAAAAAAGAAGTCAGTATATCTAGTCTAGTATAGATATCAGGATATCTACGGTCTTGTCAATCACGCGTCAGGCAACACAATGGAACCAGTAACCACAACACTACGTTTATGCATCACAATTGAATTTCATGGAAGTACCACAGCTGAAACTTATGATGGATTAATGGCGAGCTTTCGGCTGATGAATACGTACTGGATAAAATTCTGTTTTTACCCGCACGCGGAAAAGCTTTACCTCAGTATTGTATTTTGTATCTGAAAATAGAAAGAAAGTCCTGTCTTCATTAAATTATTTTCAATATTGGGATGGATTTTTATGTTTTTTTTTTTATGTTTTAGAAAAAAACAATAAAAAAAATTATCACATTCGTTTGGAAATAATCGATTAAACTTAATGATTGATAAATCCAACCCAGATTGACGCTTTTAAATCTGTATATCCTCTGAAACAATTAGCCCTTGAGATTAAATAGTAACGCCTGGACTATTTTTACTTCTTTAGATACTTAACTATTATTATAAAATTAAATTATAAAAACAAATTATAAAAAATAAAGTCAGCTGAATAAAAATTATAGTCACACCATTTTTTCGTTTTGATAATTCATATCATGAACTGGATTAAAAGCGAAATAGCAGAGCTTATTTATTTCTTTTAAAAACTCCATTTCGTTCATTTCTAAATTATCTTTGCGAAATATTCAGATATGACTAATAAGTTGAGTTGGTTTTACAAATGAAGTAACTTGAGTATCATAAAAATTTTGAATTTTTTTGTATTTTGTGAAAATAACTTTTTTTTCACATAATAAATATTTTTATCTTCACAATTCTCTATTTCATCCACATTCCTATATTTTTAAGATTTTAAAATTTATATTTAAATTATAAAGTTTTCGTTTAAAAAAATTAAAACAATCGGGGTTCGCGAAATCCCAATTTCCTAAGAACGTTCAAAATTCTCATTTCTCCAGTTAAAGTTCAGCATTTAACATTTTCGATTGCAAAACCTTTTAAAGTGTTTACTCCAGGCCCACAAAAAATATGAAAATCTAATTAGGAAGATTTTTATATTTAACTTATAAACCGCCAAAATAAAATAAGAACACATGTTGTTACTGGTATTGATTTTTTTATTATTGGAAGTTAGTTCTATTCTGAAGTAAAATATCATGTAATTCCTGTTAATACAGATCATTTCTAAAAGCTTTGAAAGAAGAAAATAAAATTGCAAAACGATATTTTAGTTGGATTGTTTCGTTTTTTTTTTCCTCAATTGTGTAAGTAGATGAAGGAAAATCCCAATATAAAAAAAAATATTATTGTGCTCATTACATGACTATGTTTTTTATTGACCAATAGCGCTTGGAAGCTGTGCAACAAAAGCACATTTCCTGCATTTCCCAGCGATGTATAGTTATAGTTTATTACGACTATAAAGCCGGCATAGGGGTTACGATTCCACTAATTAAAGCTTATATAACGATAGTTAACGATAGTAAACCGTTCACAACACAGGCGTGAGATAGCAAGTGCCCCACTGACCAATAGGGGCTCGTGAAAGTGATGCGTCGATTTCTGTAGAACTGTGTTCAATTCTTCTTCCCTCAGCAACTGGTTGCTATCTGCTGCTTTCTCGAACTCTTAGGCAAAAAGTAACTATTGTTCGTCGAAAATATTATGCTATGAAAATATTGGAAATATACTTTTGCCTGGTATTGTGAGGATCATGTATCAGTAACATGCGGTTTCCAACATTGCTATATAATTACACATGAACACACACTCAAATTTCGTTGCATTTTTTAAATTATTCTTCGAAAAATTACTTTTTAAAAATGATCACATAAAGTGAAAGAGAATCAGTCATTGTTTTTTAAACAAAAATAATGGGTATTGGTCCTCATGGATGACCAAAGAAATGCTGTTATCTTCTAATCCTACTTATAATACTTTAGGTGATAATTTATTAATATTATTTTTTATGAAAAAGCAGTATTCATTCGAAGAATAATTCTAAAATGCAACGAAATGAGAATTAACGAGGCATTGTTCCTTGGAGCAGCCGATAGGAAAGAGCGAGGGGGTGCAGTGCTCAGGGTAGATAGAGGACACGTTGAAAATTTTCATTAGAATACCTTCTATGTTATCGTTACTAGGGTCATTAAATATTGTTATTAAATTTTATTATTTTAAGTCACTTTGTAAATTTCATTATTTTTTTAAAGGAAAATTTCATTTGCTATACCCATATTTAATATTTTATTTTACACATTTTTTATAAACAAAAAGTATATTTTAGCCATTAATTTATTAAACTACATCCACCGTCGCTGAAAAAAAAAGATAAAAAAGCTTATTAATAATTTATTGTTGTTAATACTGGCACTATGAAGAAACCGAATTTCATATCACATCATTTTTTTTTTTTACAGATCAGGTGCCGAATCTCTGCTCATTAATTAACAAAGTTTTCCTAAAAATGGGGAATTTGTAGTCTAGTCGAAGGATGATATAAGAAAAAAAAAAAAGAAAAAAAAAGTCGGGAATAATCATTAGTTGTAATCTATGATTTTAGTAGAAAAAAAAATTTGCTTAGTTTAGCCGTTTGAAAGCCCTCTTCGAATGGTTTTAATAAAATTAAAAAAAAAAAATAAATAAATAATTCGTCTAGTTTACGATACTGTTCTTGCTCTTCTGTATGGAATCAGACCATGCTCCATACGAACTTGAGGTGTACTGCCATTACTATGAATATTTCCCGTCATTTAGACGACATCCGACATGTATATATATATATATATGCATGCAAAAGATGTGAAACCCGGAACATGATTACACAGAGTTTTTGTAATTTTAAAACAATTGAGAATAAAACTTTATTATTATTATTATTATTCATATATATATATATATATATATATATATATATATATATATATATATATATATATATATATATATAGTTTTTAAATTCCGGACTGAACCTATGAAATGTAACAGATAAAATAAAAAGTAATACATTTCCCGCTATCATACGAAATTCATATATCCTGGAACGAAATTTCAAATGAAAGAATACTGTGTATTATTGGAACTCCCATCAATCTCTCAGTGGCAAATCCCATCATTGAGCCGCAAATCAAACAGAACTCCCTCTTCCTATAGACAGGTCTCCACTCACAGAGAGAATACCTTTTTATCTGATTTTAAATTTATTACCAGAACTAGGGATCAGGACTTAGGAAGCTCTGGAGGCGCTGGGCGGAAATGAAATAGACTTCCCATTGGGGGTGTCGGTCTAGGTGGAGTAGAGTGTGATGGTTGTTCGATAACTCCGAATTGATATAGTTTTGTTGTATTTTTATTTCATTTATTTATTTTTTCAATATCTTCTATTTTGTTTTATCTTCTTTTATTATATACGCAAATTATCTTTTTTATTTTTTACTTTAAGAAACAAGGTTTAGGTGAAAAAAAATTAAGAACTACATTACCGAGGATTGATGGATCCCTGCAAATCCATTATCATTCCAGATATTCATACTGACTAATCTGTTTTACTGACCAATTTATTATTTCAATATGCCTAAATTACTATCGTTCAATTATCACCTGAGACGTTATTATCTATGCTAATGTCAAACGAAACCTCAATAAGCATTCCTAAATAAATAATTAAAAATATATATATATTTGTTATTATTATTCAGAAACACTTTTAAATTGCTTCTTAGGATTATAATTATAAAACAACACGTAATAATTTGCAGAATTTTAGACCGTAATTAACTAAATTAATTTAATTTCAACTAAATTGATTTTCAAGAGCTATTCTTTATTTAAACTTCAAATTTTGAGTGGGAGAGTAATTTTTTTTTCTTGTTCGATTACAAAGGTTTATTATTCAAAATAAGAAAAGAAAAATATAAATATTATAAAACATATAAATGTTAACCAGAGCTAATGTCATTATTAATAATTGTACAAAGAATATCTTTTTTGTATTTTGGGACAAGACAGCTGTGCTTCAGTATCATGCTCTCAGGCCTTGCCTCAGAGGCCTAACCACATTAACTAATGGTAGAACTGAATAATAAATTAATACAATACACTTTCGCTCCGGGGATGAATAATGTAACCAGCTCCTTTTCTCCCTCCCTTCCCTAATGTCTCCCACATGAGGAAGGGGATTGTGCAAATCCAGTTTCGGCTAATTCTGTCCCTTGAGGGCCGTATCGTATTCACGTGGATATTGCGATGAAAATGATCGGAGTAAAACGAGAAGGTTAATTAGCTCCATGACTTCTGATTATTGTCGAATTTAACTGGATAATTAGATACATTTATAGTCCTCTCATTACTTCTATATTTATACCTTTATTAATAAAACAAATTCATAATAAAATATAAATATCCAATTTGAAGTTTTTAATCGTAAAAAAACTTATTTTTTTTTTTTACACCTGTAAAGTACAATATTCTATTGAAGTTAAGACATTACATTATAACTGCCATTATTTCAATGACTTTGTCATATGTAAGAAACCATAGTTACTAATTATTTTGTAATGGAATTATTATTATAATTATTATGGAGTTAAATGCTGGAAAAAGCATTATAGCGCAATATTTAACCTTATTGCTTCAGTAACAATTAACTTTCCAATGACTCCTTCATTATACAGTCCGCTAGCTTTATGTGCCTATTTTCAGCAACTATACTTTATAACATAATTATGTACATGAAATATGTACTTACATTCCTTTAGAAATATTTTAGTTTAATATTCTTAAGAACATTTTATAGCATTTTAGTCGTATTTTATTCGAAAATAATAGACTATTACATTCTATGGGAGGTCATCGAAAAGGTGGTGGGTTTCCGGCTGTTATCCGTTTTGCAGCCCCTAGAACATGATATATTTGACATGATACATTTAACATGACATATATATATATATATATATATATATATATATATATATATATATATATATATATATATATATATAAATTGTTTTCTCCCTCACCCCTTTGAATCAAATGAACTGAAATTTGGTATGCATAGTTGTTTTGTAAGCAGAAAAAAAACGATAGGGGTATATTTTAGTGTGTTTATTAGTTTTATTTCGTGGATTTTAAGATTTTAGATGCCACTACAGCCCCTCCGAATTAGTAAAGTTATACATATGTAGTCGCCTTTTCGACGAGACATACGAAACTACTAAAAATTGGAGAGAGAGAACAGATTAATTATATCTAATACAGACTGGAGTGGATGGTATTTTAACTAAACTTTCGACAAAATACGATTTCATAACTTAATTGAAAGTTATATATATATATATATATATATATATATATATATATATATATATATATATATATATATATATAAATATATATGTAAAAGTTTTTTGTACTTTTAGGTTTTGATTGTGTAGGCTATAACCTCGACAAGAGATCGAAAAACCTGCAAAAAGAACAAATCCAGAAAAGCTCGAGAAATTGGTCATTTAGGACCAGCAAAGGAACCTTGTGAAATTATGTCTCTGGATACTATTGATGGTTTTGCAGGAAAACGATCGCCCAAACGTTATCTTCATCTTTTGCTGGACCATTTCACACGAATACTTACTCTTCTAGAGGCCAGGAAACACATGATCTCATACGATTCTTCGAAAAAAATCATATTAAAATTCTTCTCGCAGATCAATACCCAGGAATAAATTCTAAGGTTTTTGAATCCACTGCGTCTACAGTGGATCTTCCTTCCTCAAATGGTTTGAATGAATGCTTTAACCAAACATTAGTCAACCGCATCCGTTGTGAGATAAGTGAACAAGCACGTAGCCCATGGACCAAAATGTAATTCGTCGCATATTTTCGACGATTTATGAAATTAATCATGAGAGGCGGCTCTCATATGGAAGTTTTGTTCACAGTAGTAAACTACTTCCATTTCGGAGGGAGGGAAGATGTAAAAGTGTTTTGTACTTTTAGGTTTTGATTGTGTAGGTCATGGGGATAGCCTTGACAAGAGATGTAACCTTAAGATCAGATGTTTGTTTGTAAGGAGTACAGAGATTGATTCAAGAGTGTATTATTAACTTTAAAAACCGATTTATTTTTAGGTATGTTGATAGTTTTGATTTTGATGAACACATTGTAAACTATTGTTATTGTAAATAATGCTAAATAAAATTGTTATTTTTAGGAATAAATCGGTCTAAAGTTATTGAAGAATTGAATCCTATTTTACTATATTATATATATATATATATATATATATATATATATATATATATATATATATATATATACCAAAATATATATACCATACATGTACCAGCGATCGCAATCCTTTTTAGGTGGTCTGCTGCAGATTTTTTTATTAAACATTGTATATTAAAAAAAAAAAATCAGCTTCTTAATTGGAAATATACCCGACTTGTTTTAAAACAGTTCCTAATTTATTTATATCATAGTATCTCATGCTTTTCTATCAATCATCATCATTGTTTTATGCGGTTTATCAACGAGTTTTCAATAAAATATTGCATAATTCTTTTTTTTTTTAATATCTAATAATTAACTTGATTGATGTAGAATTTTATGTTTTACTGTCGATCATCAATGTTGATTGGTTTATTCCCCTTGTTTAGCAGTAACAAAATGTGAATGAAAGTGTTGGTAACACTGCATTCAATTTATTCTTGATCTTGTTATTTGTCCATATTACTTTAAATTCGTTTCATATTATAATTTCAAAAGGGTGAATCTGATATCAGAAAACGAAATTATTAAATTATAATGCTTTTTTGTGATCAATCACAACTTCCCTTAATATATCCTTATTTTTATAATATTTTAGTTATACTATTTACAGTTATTAGTAGTTACATTACAATTCTAATATAGTTCAGTGTGACATCTACATCAGTCATAAGTCGACAATCCCTATGCAATAATGGTTTAAAAATTAGTTTTAATATTGGACTAATAAACCAAGTAATTACTTTTGGAAAAAAAAACAGGCTTAGGGAATTACTGCCGACGTTTATATATTATAAAATAACAGCAATTTTAAGAAAAATAATAAGAAAAAACCCAGAGGATGAAATAATATTTCGAAACGTCGGTTTGTTTTGAATAAAAATAAAGATATATTTAGGGAATTTGTGTCAGTTCACAAAACAATATTATAATTTAGTGATGTTAAACTTCCGAATGTAGAGTGAAAATTATATTATGAACGTATTATTTTAATAAAGATTGGGAGGAATCATATTGCATTTTCAATTTTAAAGATAAATTTATTCGTATGTTGGGTGGTAGTAGCATTGTAATACCGAAGAATTATAACTTTCAGCGTCACTTCCATGGGTTTGTGCTAAATTTAATACAAAGTATTCTCTGATCTTTAAATACCTTAATAATCTGACAACTATTAACGAATATTATTAAAAATACCCAACACACAATTTACATTGAATAATAACACATAAAAATAACCTAAAGTTAGGGTGTTCAAAATTTGTATGGAATTGAGTTAACTCATTTTTTTCTCTCCCATTTCCCGGTGTTTTTAAGGTTTTTATCAAACCTAAAATTTTTCTTAATTAACATTACTGTTTCGGCTCTCTCTCTCTCTCTCTCTCTCTCTCTCTCTCTCTCTCTCTCTCTATATATATATATATATATATATATATATATATATATATATATATATATATATATATATAAATATATATTTCATTTTATTTATTTTATTTTTATTTTTTGCCGAAAAATATAACATTAAACAAAAAACGTGCATCGAGTTACAAATGTAAATTTTGTTTTTTCTAAGAGCACATTGCTCACTTTCGACGACTGGAGTGAAAGAGCAGACACAGAAAGCGGAGGTTGAAAGGAGTTGGTGGCCAGCATTCCTAATGTGTCCGCTGTCATCTTGGAACAGGTCCGCGAGAAATCATCAAGAAGTGTGTCACTACATGTACAAGGGGGGCTTTGTATTTCTAAGAAATTTAGTATATACACAGAAAAACATGAATATAGCACAGATATAAATTAACAAAAATAATACTTTATCATTCGTTCCCATTTTGTAAAAATATAATATTGGCGACAAGTTTTGAGTTTAAGCAATTTAAGGTGAAGTATTTGATTACTCTTATTTATACGTTAGTGAATATTAAACATTATTATAATATTAGGAATCCAATTTTAAATGTATTTATTTTTTTTCCATCCTATCTTACTACATATCGTCGTCATTTATTGAAAAATACCTATAAGCCATTTAGCAAACTTTACAAGGAACATATGAAACACTATTTTTCCCAAATAATAATACATTTTTTTAATTTTATTCTTTATTGTGTAGAGTAGGAATTTATTCCGGTGCAAAACTTTTATAATTAGAATATATTTTTAAGGCTTCCATCACTGCGCAAGGCCTGAGTGACGACTGAGAGTCGTCAGTATTTGGTCCTTACCTAATCGATTGTCGACTTTTAGACCGTTCTTTTTTATTTATTTTTTTCGATAGATCGTGATCAGGAATCGATAGATGTGATGTTTACTTCTCCTAATAAATGGAAACATAAATTTTAAATTTTTGGCGCTTAAGTTTTTTTCAAAATCGATTCATAAAGTTTATCATACTTTTTATTTTTTAATTATCTTGATTGTATGAACATTTTTTTAAAGAGACAAACTTTTTTTTTTCAAATCTGTTGAACAGGAGCTAACATTAAATTTTTTAAATTAAAGAGCTCCCGTTTTTATAAATTCATTTCCAAACGTTAATAGAATAAATTGTCTAAAAATAACAACAAATATGTGTTCTTTTAAGTTTATCGTAATTTTTGTAATTTTTTTTTTGTGCCTTTGTCCTTGACTCGAAGGCTTAGAAAAAAATGTTACTAGCGTAAATTGTAGCAAATTTTAAAATTCAAATTCTTCTTCGTAAGACGCACTAATAAACAGTTATTGAAAAACCAAAAAAAAATTGACACAAAACCGGCCGTGTCAAGCGCGCACAGTAACGTCAAATTATAGAATTTGAATTTTCAATAAGATTCTATGTACATAAAACATATTCGAAATCCATAACTACGTAATGTTTTGGAAGGTAATATAACCTTTTTAAGACTTGGCTACTGGACTATAGCGTAAGAATTTATCATTACGCCACTCTTCAAAAACGAAAAAAGTTTTTTTTTTAAAATAGTCTGTATTTGCGAAACTCATTTCATGTTATGTAATTATATTTATGATATAGAAATTTCTGTATATTGTAGTAATTAACATATTAGCATGTTGGTTTAAAACTTAATAAATAAAAATATTTTAAATATATTTAAGAAAAACAGAAACGTCATTAAGGCAGGGTAAAATAAACAAATTTTTGTTTCCATCGACCATGAAGAGAAGCTGCACGCAAACGAATTTAATGAATTACATATTGACTCGGAACAATACGCCCTAGACCTGACGACAAGCTTCAGAATTTCCGTTAATACAGACATTATGTGGTTTGTTACGGATGCTTATGGGGGAGCTCATCTGCGGAGTTGATCATCGCATGTTGTACATTGTCCTTTGTTCCAAGATGTATTGCGAAAATACCGTGTAACTCTATTACAAAACATGCAATTCAATTGTCCAATCAACAAGCCTAAAGTCGTGCTTGCATTTGAAAAATTCTTTTCAAAGTTTCACAATTTTTTTACCTTCATGTTAGAAAGCCACGGTTTGGATATGAAAATCCCGCCATTTGAACATCAAGAAGATATAGAGAAAGTCAGTTGACAACCGCATGATGGTATAGAAGGATCAATCTAATTATGGTTTGATAAATTATTTCTCACTTCTATAATTTTGTTTTATTGAAAACTAGTTTCAAATGTTATACATTCATCCTCAGTTCTAAAAACACACAAAAATAAGCAATTCAAAATATAGTTTGGTATTATTATATATGTTAAATTAGATTAATATAAATCAGTATTATAAAGCATTTATGAATTATGAATTTAACTAAGACAAGAAATCAAATACATGTTGGTACTCACCAAGGTTTAAATGGATTATATCAAACAGAAAAGTTTGTATTGGTTTCATCTCGCATTGAACTAACAATGAACGAAAGGAAGGTAGTATGCTTATAGGTAAGCGGTTTAAGGGCCGGTTTAATCACCGGAAAAACCCTGACCCTTAAACCGTTAACCTATAAACATTACCTACTTTTCGTTCATTGTTAGTTCAATGCGAGAAGAAACCAGTACAAACTTTTCTGTTTGATATAATCCATTAAAACCTTGGTGAGTACCAACATGTATTTGATTTCTTCTCTTAATTAAATTCATAATTCATAAATGTTTTATAATACTGATTTATATTACATCTAATTTAATATGTATAATAATACCAAACTATATTTTTAATTGCTCATTTTTGAATTTTTTGTGTGTTTTTAGAACTGAGGATGAATGTATAACATTCCAAAATAGTTTTCAATAAAACAAATTTATAGAAGTGGCAAGTAATTTATCAATCCCTAATTTAAGTACTTGTTCACTTGTTCATTTAAATGTGTGATATGTTAGACACTATGCGACCATCAAATTTGGGGATGGTCAAAATAATTTGTTCTCTTTCACAAGACAGAATTAAATAATTTCATATCAGTTTTCCTTTTCAATCTCCAACGAAAAAATACAAGAGGAAGTAGATATTACCAGATATCCTAGATTTATCTCGCTTCTACCAATTATAGTGAAACTGTTGAAATCTGAAAAAGCTATGATATTTCTCGCTTTGTTCTAAATGGGTTGTCGTTGCGGATTTCCTGACGAAGTTATATCGCGAGAAATAGATTGGCAAGGTGCATTTTCGGAAAAACAAGGAAGATACCACACGTACTAGCCAGAACGTGTTGTTTGTTGAGGAACTGAAATCGAACGTTTTGATGTCTTTACAGATGTCAGCGCTAGCAAGTTGAGAACCATCTGCCGTGACATATGGGTAGTTAAGCGGCCGTCTTACCGTATAATGCTAATGATTATATTAAAAATATGTAATTAACAAGTATCTTATTATAAAATACAGTAAAGAAAATGAGTAAGATAAATACTTTAATTATGAATGTAGTAATCGTCAAGTAAAGCAGGATTCCCTTTCTTTGAACTCACCTGAAACAAATAAAATAATATTAACGTTTAAAAAAATTAAATGATTAATCACTGTTACCATTGTCCTTTATTGGGACAGTATATTACTCAATAGAAAATAATTATAATGAAAAAAAAATAGTCTGTAGTAGTATGTATAATAGTAACGAAATCTAACTATGTAATGTGCAATATATATATATATATATATATATATATATATATATATATATATATATATATATATATATATATATATGCACTTACATGCCCTTTTAAAACTTTAAGGACCTTTAAGTACGTACTTCTTAAAAAATAAATGATTTATTCTAATCTGACTTGTTAATTTAATTATTAATGAAATTTATTTTAAATTTAAAATTAATGGGACGAAATTTTTATGGATCACTTATGGAGTCCTTTAAAGTGCAATTGAGATTTCGAATATGGGCAAAAAATAAAAAATTAAATTAAAATCGTTCTGTACATCTTTTGTTACATTGTCTTAATGCAGATCCTACATGTATTACCATGCGTGAAAATAATAATAATTTAATTTAATATTAATTTAAAGTACTTCTATAAGGAGGGAGCACATTTTTTTTATTTTTGGAAGTTTTGAGAAACGTTTATATCAATATAAAGTTAAGATATATAGTTTTAGTTTCATTTGCTGTTAGTATTAAAAACACCTATTGTTCAGAGATAAAATAATTTGTCTTGAAAAAATCTAAGAATTTTTCATACTGATCATTTTATAATCTGTATTTGAATACATATTGTCGATAAGTATCTGTAAAGAGATATAGATATAATGTGCTATATTTACTATTTTATTTTAATATCATTATAATTTTTTTTTTATATTTTAGGTTAGGAAATTCTTAAATTATGAAGGTTACTATTGGATACAATCACCCTTCTAAAAGGTAGATAATTTTTTTTTTTTATAAAAATAGATTTTTTTAAGATAATATACTGGTAATGGTATTGGTTGGAGAACTAATCCGGGAAGTAGTCCTTTTTGCCAATCCCTGGCGACTACCTACGAAGTTGGCGTCCCGTAACAACCAGGGTGAGAGAAATTTTACTTCGCATGAAAAGCTCATATAAATAAACCATAAAAGAGATGCTGACATTTGTATATATTTTTAAGAAGAAATATATGTTTTTTTTTTTTCAGTTTGCTTGTTTTTAATATATCAATTTGTTTCAATATATTTATTACTATATTTTTTACTATTGTTATTTGAATTAATCTTTTCATTTTTTTTAGTTGTTTTGGTTTTGGTTAATTTAAAATGTTAACATTTGATTATTTTTTTTTATTTTTGTATTTATATAAAAGTTTTATATTAAGTTATGAAATCGTTAAGGATCACTGAAAAAGAAAAATATTAAATGGATGAAATTATAATATAATGATTAAAATAAGCAAAAGGATACAAATAAACAACATATGAAATATAATTCATTGATGATAATAATATTGTAATGAGATAAATCTTCAAAATTAAATTGAAAAGTATTTATATTATCTCGCGTGATAGATTAGGAATTATGCTGAATAATATAACAAACCAATGCATTTGGGCAGCAGTGCTTATAAATAAAGCATTTCTCTTTCTCAAATTTAAAAAAAAAATATATATATATTAATAAAATATTTTTTTTAGTCTTTACCATCAATCCAGATACAGAAACTGACTTGAATATTGAGCTCAGTGTTAAAAAAATAGTCGGATACCAAAAGGGCTAACATTTTTTTCATCTCATGATATTAATTAATATTGCCCTTAATGTTAGTCCGTACTGATGTGGAATAGGAGATCGATAGTAAAATAAACGAACTATTTCAAGGACGGAGCCCTGTGAATAAATACACGTTATCTAAAATTGCGGCGAGGGTGGCCAGTAACAAATCAGTTTGCCGGGCCGCCAACCCATCTACTCTCGGCTCAATCATTATCCCGTAAAATGAGGTCCGGTTGCTTCAATGCTCTCTGGTATCTCTCATTAACACCTCTTTATGCTCTACCGCCTTCCAATATATTTTTTTGTTTCGTGGTTCTGAATAGATTTAGATCCAAACTGATGGATCCATATAAGATACATTTTACTTAAGTGAAAATTTTGATAACATGTCACTTGAAGACTACCTGCTACATAATAAGCGTTCATCAAAATAAAGGCAGATTAAAAAAAAAATATTTTTTATAGATTATTTAAATACTGATTACACAAATACTGCGAAGCAATTAATCTAACGACTTATTTCAGAATTTATATTATTCGAACGTAAGAGTTAACACTGTTGGTAACAGCTACATTTTCGAACAGCAAATGTATCCAATTCATTCATTCTAAAGTCCTTCGATATTTAATATCCCATATTACGTAACAAACAATAACCTACACCGTAACCTCAATATCACATATGTTTCGGATTTCTCCAACTTTCATCTGAACCTTTGCTCATCACCGTGATGCATTAGCCACAATCCCTATCTTGCACCACACACCCCTACAAGCCTCCGGGAAGATTGAAACAGCAACAGTCCAGAGACCTTTTGTAAATATGCATAATAATGTTCTGTCAATAGCCAATGTGTCTGCGGGTTTAGCTTTCTATTTTATTTTAATTTTTTTTTTATATTTTTTATATTTTAATATTTTTTATATTTATATTTTTTTTTATTAATATTCAGGTTCTATCTCACTACAACCAAAACTTATTTTATTTTATTTTATATTTAAAAATGATCTATATATGGCTGAGGCTTCAATATAGACGTGAGCCCCATCACCATGATGGACAGATATGAAAAGTTGGTTAAATTAAAGTAAAATAATGAATCAGAAAAACCTTAAAATGTATCTAAGATACAGTAAAATGATGTTAATCTTGTACATTACTATAAAAAAACATTTAAAATTGGGGTTACGAAAAAAAATATGGCTGAAAGATCATCTCAATAATTTTTTTATTTTTTTATTATTTTTTGCTATAGTTACGGAATACAAATGAATTAATTGATTAAAAAAAATTGTGAAGAATGAAATAGGTTGTGATAATAATGAAATTAAGAAATAATTTATAAAAGGAACTCAAATTTTCAAGGTATTTGTGATTAATTTAATTTATTTTTCATTTCTCTGTAAATATTGTATCAATAGCAAAATATAGCAATGGTACATATTACCGTTTAGTGTGGAAAATCGTATTATTTGGCTATAAAAAAAAATTTATCTCTCAGAAAAAAAAACATATCACAATCCTCCAATCGTTTCGGTCTACCTCTTGAGAGTTTAGTTGCTTCCCAGTTAGTGAGTAGGCTAAATGATAAGTAGTTATGGACATCAACAGAATTAGAATGATTATACTTCACGATAAACCATCATAATAAAATTAAAATTATTGTGTTATAACTCTTACCGAAAACGTTGAGCAAATATTTATGTGATTCATTTACATGACATTTACCTCATAATATTTATGTATTTAATTACGTGATCATATGCAAAAACAAATCTGGTGCGGTGCAGGCATCGCACAACTTTCACTTACCACCATATAATAATTATGGTGAAACGTGTTTCAATATTAATAATAATAAGTAGCATGAAGTTAATAACAGAATTTAACAAAGCGTTTCGCTATTGATTACGATGTTGAAGCTATAGTAGTTAATGGAAAAGTGTGTTGGCAATCCCGAAGTTCAATCATATCCGTCTGCTTTCGGACACACTCGACATTCTATCAATGGTCGGACAGCATTCCATCAAACAAACTAGCCTGTTGAGCCATGAAAAATGAAATGGCCAGAAGGGTGTAAAAGTTCGCATAGCCTGTTCAAAACTATGTACTCCGAACTTTTTCCTCCAAAAACGTGCTTTTACAGTTCTGTATCGCTAATTCCAAATTAATAGCTCTTATTTTGTATTAGGTTATAACGCATAGATAATACAGTTACATGTATTGTAGTACGTACCTTTACCGAAACTGAAAATAGGAAGAAAGCGCAAATGCAACGGCTTAAAATCTGTGTTGCCAACATGAAGTCCATATAAATAACGGTTAGAAGTAGAAGCAGCTGATAAAAAAAAAAAAAAAAAAAAAAAAAAAAAACATGACCCTGTGCAACAGTAGCTCTGACCTTGATATGCCCTTCTCCGAATCAGGTCTGGATGATAAAGAAGATGATGATGGCCCTCTCTTGCTCCAGAAAGGTAACATTGTTGTAAATATACAAAGAAAAACCAAGGATTCTTTTTGGTTTTAAGTAATCAAAATGAATTATTTTTATCCTTCTGGCTATGATGGAGTGTTGTACAAAGGAGTACCAAACACCTACCGAGTCCAAGAGACTGAAGAAAACGATTATGTTGGCAACACAGTCAAAATCGAAAATTTAAATTTAAAAGAACCGAGTTCTTTTGCCCTATCGTGCGGGGAAAAATTTAGCAATGGATGGGATTAGAAAAAATAGGATATCTCTGTTTATAATTATCAAAATGGATGTGATTCGTGGACAGAATTTATTGAAGGTCGTAATGTATTGACTTCATGCAGAATATTGGGGAAATTGATGACCAGTTGTTCTATATATAAAAAAAAATAACAAAATTGCGTACTTTTGCGTGCTACTTTACACCTACTCTTTTGGAAAGTGAATACAAAATTAAACGTTATATACAAAGCGACAAGTAGGAAGAAAAGGCGTAATGAATGACTGTTCTTAAAAAAAATAAGGTTTTACCTGGCTTTATAGCTAAGAAATCGTGTTTACAATTTGGTGTAAATCGCTTCCTTACCATAGCAACTGAATGACTTAACGAGCCTGTTGAATTTAAAATAATAGTAAGATTGGCCTGCAACTTCTTCGTTAGTTCTTGTTAAGTCTCGCTCGCCCTGTTAATTACTTCCTATTGGTAATCACTTCAGTATAAGAAATTATTGCGGAGCTCTAATTATATTGAAGTGTTTGGTTCATGCTATAGGTTTTACGAGGGATCTAATAGATGCTAACAAAAGATCTTTCCGGGCAAGTTGATGAGAAAGTAAGCGGTGCCTTGAACTTTCCATAATTATCTCCTAGGCTATATTAGTGGCGGTGACATTTTTTCTAAGGCTCTCCGTGCCATCTTCAGGTCACCGTAATGGCCAATCTCGGCTCAGGTCCAAATTAGTTGAGTCCCCTTCGTCCAGGTATTGATCTTATCAATGAATGTCTTATCAAACAATTTTCTTTCAAATTACACAAATATACGTTCATGTTGGATTTCTTTGGAATGGTGTACTTGTAGATTGTTGGAATGAGTTGTGCTATTTTGATATATTACACAGGCCAACGATTAAAAAACTTTTTTTTACTGAAAATACCTTATTCCTATAGTTTTTAGGGTGCTGAATCCACATATAATATTAAAAAAGCTGTATCACCCACAATTTCTTCACATTTTATAGTTAAATTTATTAAATTAAGCCATTTTTAAAGAATTGAACAGCTTTCAGTCTTCCTGAAAAAGGAAGACCTACATATAAAGTTAGGCCTCATGAAACAATTTGTAAAGGCTTTGCCTAAAGATGGACCATGTTTCAAGTATCTCTGCTAAAACTTTCCACGCCTTTCAGAAGCTAAACTAAAAGAAGGCGTCTTTGTCGAACCTGGCATTATAAAAATGATGTTTGATATTAACTTTGAATCCACAATGACCTTAAATGAGAAAGAAGCGTGGGTATCATCTCCAAAGTTATGTGTAATTAAGATTATGTGTAACGAAAGCTTAGTGTCAATTAAAAAAAAAATGATATTTTTCGAATAATTAATATGACTGTTTCTCTGTCATGATATGACAGACGTATTATGACCATATGACCGTTTCCAAATAACGATTAATTAAAATACAATTATCAATCCGTCTCTCGCGGATCCAGATGATTTTTGGATCAATTAACAAAGTTTTTTGTAATTCCATAACTAGCTAAATTTCCTATTCGATTCCCGATGATCCTCCGAGACTTCTGAAAAGGAGATGGTATCGGAACTTTCTCATTTATAACTGACACTGGAATGCTACCAATGAGTAGATTCATCACAGGTTACTGACACTGGAATGCTACCAATGAGTAGATTCATCACAGGTTACTGACACGTATTATTATCATTTAGTATATTTACTTATTGCATTTGTATTACTGTTGTAAATATCTATAAATAAATTGAAAAACAAAACAAAAAACTGTCCAACATTATTGACGTATCTATAGTCTTTTATGTACATTCTATTATCCTATAATATGTTTGTAACGCTTCAGGGATTAGGATTTCAAATAAAAGCTATCATCTGTGAATCGCGGAAATATCTGCGAGAGAAATTTCAAATCTCCCGCGAATCCGTTGATATCCGATTTCACTTCCTGCACAGGTGCGAGAGCACTCTTGAAAAGCTAATTAAATCCTCGCAGATAGCACGGGGGTGCATATTCCGCTTTCTAAATAATTTCGCACATTTGAGTAGGGTTTATTTACATCGGAAAAGAGAAACGGGCCGTTGATACCGGGAATGTGGTCGAAATCGCTCGTTCACAAAATGACAGTAAAATTATACATATGTAGTAGCCTTTTCGACGGGACATGCGAAACTAGTAAAATTTGGAGAGAGCGAAGATATTTATTATGTTTGATTCAGACTGGATTTGATGGCGATTTTACTAACAACTTTCACCAAAATACGATTTCATATCTTGATTAAAAGTTTTATATATATATATATATATATATATATATAAATGTCATGATCAAATTAATTAAAATTACACACAAAAAAAAAAACCGTTCCGATAATCGAACGTTCGGATAATCGACGCTCCACTGT
This sequence comes from Rhaphigaster nebulosa, assembly GCA_948150685.1. Taxonomy (NCBI): domain Eukaryota; kingdom Metazoa; phylum Arthropoda; class Insecta; order Hemiptera; family Pentatomidae; genus Rhaphigaster; species Rhaphigaster nebulosa. The sequence continues at coordinate 235,695,945 of OX411306.1, read as the reverse complement.
GTATATATATATATATATATATATATATATATATATATATATATATATATATATATATATATGTATATATAGTGTGTGTGCGAGTACGTGAATTCCGATTATCCGAACCACCACTGACAAAATTAGTTGTGGTAATCGACGCTAAAGTTGAAGTGTTATTATAAACTATTTAAGAAAAATCATTTTTGGAATTCCGGAATAAAAGTTATCGTTAGTTATTTTTTTGTGAAAATACTCATACAAAAACTCAAATATCTGATGTGGACAACACATGACTTCCTTATACGCCTACTAAACTATAAATCGGTGGCTCAAAAAGTGATCCTGAATTTGGTTACTAGTTTCCGAAGATCGCAGTATCTCAAAAACAACACTCGGCGTCGCGACATCCATCTATTGACACACACACACACAAATACCGAGGAAAAGCTTTAATACTAAATTAGGAAAAAATTTTATACTAAATTTTAACTCTTAAAACAAGTAATAAAAATGTTTAATTGGATTGGAAACCAAATTGCGTTTGTAACCTTTATTACCGAAACATATGATTCATGTATTTAATTTAAATATAATTTTTGATAAAAGCTTATTATGACCTTCAATAAGGTCATTCACATCAATATAAAAGTCATATTTACGAAATTTGAGATGTTTCACATTATATTTTAATATAATTTTTGATGAAAGTCTAATATGACCTTCAAGTAAAGTACCGCTTTCGGTTTTTCAATTTAGACCAAAATTTAGTATGTTATTTAAATCAATATATAAGTTATAAATACCAAATTTGAGAAGTTTTGCAAATTATTTTAATATAATTTTTGATGGAAATCAACTATGATCTTCAAGTGAAGTACCATTTCCGGTGATTAAGCAGTGACCAAAAAGGGAGGTTCACAACAAAATTTTAGAGCAATCCTTAATAAAAAATTTCAACTTTATACGGCTAATCGTTTTTGAGTTATGCGAAATACGAAAGAAAGTACGTACGTACAGACGCCACGACGAAACTAGAGAAAATGGATTCAGGGATGGTCAAAAGGGATATTGTCGTTGAAATCTGAAAATCGAAAATTTTCGCGATTACAATACTTCCTTTACTTCGTACAAGGAAGTAACAAAAAGATCAATTTATTTTCTATTGGAATATATAGTACATAATATACACATTTGTATGTCGCAGGTAAACTATCGATATTCCACTTTTGCTTTTTAATTTTACTATCGTTTTTGCATTACACTTCCCATATTTTTCGCTTATAATTATCGCAAATAAGCTAAACTGATTGTGAAATATGTAACACTTCAAACATTCAGATTGACCACTGTCCACAAAAAAAAAAAAAAAAACACTATCGTGCGATATGATACTTCTTTCTTGTTTTCTGTAAAACTTTAAAAATGTTAGTTACGACAGTTTACCTCTGGCGTACAGATTTACAACAAAAAAATATTAAATCCTGGATGCCATGTGGGTCAATATTCAAATAGTTAATATCGGAGTTGCTCTTGCAATAATAATGAAAAAAAAAATAAGAGCATTGAGACCTCTCTCATATGCCGGAGATAAGTTAAATATATCCAATAATTCTGAAGTGGGGGCAAAAGAATTTTAAATTTTTAAACATATCTAGATAAAATTTGATATAGTTTACTTTGAAACTTCTAGAAAAGCTACAGAATTTAAAATTGTACTTTCAGTAAATAGGAGTGATTTTTATAATTTTATGGTCGTACAACACAAGTTGAGACACGCATACCTTGATGGCATATTTTTAAAATGAGATATGAGTTACTAAAAAATTTTGTGTTATAGATGGAGGTGTAAAATATCCATTCTCATTTAAAAGGATTGTAACTTTCTGGAGATATTCAATATGCTTAATGAAATTCAATTATAGTTTTTATTTTATTTTTAATAAGCTATCCTTATTAAAATCCTTAAAAAAATATAAATAGGTATAAGATAATCACAATGGGCAACTAAACAGATTTCCAATTCCTTATCTATGAGAATTCAGAAATATTATATCTCTAATCTTTTATTACGATTTTCTATAAAATATCAATACTAAAATAAATACAAATAGATTTAAATATGCGAGATCACATATCGTAATTATCTTATCAGTAACTGAATATAATTATATTGCTGGAGGAACTAACAGGTGACGTGCAACGTTTATGTAATCGGGGTGTGATTAACGGTTTTAATGGAAGCTACTAATCAAAGATCATACTGATTTCCGATTAAAAAAAAAGCTAAGGTAGCTGCTATTAAGACGTTATTTTTTCGATAAATTAATCACAATTAGCAATCACTAATTTAATCTATCATTGTATAAATAGTTTGTATAAATTACAAACAGCAGTTGTACTTTACCTAAGGTAAGGTAAAGTGGGGTAAGTGCGTTGTCGGGGGAAGAGGGTACCTGTCTCGTTAAATCCGAACCCTCAAATGGTAAGAACTGCCCATTACGAATCATGAATTCTAAACACTTATATATCAGAAATCAGCCACGAAACTTCGCTAAGGTGAAGTATAAATAGTTGTTAAGAGATCAGTTCCAATATGTTGATGAAGTTGTGTCTTTCAACTATATCGGTGTTTTTCTATCAGTCGGTCTATTTTTTGTTATTTTTGCCATAAGCAGAAACTAGAGACGCTGTTCTTCAAAATACTTTGTGATTTACTTTTTTCCTCGACAGTTTTCTAGCATTAAGTGCTTTTTCGCAATTACCTAGCAAAGTATATAAAATACATACTCGTATATATATGTATATACATATATAGCAAAGTAGGTAAAAATGCAAATCTCTGTTGTCGGACAGATGTGCGTGGTATACATCAACACTTGCTATAGTGTTTTGTCGGGGCAACTACGGACTAGCGCAATAAAAAAAATAAAAAATATTTTTTCACTACCTTTATTCAATTATATTCCACATCCCGCTTTTGTAGCTCAATGAAAATTGTAAAATTTGAATTTCAGACTTTACCTATTTTCGATTAATACATTAGTATAATAATCCCCCGGAAACTGAACTATTTTGTACTTGCTCAAATCAGCTCTTGCTTGAATAATGAGTCTTCCAGCTATGTGGAACGCACTTATCCCATGACGTGGAGGGAGGGGGTGTGCGTGCTAGGTACTGTTAAATTGAATTATCAATTTCATAGAAACGGACGTGATTTTAATAAATGTAATATGTAATTTTGAGCTCAAAATGTTTAAAAACATCCTCTTTGTGATTTCGCCGTAGTACGGTAATAACTTACTTTAAATTTGGTAATAAAATTAATTAAGAGGAAATGAACCTTTTTAGTGGATTCCTAATTTCTAATATGCTTGAAATTTCCACTATTTTAATTTTTTTTTGGTGGATTTAAGATTAAATTATTTAATGTTCGTGCTATTGTAAAGGCGTTATTTACATCCCATTATTTCTCAAGAATTATGTTAATCTGTACAATAGACTTATTATGAAATCGTGTTCACGCGTATTCCATATAAAAATCTGGAGTGATCGTCAGCTCTTGACATCATCTTCACTCCATGGACTCCATCTTTTCATTGTTCCATTTGGAATGATTGTTTATGGTCTCCTATAATTAGCTTTCGAAAGCCAATTCTTAGATGGTTATGTTCCAGCCTAGTTTCACTCAACTACAGTGAAGTTTGCCTAACCCGCGTCTTCTCAATCTTCACCTTGAAACGTTCCTTGTTCCACTTGCGATGATACGGCGTGGCAGTTATTTTGATACGATTGCTTCATCGAACCTTGGTTCGACTCCTACCATCAAAGGCAACAAAAAATCTAATGTCAACACGTTTAGGTGAATTGCAGTTTAATACCTTAGTTTAGTATTTCGTGTCGAGGACGGCGATGTTCATTGCGACTGTACGAAGTGAAAGAGCGTCAAATAAACCGAGAAACGTTGAAGATTCGTTCGCTTACGAAAAATCAATTTATCTACGAAAATAGTGACTGTCGTAATCTTCACAGATAAAAAAAAAATCACTGCAAGAGTTATTTAAATTGTGTAGGTAAATACAATTAGAAACATTTATTTAACTTCCGAATTTTATTTTAAAATGACCTTATACCTCTGTTGTTTTTTAAAGCTCCCCGAGACAAGCGCAATACTTTCGGTCGGGACGATTCGGTAAAATTCGGAACGATATTTTATTCAAACTGCGATGTTTGAATTCGTTTACTCAGTGACGATATCTCTTTGGCTGCGATAATATCGCAATCGGTATGTCGTATCGGTTATTCGGGCTACCGAATTCGAACGGTTGACCGCTGGGTTATCGCAGCAGGACTCAGGAGGTTTTATTCTATTCTGTTTCTGAATATATTTTTCGTCTGAAACATGAATTCGCACGAAGACATAGTACTTTGGCGCTTCCTTTGGATGAGAATGAACAGGAGGAAAACCATAAGTTTTTAAAATACTTAATTATGCTTATTATTATATTTTCAGGAAAATAAACCCTAAAGCATAAAAGTTTTCGCATAAGAAGTTCTTGTCATTTGATTTTGTCTAAAAAATTAACTACACATTTTTTATCATTTTAATTAATTACTATTAATAAGTTTTGGCCAAATATCTTTAAAATTATAGCAATGTATAATTAGCTTTCTTAATCACAATTTCTAAAAACGCTGTTTTGCCTACCAGGATTTCTCTAATCCATATTGCAAAATCAAAATAATGCTTAAATTTACTGTTTAAATTATCTTCTTTTTCATTTTTTTTTTTTTAGTTTTCGATTATTGATTACTTATTTAAATTTTGAATTTATTTGGAATATCCACTTCATGTCAGTTTTAAAATTTACTACATTTTTTATATGTTTAGTTATATAATCGATTCTGGGTATTTTCTAATATTATTATTTTCATTAATATTCAGCATTTATATTTAATTGAAGTAAATAAATTTATGATTAATAATTACACTATGTCGCGCTAATGCGGGATAAAATCTAAAAAATGTTAATGTCACTACATTAACGTTTTAGGTTTCTTGTACGTTGGTCTTACGCTGACTTATCTCTGTTTTTAAATTTTGTTAGTTTCACCTATATGAAATTTATATTTTTGTATACATATTTTTTTTTGTAATATAAAAAAATCTTCGTATGAAGTTTACATATTATAAAATTTTAATGAAGTGCCACACTAAGCAATAAACTAAATACTTTTTATAATTTTATACTAATCATGTATGAAAATAATATTTTCAATAAATTATAATTTAGTGTCTTTTTGTGTTTAATTTGTTGAATAATAATATAACAATGCTCATACCAAATTTTATGATGGTATCTCAGCGGTATTATGTACAAAAAAAAATTATAAGAATCTCATTCAATAATTAATGGCTCTCAAATAATGTTGAATATGATAAATAACTTAAAAACGCAGTTTCTATAACGACTTATATATATACAGTGTGTCTCCATTTCATTTTGAATAACTTGGCATAAAAATGCAAGGTTTTTATAATTTTCGTGATTTTTAAGATTTTCGTACCGAGCTCAGCAGTATCGCACCTGTTTGGGGGACCCTTAACTATACATATTATATTATAACATATTCTACACATCGTGCTTAGTAAGATATAATTAGTTGTTAAGTTATAATTAGTATAATTTGTTGTTAAGTTAAGTTTGTTAAGTAATAAATAATTAGTTGGCTGTCCAGAAAGTCTTAGATATCAGAGTAGTGGATTAAAAAAATCACCATCTTCGCCTGAAAAGACTGGAAATGTCTTGGAAGTTCACAAGGTTGATTTCTAATCATAACTTTAGCACATGCGATAAAGACATACGAAGATGTCCAAGTGAATTGTAACCAGGTGCCCCTTCTCATTTTTTAAATCCTCCATTACAATATCGTTGGTTTTATTAAAATTAATCCAGTGATTCATATTACACACCGTGTTGGTAACGTAATGGAATTAGATGGTAAAGTACAGGATTTTAATACTGTAACTAAAGCATAATTAAGTAAATATTTAACCAAGTGTGCCCCTTTTCTCTTGTAAATGTTTAATATTTTAAAATGTCTTTTACTTTTCAAATATTTAATGAAATAATTACAAACTAGTATGTAATTTATATCTTTTGATAAACCAAAGTTGTTCAGAAAATAAATTCCCTAATATGGAGGGCCCCATATCTTACAGTGTTATGGGCTGCCACTTTGTTTAAAACGAGAACCATCCACTGGGACACTCTGTGCACAATATCCAAAAAACCTGTTTTTTTTATAGAATGTTGATGTTGAGTGGGCTCGAACGATTTTGATGAAACTTGCCTGAAGCCCTATAATAATAAAAGGCTTAGCGAACCCGGAGGTTCGATGCCGATACCACTAATCGCTGTCTACAAATCTCGGTCCACCGACTACCTTCCAAACCCAAATTCATTAGATCACTTTTAATACTATCCTCCCACCTACGTTTCGGTCTACCCCTCGGACGTTTACCAGTCAGCTCAGCGTTTATTAACTTTTTAGGAATTCGTTCGTTACTGAGCCCAACAACTTTGCAAGCCCATTTCAACCGTCGCGATGATATCACTTCGATTATATTAACAGGGTGCATGCTCCGCAATTCCGCGTTGTGTAATCTCCTAAACTCTCCCGTTGACTCATCCTTTTTCGGACCAAATATTTTACGCAGTACCTTATTCTCGAATACCTTAAGGCGTTGATACCTTAAGGCCTGAAGCCCTATAACTTTTCATATATAGTGCATCCCCACTTGGACTTTGAACCCAGCTCCGTAAGGAAAGTCATATGAATCAGCATGAACCAGATATTTTTTAGATTTAATTTAATTGTCTAACTCCATTAAATAACCATAGAAAACAAATTCATTTGCATGCATATTTTTTGGATTGTTGAAGGTGGTCTACTGCATAGAAAAGTTCCTTAGTAAATTACCAGATTTTTAGCATTTTTGTCCCACAGAATTTTTTTTTTATTAATTCAGTAAAAAAGTTTAAAAAAAAAAATCAGTAACGTAAAAAGTGTTTATAAATAAAAAAGATTTAATATCATAATATTGAATTTTAAATCGGTAATTTCTGGCCTGTCGTTTAACCAAAATATGTGAATAGATTTCAACTGAAAACTGAAAGAAAATGGTTACATTTGTCAATGGATTTTCTTAGCTAAATTAAATCAATCGAAATTCTGGTAAAATTAAATTTGACAAATCAACTAAACATAAGTATTCTCAACCATTGTTGTGGCAATCTAAGTTGACATACTCAGATTTCAAAAGTGCCACTTTGTTTGAAAATAACCCTTATATTTTATTTCTTTTTTGCAAAATAATTATTTTAATTGGAATAATGACTTTTGAAATAATTTTGGTATATTCTTACAATTTTTTAATTATTAGAAAAGTGATGTTTAGTGCTATCTATGCTATATCTATTCCGACTGATCGTTACTTTTGAAGTTTTCTTTGATACAGAGATCTTTTATTAAGTTTCAGATTTCATTTTTAAAATTTTGCTTTTGATCGTGTATGCGCATTTCGAATCAACATTACAGTTGAAATTTATTTGGTGTTGGTACCGTATATTAGGTTTTCAAAGATGGTATTTTTTAATTTAATGCCAGGTTTCTGATCGCGTATGCGCACTTCGATTTACTGTTACTGTTAAAATTGTCTAGGATACAGGGATCATTCATTAGGCTTTGGAGGATTCTAAGGCCGTTTTTTGAATTGAATTTTGAATGACCATTACAGTTGATATTTTTTTCAGGGTAGATATCGTTTATTAGCTTTTCAAGCCCGAAATACTTAAAAAGAAATTAAAATGTAATGGTGATTCGAAATACGGATGCTCGATCAAAAATACAATTTAAAAAAATGGAATCAGGACCCTCGAAAACTAAATTAATTTATTACTATATCAAAGAAAACTTCAATAGTTACGGTAAACCGAAATGCGCACGCGCGATCAAAAATATGACAGTAAACCCAATTATTTAATCAACGAAAAAAATGCTGGATGAATATGATGAAATTAAATATGAAATTCATTATCTTAATTAAAATAATTATGTTTCAATTTTAAAAAATATAATATTTCTGAGGAATTTATGATGATTTTTATGATTAATTCAAGCCCGATTGGTTTATAATTGAAATCGAAAAGGTTACAATTGATATTGAAAAGGTTGCAATTGAAATGGAAAAAGTTACAATTGAAATGGAAAAGATGACAATCGATTTGAAAAAGCTTAGAATTGGCTTGGAAATGTTATAATATAAACGTTAAGTGTGCCCGACCGTGTCCATCGTTAGGTCTGCTAAGATTTGACTACCGTCCAGCTTCCTGGATACTACATAGCTCCATAACTAATTCTGAGATATAAGCACAAATTTAAATTTATGAAAATTGGTATTGATTATAGCCATAAATTGTTGCCATAAATAAATAATACATTAATACTTCCAAGATTTCATTAGGGCATATAAGACTTTTGAAACTATTTTAAATTAGAATCAATTTACATTACGAAAAATATCAAAAATGTGGTAAATTTTAAAACGGATGCTAAAGGTATTGGCCAGTACTATATTGATATAATTAACAAAATTGATATTTAAAAATAATGAACAGGGGCTTATTTTTATTTTTAATTAGAAGCAGGGATAGTGGTTGATTGACAGGATTAAGTAAACATTTTATTTACAAAACAGCAAACAAATCACTAATATGGGCGATAGTAAATGGAGATTATTGTATTGCAAATATGGGATGTTAACTGAGAGGTAGGGATCTAATTAACTAGTGATTTTAACAATAATTGTTTAAGAATTAGCATGAGAAATAAGATTCTTCTTATACAAATATGAGTAATGGGACAATCATTTTATATATTTGACAAATAGGAATGCAAAAGTGAAAGATAAAGCTAACAAATTATATATTGGATGGATAAAATATTGTAAATTTATAACATTTTAATAGTTATTTGGCGAATTCTCTTTCTTGCACTATTTAACGTAAATATGAATATTTTTAAGGTATTAATCGTACATAGGATGTTTTTTTTATTTATTGATTACATATCAATGTCGTATGTGTGTTGAAAAAGGCTTAAGCACCAAAAATTCTAAATTTCGGTTTCAATTGATTTTGGGAAGTAAACACCAACTCTATCGATTCTCATCAATGATATATCGAGAAAAAAAAATTGGAAATGGTCTAAAAATCGAATATTGATGACGTAATCATCAAATACTAGCGACTCTCAGTCGTCACTCTGGCCTTAACCAGCGCTAGAATCCTTTAAAATATATTGTAATTATAAAGGTTTTGCCAGTTTAGTAAACTATAATAAATAATACATAAATACAATAAAGAATACAATTTAAAAAAAAAATATATTGTTATTCGGAGAAAAATCGTTTTCAAAAAAAGACATCGATATGTATATTTAATTTTTGATTAGCTGATTTTGTGGTTATAAATGTTTTTTAGCTGATGTGCAATATTTTTGTAAATTACTTGAAATTGGGCAAACATAAGCTTCAAACGTCATTATAAATTGTTGAACAATGTGAATTTCCTGAAACATGATAATTTTAAAATAAATTAATAAATCAAGTACAATAAAGAAACATTATGTTTTGTATTTTTGTACAGTGATTATTACCTTATTTAGCATGGGATCCCATTTTTTTTTTAATATACTCTTTCTTTTTATTTCTTTTGCTTTTAAGTAGTAAAATATAATATACTGATGAAAGCAAGTCATTTTATTTTCGGTCAAATTCAGGCAGGGGAAACTAAGTAAAGTTATTATTAATCTTAGAACATTGGTTTTGTAGTATTATAATTTATCCAAAATATTCAACAATAATTAATTTTACTAGAAAATATTTAGCATGTAAAACTCTAGTTTTCTGTGAGTCTTTATTTGATAGAGAAACAATTTCAGTCCGATATTTTCCACTATCAATGTTTTATTAGCAGTTTCTTGACTAAACAAAACGAATTTCCTTTTAATATTTTAAACAACGGAAGGATAAAGGTTGGAGGGAGAGTTAACCAATTATTTTCAGTAAAACGGTAGATAAAAAGGAGTAGAAGGAGAATGGAAAACAAAGCGCTATAGAATCACCTTGTGGAAGGCGAAACCGAGGCGCTCCTTGGCTCTTCAATATGATACTCTCTTGGAATAAGTTCGTCCCTCCTACCAACTTCTTTTGGATAAAATATCCTTTCTTCTATCTACAGCAAATTCTGTTATGAATTCCTCATTTAATTAGACTCTTCTTGTTTGTAAGTTATTGATGTATAAGAAGTTTTGGTCTGAAAATTAATCTCGGAAATCGATGGAGGAAATAAAAGAAGAAGCATTTCATGAAGTATTACATCACCAAAACATTCAAAATAGAACATTTCAGAAGGAAAGTTAACGCATAAATACATTTTGGTATTATTATACATATTAAATTAGATTAATATAAATAATAAAACATTTATTAATTATGAATTTAATTAATACAAGAAATCAAATACATGTTGGTACTCACCAAGGTTTAAATGGATTATATCAAACAGAAAAGTTTCTACTGGTTTCTTCTCTCACTGAACTGACAATGAAAGAAAGGTGTGGTGTTTACAGGTAAACGGTTAAAGGATCGGGGGTTTTCCAGTAATGCCGGTGAGTAATTAATTTTTCTGTTAGAGATGGGAATAAATTTAAGATTGGACTATCGGAGATATTTATTTGGTCATTTAAGCAATTTTTTTTAGAACTAGGATGAACGTATAACATTCGAAACTAGTTTTCAATAAAACAAATTTATAGAAGTGGTAAATAATTTATCAATCCCTAATTAGATTGATATTTCTATACCATCATGCGGATGTCAACTAAAGTTCAATAATTTCTTACTTAAAAAGTGCATTGAGGTTTAAAACTCACGTTTTATTTTTAAAGAACTACATTAGATTAAAGGCGAGTGTAATAAAATTTTATAGTAATAGGTATTTTATCCTCATTGAATTTGAAATAATTACTTTTTGTTCATATAATATCAATTTAAAAAAAAAAAATTTTTTTTATATCTTAACACTCATGAGGCACTGAATTTCCAACGAACTGTTTTAGTCTCGGAAGTGTTATCCGCTATTAAATATACCAATAAGGAGTTGACGTAAATTATATGCTACTTCTATAATTTTGTTTTTATTTAGAACTCGTTTCGAATGTTATATATTCATCTTCAGTTCTAAAAACACACAAAAATTCAAAAAAAGCAATTCAAAATATAGTTTGGTATTATGTTGATAACATCAAATAGAAAAGTTTGTATTGGTTTGTTCTCGCTCTGAACAAACTGAGTCCAGTACGAGAATGTCCTTTTTGTGGAGAACTCATTTTTAGCTTTTATGCCATCTGAATTATATTTTGCCGAAATTTCAAATCAGTTTCTCAAGACTCCAGTGAGATAGAGCTGTTTGAAGTTTACACAAGTTTACACAGTCTTGAATTATTTTGTCCTCGAATAAATTTTAAATTGAGAAAACGGAATATTATTTATTTTAAAAAATATTCCTGTCTCGTGTATTAACAATTATTCTCTGCAAGAAGGGCACCCTAAATCATTTTTATTAACTTGCATACATACATGTGGTTTCTAGATAGTTAAAGATAATATTTTTGAAATTTTAATGCACATTTCAAAATGAAAATTTGACAAAAGGCTAACATTTTCAAATGGATTTTCTCAAAACACATTTTTTGCTTGAGTGCCCTTTTTGCAACTACCGCTTCGATTATTGTTGGAAAATCCAGTAAAAGTTGTTAGGAAATTTTAGATTTTGAGCCTAAATCTATTTCCTGATCTATCGACCTATTTCCTGAGCCTAAGCATTTTACTTTTTATATTAAAATAATTGGGGTGTCCCCAGAAATTTAAATTTCGGTAGCCATCAATTGAAAAACTCAATTTTGTTGTTCCACTTCTCATTTATTTTTTGTTAAACGTACATCCTTATTATTACAGTTACACAATTAAGGTATTCAAATTAAAAATATTAAGGTAGCCTTTCGTGCAGATGTAACAGATTACTCGATAACATTCACAGCCCTGTCAAGGGATAATGGTGACTACAAAATAGCTTTTGGAGTCAATAGACAAGGCGATGAATGGAGAGCAAAAAGCGGCTACCAGAGCGCGCTGAGTTGCAACCGTGTGGGTGATAATGACTTATCCCACTCAGTGACTGTTAATTAATTAACAGCGATACTTAGAACTGCGACAGATTAATCACCGCTACCAGTCGCTGCTATTAATCTCTCAGCCTTTCTGTCTTGCCAGCTTTCAGCCCTCTTATCTATCACTGTCTTATCAACATCAAAATCTCGAATATTAGCTATCATGCTTATTTGTTAGTTTCAGATTGTGTAATATAATTTTAAAATAAAATTGAATTTTCTTCTATTGGACTCCCTCATCTAAGGGAGTGCTTTTATCCCTGCTTGAAGTCCTCTTTCTTGAAAAAAAATTATATGTTGCGAATTAATTTTGCTTAAGCTACACTAATAGATTAAATTTTTAATCGAAATTTTCAAAACGAAAAATACCGCAAACTGTTATGATTAATTATTTCCAAATAGTTATCTATACACCTATTTTTTTTTAAATATTTACACTTTGAAAAAAAATAAAAAACCTGTAGCACTACAACTCTTGAAGGATCTTCATTTCAGTGTTTAGTTGAGAGAGTTTTTTCTGTTTCTAGGCCAAATATTGTTCAAGGAGGGGATTCGGCCAGGATCACACTCAACCGTCAGGTTTTTCTCCTGTATATAGAGGCTGGGTGAGCTACAGGAGGGTTTCCCGAACCCACAAGGTAAATCCACGACTGATTACCGGTAGGTGGGCTGATTCATTTTTTAACTGTTCAATTAACTTCTTCATTCTGAGCAAATGAGGTTTGCTAGTGATTAGTTCACAATCTGTAAACTGACGACTTTTCTTTAGGAACCATTTGAAATTAAATCAAATTTTGTTCGTTTTCCATTTATTTTAACCAAATATATATATATATATATATATATAAAATAAATTAGAGCCTATCGCTGACACATCTAGGTGAACATCATGAAACATTTTTCATCCTTTTTTTTATACTTTTTTTTTTTAAATATCGTTAGTTGCAAGTTATAACTTCGGGAAGATAAATCCTGTGGCTTCCTTGATAAGAAGGATTACCAGGTAGTCGTCCCCAACATCAAAGAAATTTTATATTTCGTCTCGCTTTTCCGTATCTTTTTATATAAATACAATCTTCAATGGTACACTCATCGCAAAAACATTTATCTGTTGCAATGTAATGCACAGACGTAACAATGGCTGAATTCGAAACGTTAAAAAACATTGAAATTTTTTTAAATGAAAAATTGAAAATATTATACTATATGTTGTACATATTCGAGGTTGTCGCCGTGTAAATAACATAGATTTTATTTATATAAAATTATTTCAAATTTATTTTGTATAATATTTTCAATTGGCTTTGATTGCGTTTCGGTTTTTTTTTTTTTTTAATGCGTATATTTATTCCGATTATCTTTTGCCGTAGGCAAATTGTTATAATGAACAGCCAAGAAAGAAAAAAAAAATGTAATCACACAATAATTTTATCTCAGATGAACTTTAGAGTAGGTTTGTAAACTGAAATTAAAACTCCAATGCAACTATGACCATTTTTTCGATTGATTTCAAAACTGTTTACGGTGATGTTCTCATGGTCTAAAGAATGTGTCTCTTAAAGAACTATACAGATTCAGGTTATGTTACGTATTATTTTTTAATCAGTGAAATGCCTCTGGATAAAATGAATTATAAATGTAATGTTGCCGTAGAGATAAAAGTATCAATTAGTTTTTAGTAAAATAATAATATTATATTGAATATTAGTGGATGATGTTTTTATTGATATTTTTTCGATAACTTTTTAGCAGAAATTAGTTGTACTCTGGAGACAATAAAAGACTAATAAATTTGGTAAGAGTCGTTTTTAAAAATTTTAAGTTTACTAACCATATATCCATACCTCATTTAGAAGAAATAAGCATGAAACGTATGGTATGCAAAATGAATCCATTATTAAATCTAGATTTATTAAAACATGATGATCCAACACAATCTCGAATCCTGAAACTCACTGCACGGTTCTAAACCTGATGCCTGAATCTGATCAGATATTAATTCATCCAATCAGTTAAATTATTTGTATAAATAGACAATAAAATTATTGATTTTATTAGGCCTTTTTGGAACTCCAAAAATTTTTTTTTTTTTTTGAACATGCATTGACAAAGCAATGATTTTTCATAATTATATAGCTTAACCTCTGTGAAGCTGTAAAAGATACCGGACGAAGTAGCCCAAATCTGTGAAAACTATGGCTGCAAATTGAAATCAATTTGTTGATTCTACATTAAAAATAGGTAGACACATATCCAACCATTTTCAGTGATTCTGATATAATTGCATATAAATCAATAGACCTAACAGAACGCTGCATAATTTAATTACATCATTTCGAAAATATTGGTCACTCTAATATTTAATGTTACTATTTTACTTCCTTGTACGAAGTAAAGGAAGTATTGTAATCCCGAAAATTTTCGATTTTCAGATTTCAAGAAAAATATCCATTTTGACCATCCCTGAAATATCCATTTTGACTAGTTTCGTCGAGGCGTCTGTACGTACGCACGTTCGTATCTCGCAAACTCAAAAACGGTTAGCCGTAGAAAGTTGAAATTTTGTATTTAGGATTGTTGTAAAATTGTAGTCACTATTTGATCACCGGAAGTGGTACTTTACTTGACGATCATAATTGATTTCCATCAAAAATTATATTGAAATACTATAAAAAAACTTCTCAAATTTAGTATTTATAACTTATATAGTGATTTACATAACATACTAGATGTTGGTCTAAATTGGAAAACCGGAAGTGGTACTTTACTTGAAGGTCATATTAGACTTTCATCAAAAATTATATTAAAATATAATGTAAAACATCTCAAATTTGGTAAATAGGACTTTTATATCGATATGAATGTATTTACTATATTTTGATTAAAATTGGTGAGCCGAAAAGGGTACTTTACTTGAAGGTCATAATAAGCTTACATCAAAAATTGTATTTTAATTAAATACATAAATCATATGTTTCGGTAATAAAGGTTACAAACGCAATTTGGTTTCCAATCCAATTAAACATTTTTATTACTTGTTTTAAGTGTTAAAATTGAGTGTAAAACACTGGTTTTCCTCCCCATTTGTTTGTGTGTCAATAGATGGATGCCGCGACGTCGAGTGTCGTTTTTGAGATACTGCAATCTTCGGAAACTAGTAACCAAATTGAGGATCACTTTTTGAGCCACCGATTTATAGTTTAATACGCGTACAAGGAAGTCATGTGTTGTCCACATCAGTTTTTTTATTATATTTAATACGATAAGTTTAGAAAGTTGATGTAAATGTGTTTACTATTTCGATGTCATAGTATATTGAATATAATTTGAATATATAAGACCGTATTAAAGGTGTTATAAGTAATATCAAAAGATAATTCGTGATGCGGAAATAGTAATTTTTTGAGTGATGCATTTTTAAAAAACAAAATAATTGAATTTTAGAACGATCTGAAGAATCCATTGTGTTAT
The DNA here is from genome assembly GCA_948150685.1 of Rhaphigaster nebulosa. Classification (NCBI taxonomy): domain Eukaryota; kingdom Metazoa; phylum Arthropoda; class Insecta; order Hemiptera; family Pentatomidae; genus Rhaphigaster; species Rhaphigaster nebulosa. Next base: position 235,680,201 of record OX411306.1, on the reverse strand, counting down.
TGAATAGTGTTCTTCTATAGTGTGAAGAATATTAACAGATTTTTTTTATTCCAAACTGGCGTCAGATTTGAGCTTAGCAATTAAAAAAAAAAACTATGTTCAAATTTTCAGACAAATCTAATAATAAAATCTTTTGATTAAAACTGCTTTTCAGGATCTTTCGTCTATCCTGTATTTTTTAAAAATATTTATAAAATCGCTCGTTAATCAGGAAACCTTTGAACGATTCAAACCAAATTTGAAGCATCGGTAATGGTTAACTAAGGGATTAGCTTTAATTGTGGTATTGCAACGTGCTTTAGAACTAATGCTATCCGCTAAAAACCTCACTGTTGTTTTTTTTCATTCTTGTTTTTGTTGGGCAATCATATTTTTTTAACACAGAACTTCTAAGATGATACAATAGTAGTTTATATGTTTATAAAGAAGAAACCCCTTTCCAACAGGTCTATGAACTTAGATACCGAATCCACTGAAGACGAGATACAGAGTTTCAAACTGAAACGTATTTTTTTAGCTTTTTAAAAATTGAGCATCCTTAGAACTGATTTTTTTTTTGTTTGGTAATTTCTTCAACACATTAAGGTTTTTCTGTGTGCTGAATCAAAAATAAATTATTTTATTATATCTGTATTTTTTCTTTGATGTGCTCTAAAAAATAAATGTTTTGCTGGAAAACTCGAGATACGACATAAAGCTTTTTCAGTGTGTTTTTTTTTTTTTTTCTCAACCGCTAGGGCCCATATGTGTCGACTTTTTTTCAATATAAAATCAACCAAAAAAATTATCAAAATCGGCGACTCGTGCACTTCCCTGGTTAGTAAAAATATACTAAAATAGTGAATTTATCACGTTAACTTCAATAAATATCGGAGTTTTACAGATTGTCTTTAAGCACTTGCTCTGCACCATCTCAAATTTATGTGAATCCAATATAAATGTTTTAAGCCTATTTAAGAATATATATTAATATTATTTTAAGGGTTTTTATATGAACAAGGAAGTGTAATTTGTTCATACAAAGGCAATAATTCGCTTCACCACATTATATTTCCTTAAATACCACGTTTCAGCTTTTATAGCATCAACAGGACTAAACGTTGTATAAAAGAAAATATAATAAGAAGAAAATTATAGCTTTTGTATGAACAAATTACACTTCCTTATTCAGCCAGAAATCCTTAAAATAATTTTAATATGTATTTGTAAATGGTACATAAATTGCATATTGATTTCATACATGCATATTCGTGCTATATGTAAAATGTAATGTATCAATAATATTGATATTATTTCATTGTATGACATAATATGTGCACAAAAGTTCCATTGGTAGATTAATTTTTTGTAATGAATAAGTCCAAGAACAATTTTATCTATCATAGAAGTTTTAAATGCAAAAATGGGACATCATAATATAAATTTTGTTCGTATTCGCATCGATTCGAACAAACGCGCGACCGATTGACCAACTTTTTTCGCTAATTTTGTTTCCCGTGACGCAACGGTAGAACCCGGAGCTGTGCTGGGGTGAAAGTTCACACGCGGATCTCTTTCAGCTTTCCAATCCCTTTTGCAGGTTATTCGTCAAATATAGATTGTTAGCAATATTATTATTACTTTTTTTTTTTTCTATTTATCACAAATACTTCAAGGCACTATTTAACTTTAAAAATTAAAAGGTAAAAAGAAATGCTCAGAAGTAAAACATAAACTTGAGAGAGAAATATAAATATTTGTAAATTTGTATGCAGTGCTGCCCAAATATATAATATATTTATGGACTGCTAATAAAGGATATTTAATATATATATATATATATATATATATATATATATATATATATATATATATATATATATATATATGGACTGCTATATTACACAGTATACTTATCAATCCATTACGACATATGCCTATTACATGTATACATAATAGTACGAGATATGTTCATTTTATGATATGTACAATTTTTTTTTCTTTTAAATATTTCATTAAATACAGTATTGTTGTCCTCAGTATATTATATAGCATGTGTTTGTCTTTTTATTATTTTATTTCCTTTTGTTTATTTTAATCTTTCTCATACCTCCCAAATTTCTCACTAAACTCTCATCCTTCTCAATTTTACAACTTAATATAAATCATTTATATAAATGCAAAAATAAAAAATCTAATCGAACATTAAAATTTCAAGTTCGTACACATACAGGCTAAAAAGGTACAATAAATAAATAAATAGAATAGTTTTTTTTTATTTTTGTGAACAAACCCGCTTCTCTTCAATTATCTTTATTATTTTTCTACATTAATATTTTTTTATCCACACATAACCAACGTTTCGGAAGATATAGTCCACTATAAATTTTTAATAGTGGACACAAAAGACGGAATAATATATCATGGAAAAAACAGATCTTGGAATAGTAATACTAATTATTTTATTATAGAAAACATAGCATAGTTAAGGTAAAATAATTTTGTTTTAAAAATATATTAAATTACATTAATAATTTAAAAATGTGTACAGTGTTGATGTTGTATTGTTGAATTTTAGAAGAAAGGAAAAACCAGAAGATGGAAGAAAATTTCGAAACGTTGGTTGTGTGTGGGTAAAAAAATTATAAAGATAATTTAAGGGATGTGTGTTTGTTCATAAAAATAACAAAACTAGGTAATTTAGTAATGAAAACTTCCCTAAAATAGTAGTAATTTTATAATGATAAAAATAGATAAAGACTGATGAAGATAGTAATAATTAAATTTAAAAAAAAGAAGTAAATATCCATTTAGTAATTATGATAAGACATCTTATAGAGAACTTCTACATAAAAATGAAAATTATATCTCCTGTATGCTAAAGTTTTAATTTATATAGTTTTAGTTTCTTATATAATTTCAGTTGTAATATTCAACATAAATAATGATTGTAATGAAAGAGAGATATAGGAGATAATAAACAACTTTTCGACAATTCAGACATTATGATGACTGAAAACCAATAAATCGTAAGATTTCAGACGATAGTATAGATTTACAGCTTTATACAGATATCGTATATCTGTATTATATGCTATTTCAACGTATGACTAAAGCTATTGATAACTAAAGCAGCGCATAATCACGAACTTCAACAGTATACTAGTGATGTTTGTCTCTATTCGGCCATTCTGTTTTTGACTGTTGATGTGGAATGTACTATGTGTACTCTGCATTAATGCGATTTGGTGTTTTTATTTTCCTTTACCTGTATATGAAATATAAAATAAGAAATAGTATCGCGATCGTAAATAATTTCAAAGGACTAAGTCCAAATAACAAAGTCTCACAAAATGTTCTATCCGTGCGCTCGTTTGTGAGTGTGTCTGTGTGTATGTGAACAGCCTAGCTCAAAGATGAAATGCTGTACGAAACTGAAATTACGTATTTATGATTGGTTTATGGCATGAATGTTACAGCAACTTTTGTTAGACTAGTGCCACTTTATATCATTGTTTACAGTTTTCCCGATTCATTTTTTATTAATTAATTTTATTTAATAGATATGAAAGGAAATAAAACAATAGAAAGTAACAAAGAATGTATTGTCGTCAGAAGTTAAGATTAAGTCCATTCAGGCTGTAATATACGGAATACCAGCAAGATGTACAGGATCCGGCAGAGAAAGGGGATGATATCAAAACTATATTATTTGTTAAATAATTAATTGTTTATGAATAAATATAAAGTACAATTGAATAGCCATTTGGCGTACAGCAAAAAAAAATTCTAATCAATACGTTAAGCGGCAGTGAATAAATGCTGTGAATGCTTTGTTTCCGGGCCGCTTCATTTCTCAAAACGGGGATATTTCTTGGTCCCCAATTTCACGGCCTGTGACTTTTCTTTATTTAGGCACGTAAAAACAACAGTGTTTTAAGGCCAATCCACCCAAGCCCTCACCACGAATTTGGGCCGAGCAAAGCAATTTAGTGCGAGAAGTTATACATAGTTTCCAAGTACAACCCCAAGTAGGCGAAAATTTCAATGGAGGATATGTGGTGAACTTGCTTTTCAACGGAAATACGCGTTTTAAGTTCCTCTGAGTCCAAATATCCAAGCCTTTTTCGAGTCAAAATCGACTTACCATTTGTGGCAATTTATATAATCGATTTTACAGATTTTAAGAAATTTTCTCAAAAAAGGCTCTAACGATTTTGATCAAACTGGTTATGTCAATATACAATTTAATGCTCTTTAATATCAGTTAGGTCTGATCCTCATTGAAATAGTCTTGCAGGGCTGAATTGTTTAATTTTCAAAATGGCTTCCTCTAAAGTACTTTTAATTTTGTATATTTGATTAACCGTAATTATTAACCGTATCGTTAATATTATCAATTCATATATTGTATTCATATATTATCAAAAGAATTTGGTAATATATGAAAGGAGAAAAAGGAGAAATATTTTCTCATGTTGAAAACAAATTTTCGGAAATAAGAGTAGTAATATTAATGTATAATATTTGGAAAGCTAATGTTTCTGAAAAAATTAGGATTTTTCTTAAAGTCATTTGTGTCTTATTTGTGTAAAAGTATTCAATACAACTAGATAAACAGAAAGGTATGATATATATATATATATATATATATATATATATATATATATATATATATATATATATATATATACATATATATATCTAGACTATCAAATATTTTATCGATTTTCACGAGGAAAAGACCAGCCTAGGCAGGCCGGCGCAGACCTTGACCGAGGAGTTGGAATGCAGCCGGCCGACGACCCACTTGTACCATCCGGCTTTGCCCGCTTCTTGAGGTAGACATGTAGTACATTAGTGTATCTACCTATCTGTTGTGTACCATCTCTTTGTATACACATTGCCATGTTATAGTTATGTTATTGTTGCATGATATGTACATGCTATTATCAGTGCAACCATCAAATCGTCGGTGTAAGAAACTTACCAGTCATAAATTGCAATTATAAACACTGTTTCCAGAAGAAAATTAAAATTTTCAGGTATGGGCCTAAAATATGTATGTAATTAATTACATCATGTGGCATTTTTTAGCTACTTTTGACCCATTATATATTTATTCATTAATGTAAACTTTTCCAATTTCTTGTAAAATAACTTCATAGAATTTTTCTTTATGTTTCACATATGATAAAGGATATTCTGCAATCACCTATTTACGACAGTGATGTTTTACACCAGAATAACGTATTCAATCTAAATTGTATTATTCATTTTTAATTTGTAGTATATATACCTCCTCTGTAGTATATATACCCCCCCTCTGTCCCATTGCAACATTAACAAGTGAATATTTAAATCGGAATTGTTGGCGAATGCAGCTGCTAAGTTCCACTAAAAAAAATTAAAAAAAAAAAAAAAATGAACGTCAGCAGTTTGAAAGTGGGCAGAGAATAGTTCCATGCCCTTTCCAAGAAGAAAGTTTTAAAACTTATTTCTGTCAATTAGGTTACAGATTGACCCCTAGTTCAGGCGACAAAAATTGGATATCTGACCTTTCAAGAGATGAAAAAATTATTGCACTCTGAACGTGATAGTGACCAAACCAAACTATCTGTATTTGTAGAAGTGACCGTTATCTCTGGCATCGATTCCCTTAATTAGGATAACAGTGATTTTATCTTTCTTCTGTGCCTAGTAATTGTTGATGTAAATATAAAGAGGGCTCTACTAGATAAAATCTAGCCTAGCTACTTTTAAAAGTGCAGTCATTAAATTTCACTAGGATGATTATGTTCCTTTAACCGGAATAATAAAATTCATTCTAATTTTTTGCTACGGCGTTCAAATTTCACGAAGAATTGCTTTATAACATTCTGCTTAAAATAAATCATCACAAGCATGAATGATAGATTTTTTTTTTTTTTTTTCCTCGAGATACGATTTTAACGAGCAGTTAGGGAAAGTAGTTTTAATGCGATTTCAAAAATAAAAAAAAGGAGATAAATAAATAACAACAGAAAAACTATAATTTTTTTAATATATTTGATAGGGGTTAGCAAAATGCTGTTAATCCATTCATCGCAATAAATTTAAAAAGTCGTCTGATTTTGTCTTTATTTTTCTCGATTCTAGAAAAAATTATAAAAAGATTTTGTTTGCCATAATTTCTTGTTTAAAAAATTATTCAATGCTAGTAGGATCATGAAGTCCAATCGAATGGGAATAAGTGGGAGGAGCTTCAGAATCATGTTAACGGAATCCCAAACAGGCGCGTACCCACTAGGCTAACGTTGGGGCCAACGGTTGGTGCGGGACCTCCAATCCACACTTTAGGGTCAGGGTTCCATCGTGTCGTATCGCTGTTGCCTCTGAAATATTCAGGGAGTCACAAATATTTTTCGTAATATTGTACGTTTTATTCCTATAACATTGAATTAAGATATAAATAATGAAAGATTACAGGTAATTTAATGTAATGGAGATATATGTAGTTGGCCGTAGTGACGTAGCTAGAGGGTCTGGACTCTCCCCCGAAATCACAAAATACTTTTACTTATTCTTATCTGTAAACAGAAATTGTAAAACGATTTATAAATAATTTACATAGGTATAAATAATAATATATATAGAGAGCCCCTTACATCCTCGGTTAGGGTGGGTTTCTTTAATGGAGATTCTTGGGTAGACCCCGCCCTGCTGAAACGAAATTCTGGCTACGCTACTAATATGGGGACGTTACGGCCTACGATGTAGGTCTCCTTCAGGGTTAGAAAAGAATAAATAATAAATGAGAAGAAGGAATATAGTTGAAGCACGATATTTTGTTAGTCACAGGGAATATTCGTTAAGTCGAAAAATAATGATAAATAAAATAAAAATATATTTTTATTTTGTTTTATATTATTCTTTATTGTTTAGAGTAGGAGTTTTTAAGGTGGTAAAGCAATAATCAAGTAATAAGCAATAATAAGTAATAATTACAATATATGTTTAAGGCATCAAAAGGGTGTCAATGTCAAGGCCAGGGTGACGACTGGGAGTCTTCAATATTTGGTGCTCACCCATCAATATTCGATTTTTAGACCATTTCCAATTTTTTTCGGAATATCAAGAGCGGGAATCGATAGAGGGGGTGTGCTATAATATGAGATGTGCTATAATAAATTGAAACCTAAATTTCGAATTCTTGGCGCTTAAGCTTTTTTTTAAAAAACGACGTCGATATGCACCAAGACCGACCGACATACCTACATCAGCCTTCTCTTAGGTTTACTGTCACATCGATTATATGAATTATGGTGATGGTTCTGATGAGCTTATGGTGGTTGTGAAAGTATCACAGCCCAACAGAGCTGAACCAAAAACAGGTCTGTGGGCTGGTGCGTCTGCTCCATAGCCAAACCGTCCATTATCCGATAAGGCATCGCTAATCTGCCCTAATCCCCGAAGATAAACTTAAATACTGCTTTCGATTAGATATGGCAATCGGATATAATTTAAGTAGAGATTTCTCTTCGTTTTTCTGAAGGCTATTCAATTGTTCATTCAACCTTAATTTAATTTAAAGACCTCTCATTAAAGGTTTCCTACGAATTAAACAGTTTGACCTGGCAATAGATGTGGTTTTATAAACGTTATGTTGAGCGATGTACATGAGACTGCCAGTAGAAATGAAATCATACGTAAAGAGGCCGAGATGGACGAATACGTCGCGTCGAGGGTCCCAGAGTAGCCTCCCGGTCTGGAAAGGTGCGGGTTCGATCCCCATCTTGGTCAGTTAATTAATCTTGACACTCCCACTCTGATTAGATTGGGGCAGAGTCCTATAGGTAGCCTACAGAGGTTGTAAAGAAAGGACAATAAGATCCGCTTACCGGACTAAGATATTTTTTCACAATTTGAATTTAAGGCAACAAATATCACAAGTTAAATTTGATTAAAAATAAGTTGTGCATAGAATTTAATTACCTTACAAATGATCATATAAAATGTATACTTATTGAGATATGCACAAATAAAATTTAGTTTATTTTCCAACTTTTTTTTATGCCTTTTCTCGGGGATGTATCACATATAAGGATAGTTAATGGGCTTTCAGAAGAAGACTTGAGACAAGTCTCATCAAAATTGTTAGAGCCATTTTGGAGCTACAGTCTATAAAAAAGCAAGTTTTTTCGGCTATTTCGCAGATATTGTTACATGCAGGGTGCCTGGTTTGGTGCATAGGCTCTGGGGGGGAGGGGAGGAGAGAGGCAAAAACCCTAGAAAACAAAATAAAAGGCAACAAAATCGATTCATTCGTTCAAGAGATAATTGTGGCACAGGTACACAGACCAATGGCTGAATTACGTTTTTTTGACTCAGGGTATTCTGAAACTCATAGATCCATTGAACAGAAGGTGAATATTTTGCCTTATTACAATACCTCCTTACCTTGGTGGTAAATAAAATAAAATTAGTAAGGCTTATTTTATTACCATTAACTGCCAAATAATAGCACATCTATTCATTATAAAATAAATATTAAAATTTATTTATGGCAAATATTTTCTTTCCAATTTTTGGTATCGATATAAATCTAAGTACAGGTTGATAGAAAAAGCAGGACGTACCTGGGTAAGGATGACTTGAAAATGAGAATTTCAGAAGATTGCCTTAAACAGCAAGAGAATGAAAAGAAAACATTTGCACAGGTGACTCTCTTTCATAGCTCGTAAATTCTAACTTTCACTTTCCGTTTTATGAGTCGTCAACAGTTAAGAATTTACGTGTTCCCTTGTTTCCCTTAATTCACGACCTGTTTTGATGAATTTTAAGACCATTGGATCTTAAATTCTTAACCGGTTTCGAGAAAGATCTGGCGGTTTTTTATTATATATATATATATATATATATATATATATATATATATATATATATATATTGTGCTTTGTTTATTGTTCATGCTAATTTATAATGGTCATGCTATCTCTATTTAATAAATTTATAATGAAATGAGACATTCCTAAGTATAAATTGAATTTATTTTCAACGTTTTTTTTAAAGAAGCTTGGTTGATCTGCTGCAAAGTGGGTACTAAACGTAATTAAAATTGAATAACAATATTATTCTCTTGTTTATGTGAAACATGACTCAATGAAAGTTTGTTCTGTGAAACTTGATTGTGGGGTCGTATGTTTTGCACCATTGTGTAATCGAAGTGTTGGTTAGCCGTTTTGGAAAACTTTTTTTGCCATATAGGTCAACTCATAAATATATAAATTTACAAATATATCTTGCACTAAAAATTGAAGTGAACCATTAGTAGTTACATCATATAACATTCAATCAAACAAATAAATGTTGCTACAAATCTTTTCAAGTATTGATAAAAAGTTTCTCTTTACTGCGGCAGGCTTATCAGGTAAACCTTGCAGCAAAACAAACTATTGCAGATTCAAGTTACAGAAAACAGACAATGTTTCTGATATTTTTCAATGTCTAACTTCTTACTCCACAATCCAGATTTATTTGATATTTTCTTTTACATTCAAGGTTACCATAATATTATTGTATTGAAAATTACTAAATAAATATATAATATTGAGTCGAGATTTGAGAAGAAATATGTACCTATGTGTCTGGAAAATTTCTTTCGATACAATATACGCGATTAAACCTAGGTTTATTCCATCGAAGTAGTTGAGGATATAAAACTAAAATTTATTTATTTATTTTTCAAATCATCCATAATTACCTATATGCTCCGATAAGTTGCCGGTTTGGCCCTAGTCAGGTGCCTATCCTTCCATGGCAAACTCCATTCCCATTCAAATCCATTAGTTTCAAACCTTTCTTCCTCTCCGATTCCAAACGCGTCTGAAAAGAAGATGGTCTCGGAACCTCCTAATATAGAACTGTCATTGGAGTGCTACTAATGGTTAGTTCCTCTGTAAGACTGTGTCATATCAATAGATAATAGATCATACTTACTTTCAATATTTTTCTTTTTTAATTTTAGTAAATATGGTCCTACTTGCAATTCTGTCACTGTTCCTCTACTGAATAACTGGTTATTACTGCGTTCGATAATTTACATTTTTCTTATGATCGTTTTACCTTATGCTATTTTTAATAAATAACTCGACAAATTGTATTTTACTTTCGCGATTCAGTGATCGTAAACTTGGTGATTGCATTCCAAATTGTAATTTTACCACAGCAATATCAGTTCTTGTGTACATTTGAAGGCATCATTAACAATCGTAGATAGTTGCTACCTTAGATAGTAGTCAGAATATTTTTTCAGGCTACTATTTTTAGAGTTCGGGAAGTGAAATTAATTTGAGCAGTTTCTGTACAGCATAGAAACAACTATTATTACCAATCCGTTCTTTAATATGGAATTTTCCAACAAGATAGCTCCGAGGCACTTAAATGTGTAACGTGTTGAGAATTGATTATTTCCAAATAATCTATTTTGTCCATAGATTATAAGATATATATATATATATATATATATATATATATATATATATATATATATATATATATATATATATAAATTGCTACAAAGATAAATTGACCTAACTGATCAGCTGCAAATCTGACCGAAAAGAATTTGGCCAAAGGGTAGTTGGAAGGGGGGCTTATTAAATATTTGGTTGATACCGTTAGGCCCAGATAGGAGCTGTTCTTTCCCACGGCAGTTTATCCCCTGTCGCGTCTTCCCTATTTATTATTTCTCCTTCACCTCTGTGCCAGTAGGTGGCCGGTTAGCAAACCTGTTCCCTCTAACACAGTTATTGTATTTTGCCAAAAACGACTCCTTCGTCGGTTCCCTATCTTGGAGAGAATAGTGTAGTTTATATCCGAAGGAAATGATTACATTAAGTGGGCGGTAGAATATAAGCAATGTGAGTCTGGATTAAATTACTACTTTGAGATTTACGATTATTGTAGAATATAACATCCTAAATACAATAAAACATAAATAAGTGGAAATTTATCAGCTGTGTTACCTATACAAAAAGTAGTTACTAAATAATTCTAAATAAATATGGTTTAGTCATTTGGCCATAGTAGACTAATTATGAAAACTGAGAAGAAAATCTTACCATTGGAAATAAACAAGGATATGCCAAATCAAATAGTTCTTTGAGAGGATGCATTTATATTCCACTTCTCACTTTCATAACTCAATGAAGATTGTAAAATGTGCATCGCAGACAAGGTTAACGTGTAGTTAAACTTGTCTGCAATGCACATTTGTGTGCAGCTGATGCACAACTGGTGTACAATTTAATAATCATCTGGAAACCGAACTATTTGGCACTTTCTCTAAAACCGCTGCTTGTTGAGTATTGAATCATCTAGATACCTTGTACGCACTTACACCTTAAGGCTGGGGCAATTGCGTACTGAGCACTATTCAATTAAATTATCAATCTCATCAAAATGGACGAGGTTGAAGCGTATACTTTAATGTAATATTTAAATAAAATCGTCTAAGTAACACAAAAAAAAGATCAAGCTTCAAAAAAATCGTGGTTTTAGTCTTTAAATGTTCCTTTCAAACACGGACGATGAATTAACTGACAGCGAATGATTTGAAGGCTTTTGTTGCACATTTTGGAAGGATGGAATAATTTTTTAGGTGCAATGAAACTATTTTTCTTCTCAAGGGTCATTCCTAAACGTCTTTCTTAATATAAAATCAAAGACTTATACTACCATGATAAGCTGGAAGGCTCTAGCTCCAAATGCATAGTTAATTTTTGTATTATATCCGCATTTCTCTAAAAACTTCAACTTTTGAATGAATTTATAAAGCTTGAATTCCAATGGTTAGGTCCTAATCATTGGTTTTAGTGTTTTATAATGTCATAAAAAAGTTTATTTTTTAGAAAAATTCTGGTATAATACAAAAATTTATTTAATAATATGACTTGGAGTTATGGTTTTAGCTTATGACGGTATACACAGTAACAACCACAAGCCTGGAAAATAACGACCAGTAAATATGCTTCTTGAACAGAGAAGTCTGGTGCAAGATGGTTTTTTAATACCCTAAAGATGCAAAAAGATACGTAAGAGCAGAAAAATACTTGTAAAAAGTGATGTTGAAAAATTCGAAACCTAGTTACTTTGTTTTTTCCGTGCAACTACCGAAAGATTCAAAATAATTATTTTAAGAGATATATGAAATCATATTTATAAAATATCGCAAATTTGTTTATTAAAATAGTTATAATTTGTTTTTCTTTTTACGAAATTATAATTAAAGAAATCATGCTGTTTGTCCAGTCCATTTTAAAAACTCATTGATAAATCTTTGACAAATTAAATCACTTTTTACTGTTTAGAATACAGAAGATAGTGGCTACAAGTTATAGTGAAACAACAGATATAGGATCGAAATAGTACTACATGCAATATTGAAACAATAATATTTCTCTCCATTTTTAACAAATGAACTTTTTAAAGAATAAAATCATTTTTGGAACATATTACTAAAATTGCATTAAACTAAAGAATAGGCTCGTGCATGATGACCCTTTTCCAAAAGTATGAAGTTACATTTTTTTTTTCTTCAGAAAACGAACGATTATACAGCGATAATGATAAAAACCAAGCGATAGGGAAGGAAGTAGACCATTAGCGGCGATAACGAGGCGGTTCCTATCCAGTTACAGTAACCGGAACCGAGCACGTGCGGGATACGGTGGCCTGTCCAGCACCTTTCATACGTGACGATAGTGTTTCCAGATGTTTTCATTTGTCACGTAATGAATTAGATTGCAGCGTTACGTAATAATGAACCTGATTTGCAATATCGTCTTTTATCGATACGAATATCTATCGGTTGGTATTCGTGCATTATTTTTCAATATTTTTATGAAAAACCATCAGTAAGACAAATGATTGTAGAGCAAGTACCAACGTATTAGTTGAATTAGATACAATAATTGAGGTCCGTAGTTTGAAATACTTGAAATACTTTATTTATATTATTGTGTGTTTTATACTTTTTTGATATTGACTGAAAGTTTTTAAATGTACCTTTTCATTTTACATCTGTAAGGAAAATGTTAGTATGTCTAAGACATAGAGAGATGGAGAGAGAGAGGGGGTTAGGGATGGACCGGGCGGGTTAACGCACCTGCTAACAAACTCATAAGTATGTGAGGCTTGACCTCAGGTATGTGGGTCCCTTCAGCCTACTGGAGGAAACTTACAAGAACCGCGCGTATTAGTGATGGCCCTACACCGTTTACTTTCATTGGGAATTGCGTTATAGTTTTCCAGAATGCCAAATAGCCGCCCGAGGATTCAGGGACGGTCTTCTTTGGAGAAAGAAATATACGTCTTCGTGAGCCTGCTGACCCTGAACATCCTTGATCCGTGGATCTAGCCTGATTTGCCATATTCCTTGAACCTAAATTTATGTTATATTACGCTATCTTAGAATAAACATGATTCTGCGTAACAAAGGGAATAAAAAAAAAAAAATAAATAAGCACAGAAATTTATATTGATTACTGAACTGTTTCAAAAATAAAATACATTTATTTATCGCTCTTTGTTAACAATGATGAAATTACATCTAACTTAATTTAATATTTATCATTAATTTTTTTTATTGTTAAATGGTTATCAAATCCTTCTTTTTCAACAGAAGTCGATAAAATAAATATTTTACTAAGCTTCATCAGTTCATAAAATTATATCATAACTTTTAAAATTACGCTCGCGGCTTCAAGCAAAAAACGAAAAACGTGTGTGCGTGGATAGTGCAAATAATTCTTAAATATTAATTAAATTGTTATCAAATTGTACTAACGACACTTGCATATTTTTTTAATATATAAATATTTCCTCGTTATTAACATTTCGTAACGTTCAAATAAATTTTTAATTTAACTAACTTTATTACTGTTATTTTAGATCATTTTTAATTGTTATTGAATGTGTTTTTAAATTGTTACTGAATGTGTCTTTGAGACTGATTAAAATTATTGCTTTAAGAAAATTTTAATTTTTATTTTCATATTTATTACATAATGCTCAAATCGCGAATAAAAATATAAATTAAGTTCCTATATACTAACATAAGAGTGAGATTAGACGTAAGCATTTAAGCACTCCTCCTTTCTACCTCTAATGCATAAAAAACATTTCGCTCTGTCACGGTGAAATGAAGACTACCATTGAACCCATATCACACACACGTACTATCTGAATCCGATTTTAAATCACTCATAACTGCATATTATATTATATTATATTATATATATATATATATATATATATATATATATATATATATATATACACATATATACATATTTTAAGAAATTGGTTAAGCTCAAATTGAATACAGCGCGTAGAAAGAATTATAATAAGCCGGTAAATGAAATAGTATTAGAGGCCACCGCACGAACGTCCCGCAACATTAGAACAAGCCAGAGATTGAATAAAATTCTTCAAGTACAGTCATTGTTCCCAAGTCTTGGATTTACGTGCAATCACTACATTTTGTCTATAAGATTTTTTTTTCCTTTAAACCATAACAAATAATAAATAAAAAAATATGAGAAAAAAAAAATGTTTTTTAGAATGATTTGTGGTTACAATGTTTATTTAATAATAATAATGATCAAAATCAAGTTGCTTAGAACTTAATGACAAATAAAATATATCAAATTATGAGTGCTTACATTTTCTATTGACTAACATCTTTCAATGGGTGCATGAACCTCAATTTCGTAAAATATAAATTTTTTGTAAACAAAAAACTATGAAAATAAATTATCCTTAGTAAAAAAAAAAATCAAAATGAATTGCAACATTCATATTCCAATATTGAGATTTAATGAGCTTTTTTATGAAACTAATTTTTTACAAATAAATTTAAATTTAATTTGATTATTTATTCGTTTTTTTTTTGTTTAAGAGAAATATTAAACCAGGAGGTAAAGTTTATTTCCTCAAAACATTTAAAATTTTATAATTAGATTATGCTTTTAAATGATTTCGAACTTTCAGTTTTGAGTATTTATCAATTGGAAAATAGTCAAATATCATTTAATATCTCCATAGTTCCCAAAACCTGTTCTCATCCCTTCCTACACAGAATATATGAACCTTCTTATAAATCGTTTTAGACTCACCTTATTCATAGTAATCCGCTTGATTAATAACAACGAAGCCGGTAGCAGGTGCTCCGTCCTACATGACACACTAAAGACACGGTGGCACACACAGAAGTGGGACGTCTAAAACGTGCATGTCCCGATCTCTAGGGTTATATACCGCGTCCCCTCCACAGTGAAAGTGGATGAGCCGCCGTCAAAGTGGAGGTGGGAGGCCGAGGAACAGTCTCTGGTCAACTACTAGTCCTGGAAACTCAACGAGGAAGATGCATATACGAAGATCTTGTAGAAGAGTATATCGTTCGTTTGGAAGAAGAGTATCACAATACGAATTTTTTTGGTTTGCTTGGAAATATTCCATTGACGTATATTTTAAAAGTGTCAGATCTTTAGATTTAAGATTTGTCGCAATTAGAGTTTCTTGTTAGTTTAGCTCAAACTAGTCAAACATACGGACTTCCTTGAAACTTTATGAAGACTGTCTTGATGCAAATTTCAAACTCTTCTTTTGAAAACATCCCTGTCGTTATAAACAATGAAACTAGGAGACCGATAGCACATAAACTCGCAGCCTTTAATAGCATGATTTACCGTCTTTTGAACGTAACATTAAATGAAAATAATTATAATAAAGAAATTGAAATAATATATTCCATAGAAAAAAATACGGGTACAATAAAACCACTATCAATCACATTAAAAAAAAAGTACAAAAAATTACAATTAATGATATCTATTCAACAACCCCCGAAGATAGGCCCATCCCGAAACATTAATTATTGATTCCATATTACGGCCCTATAGCCACCAAAGTCGGAAATGAATTGAAAAAACTAGGATTAAACCCTGCATTTAAAATAGAAAAAAGTCCTATCCTCACATTTCCCTTCTCCTTAAGACTAAATAGACCCTTTCCAAAAAAGCAGAGTATAGGAACTAAATTGTAATGATTTTGCAGCCAAATACACGGAAAAACTGGAAGATCACTAAATCAGAGATTAAAGGAACATTTACGTGCTTATAATAATAAGACAGAGACTTCCAACTTTACAATTCATTTAAATGAAAAAATAAATAAATATATATGAAACACTTGAAATAATAAAATCCTTCAAATCCAATCCAGATTTTTGCTTAAATGACCAAATAAATATCTCCAATAGTTCAATTTTAAATTTATTCCCATCAATAACAGAAAAAACAATTACTCACCGGAATTACTGGAAAAACCGCTTACCACTAAATCGTTCCACTATAAACACCCCGCTTTCATTGCTAGTTCCGTGCGAGAACAAACCAATTCAAACTTTTTCTGTTTGATATAATCTGCTTAAACCTTGGTGAGTACCAACATGTATTTGATTTCTTGTCTCAGTTAAATTCATAATTCATAAATATTTTATGACACTAATTTATATTACACATAATTCAATATATTTAATAATACCAAACTGTATTTTGAATTGCTGATTTTTGAATTTTTGTGTGTTTTTAGAACTGAAGATGAATGTATAACATTCGAAACTATAGAAGTGGTAAATAATTTATCAATCCCTAAATAGATTGATCCCCTTCTATACCATCATGCGGACGTCAACTGTTTATATTATAGTTTGGATTGCTTTACCATATCTTACCAACGGTAATACCTCCTTGGTACCTTTCTATTGTATCCTATAGTTTACGTCTATTAAATAATATATATATATATATATATATATATATATATATATATATATATATATATATAAAGAAGAAAATAAATCTGAAATAAGGAATTTACTAAATAAAAATCGATTGTATTCGGCTAGGAACTGTCCAACAGAGATGTATCATTTATCGTCAGATGGATAGATGAAGAATTTCTAATTTCATTAATGGCACATTTTTAGGATTAATTCCTTTAGTAAGGGATCTGAAACTAGTCCCAGGACTTCCAAATCAACCCACGGTTCATATTTTTTTAACCAATATCTTGAGAGTCATACAAGCGTTAGAAAAATATTACGTATTGTATTAACTAAGGAAAATTTATACTTAATTAGATTTTCCAGTCTCTTGGCTGACCAAATCCTTCGATAAGTGCCTTTTTTGTCCCAAGAATGGAGTTTTGAAAAAAAAGTTTGACTGTTAGGAATATTAAACAGATTCATAGAGGGTACGGCAGAAATTACTGATATATTATTAAGGGCTGTAAAAAAGAAGCCAACACCTCTTGGAAAATACTAGTTTTATTTTCACAAATTACATTTAAATTAATTTTATTTCAGTGGCTTTTGAAAATTACATCTTCCAAATGTCGGTCGTTATTGATAACGCGTTACTAGCTCCTCGAAGAGATCAATTTGCCATGGAACATTCCCCTCAAAAGTAAACGTCGTGATGTGTGAGCTGTGGCTCTGTCTTGTTGGAATAACTCCTACGTCGATGCCATCCAACATATCCACGTAGTGGTCGAAGTTATAGTTACCTTTACACCTCCCTGATCAAAAAAGTAAGGCCAATAAAGTTGATGGAAGTGACGACCTTCTTTATTTTATTTTTTTATTGAGTTATCATTTATTACTCATTATTTTTTGCAATTATTCTACATCCATGAGGGAATTATAATCTAATTATAAGTTCAACCCATGACATTAATTAGTGTAATTCAAAACCTTACCTAAATCTACTTTTGAATTTTTATTTATTTTATAATTAATATAAGCCCTTTGACAATTAATGCTTGACTTCTCACCTTTCAAAAACACACACACATATAACTTAACGAGTCCGGGTTAGAAAACTTAAAAAAAAGGAAAGGTTTTTAAATAATAACGCAACAAGAGCTGGTTAATAACTGACTTTATTCACCAAGTAATCCTACTTATATACTCTTAGGGAGTTGTTTATATTAGTAATAGGATTAAGTTCTATTCTTAACTGGGTCTGGCTCTTAACTTATATATATATATATATATATATATATATATATATATATATATATATATATATATATAGTTCAGTCGTGTCTGAATTTCTTTCCTTAATTCTCAGCTGTATGTCAGATATATAAAGGTAAATGTTATATTAGATTTGCAAAATGATACCTTTTAAACTTCAGGCTTTAATTATCAAGTTTTATTAAAAAAATTTGAATGATATAAATTATAAAAAGCTTTTTTGGAATATATATTGAAATGTATTGGTGTTTTAAAGAGCCGAGAAAGTTAAGGCCTCACCTTAGCAACCACGAGACTGCTTCGGAGTCGGTTCGAATCCGGCCTGGGCGGGATTTATTCCGTGGCGGTCTCACGTAATGAATCTTGAACTTCTCACTCTGGTTAGAATAGAACCTCTAAGATAACCCGCCCTGTTTGCCTTAAAAGGATAGGAAAAGACGTTAAACCCAAATATAAAAAAATGGTATTTTTGGTATTTCAAATTTGAAGATTGCGAAAAATACTATAATTCCAAAATACTGGTCGAGATGTGGACATTTGAAACCTCTAATCGGCCGCCATTTCGGAACAAAATGGCTGATGGTAATTTCCATTTCCGTGGATCATCATGGTTGATAACTCCCTTTTACATTAGAATTTCATATATTGAAAGTGTAACTTGAAATTAGATGGAAATCAAGAAAATAATATATGTAATAAATTGTACTACATTTTCTTATTTATTTGTCTGTACATACAAATAAAATAATAATACACGTATTGTAGTAATATTGGTACTTACAGGAATCTAAACAAATATACTTTTTGCACCCCCTTTATCACAATATGATAATCCTCTCGGTAAATTGTTACTGGGCTCTGCCTTCACTGATCGTTGACTATTCCTTTTGCCCTTAGCCTGGTCCGTACCCTAGGGCGGACAAATATTTAACAGCCGCTGCTGGCGAAAGAGTGTCCCTAGATAAGACCTACAATGGCCTACTGTTGACACTATCTCCCGCTGCCCGTCCCTGGGGGTCCCTCTGCGGTTTTTACAGTCCTTCCCCCCTCCCTCGTTTAAATGATGCCCGAGTTTTATAGCTGCGAAACTTGAACGTTACCTATGTCAGAAGTGAACAGGTAGTCGCGATTAAGAGTGTCATAAGTGGTTTAAAATTGAACAAACACAAACAATAAAAACCACAATGACTAATGAATAAAAATCCCCACTGCGAGAATAACTATTCTTTTTTTTATGACCACATCCATACCAAGGGACGAATTGTACTTACATATCCACTTAAAAACATAAGTAGATTGTAAGTGAAGTTGACGTTTATGAATATACCTACCCTCCACATCCAAACGAAAATCAAGACTCTTCTGAAAATACTTCAATTTACTTTCTGTACGTTCTAAAAGCTTTTTAAATTTTGACATGCGAAGATGCATGGGGCGGAATGTACTTAGACGGAACCATAATTTATGTATTTATTTGGTAGTTCGTACATTTGATAATTCAAAGCTTAATAATACAATTTTAATATTATAGGTCATTACTAAACAATGATTTTATTGAAAAACTAAAAACCCGTTGACATCCGCATGATGATATAAAAGGATCAATTAGGGATTGATAAATTATTTGCCACTTCTATAATTTTTTTTTTATTGAAAACTAGTTTCGAATGTTATACATTCATCCTCAGTTCTATAAATACACAAAAAAATCAAAAATAAGCAATTCAAAATATAGTTTGATATAATTATACATATTAAATTAGATTAATATAAATCAGTATCATAAAATATTTATGAATTATGAACTTAATTAAGACAAGACATCAAATAAATGTTGGTTCTCACCAAGATTTAAATGGATTATATCAAACATAAAAAGTTTGTATTGGTTTGTTCTCGCACAGAACTAGCAATGGAAGAAAGGCGGGGCGTTTATAGGGGAACGGTTTAGGGGTATGGAGTTTTCCAGTAATGCCGGTGAGTAATTGTTTTTTTCTGTTATAGATTGGAATAAATTTAAGATTGGACTATTGGAGATATTTATTTGGTCATTTAAACAAAAATCTGGATTGGATTTGAAGGATTTTATTATTTCAAGTGCTTCATATATATTTAATTTGAGACTGTTTTCAACGGGTTGTATTAATTTAACTTCTGAGTCTTTGATGAATTTATGATTATTTTCATTGAAATGAATTGCAAAGTTGGAATTCTGTCTTATTATTATATGGACGTAAATGTTCCTTTAATCTCTGATTTAGCGATCTTCCAGTTTTTCCCGTATATATATATATATATATATATATATATATATATATATATATATATATATGGCAAATAATTTATCAATCCCTAATACTAAAAACGTTAAAATAAAATTGTAATTAATAAAAAATAAAACGGACTACCCGACTACGAAAATAAATGTTATTTCTTACAACCCAATTCGTCCGGAAGGAGTATACTTGCATATCTCCTTGATCATATTGGTTGGTTGTTAGGTAAGTTGGCCCCCATGTATATTGAACCTTGGTGTAGTAGTCGAGTGCCTTCCACTACACGTTACGTCCCATTGCAAATATATTCCATCCCGTTCATCTGTGCATGTCAAAATACAGAAAGCTGCTTGCATCTATGCCTGCAAAGATACAAAAATTGAATTAATGCATTGAATTAAAGTATTAATAAATTGAATATGAGTCTGCATCTTCGTTTGGGTGTGGAAGGCACCCGACTACAACATCACGTTTCAAAATTCATGGTCGTCAACTTTAGTAACAATTCACCAATGTGATCAAGGAGTATACACCAATGTATACAAGTACATTCCGTCCCTTAGGACGAATAGGGTTGTAAGATATAAAAGTTGTTCCGTAGTCGGGGTTTTTATTTCATATTTAATATACTCGTATATATTTTTTTTTCTTTAATAAGGGGAAGCATTGCGATCGTGAAAATTTTCGAATTCGAGTTTTCGACGGAAATACACGTTTTAAGGTCCCCTGAGTCCAAATGACCAAGTCTTGCAAAATGGTCTGTGTGGATGTGTGTATGTGAACAGTCTAGCTCAAAAATGAAAAGTTGTACGATACTGATATTACGTATTTAAGGTTAGCACATGCAAGTGATAAAGTAATTTATACTCTGTAATAAAGTAATTTAAGAATACAAATTAATAATTTCTACTTTCATATTATTTATCGGAAAGAAAATATTTCCATGAAAACTAAACCGAAACATTTAAAATATATTTGCAACTTGACGAAGTTAAAATATATAGGTAGTGTACAGAATTGTATTCAAAATTTTTAAAAAAACTGTTTTATTGTACAGAAGTGGGAGAAGATGTGAAGAAGTGAACGCTGCTGAGTTTATTTCAAGCATTATTTATGTGAACTTTTTAAAATTATATTAAAAAGATAATTATTACAGGACGGTAGGGGAAAGTTGTGTGATGCGCACATATTTTTTTCAATTCTTTTCACTGTGCGTTGTGCATAAATGTATGAACATCTTCAAATAAATTTTCTAGCAAGTAAACAACTGGCTCATAATGAACTTAAGGAAACAAATGTACACTAACTTTTAAACATAGTCCAAACTATAAATTGAATAAGGTTGAAAATATGCCAAAGGTTATCAAAGCTAACATCGTATGTCCTGTTTGAAAAATATTAATTTGAAAGAGGTTCGCAGTATATTTTTAGATATAAATTTCTATAATATTCAATGCATGGTATTACAATGTATATATTTAGTATCAGGATGATTATATAGTTTCTTCCTGGCCCGTGCCCTGATATGATTATAGCTTTGTAAATTATGACTCTTATCATATATTTGACCGCATTCTTGATCTCATGAGATTATATATTCAGGTTAGAAAACGCCCTAATTATATTTCTTATTTCTTAATAGTTTATTGAAGTCTTAAAAAATGGTTGTCTTCAAATTTGTTTCTGGAAATTTTAAAATAACAAAATTCTTTATAAAACCAATTGAAGTAATGTTTGAAAAATTGCGGTAGAATAAAATTTATATTTTTCTTTCTAAAGTAATAAAATGTTTACTTAACAATTACGAATGGGTTAGTAACATAACATTTTATTTTATTTCATTTTGACATGTTGCATTTAATTGACCGAGCGTAAGCGAGGTCCTGTGTCAACTCTACCGCTTAGCATTTAGCCTGTCTGTTACGCGTTTACGACAAGACGCGTCGTTCCTTTTTCTGTTTAAAATTTTGCAAAAATGTTGTATGAAGTCAGTAAAAACTACGTATCTGTTAGGATTTTTATATTTTAATTCCGATCAAAAATGGCGGTCGTTTTAATGACCCGACATCAAACAACACATCAAAAATCTGTTCGTTGATGCATCTCTTCGAAAATGCGTTGTTTTTTTTTCAAATATTGACACAAGCATTCCTTGAAGGCATTTGATTTTATCCCTTTTTTACTTAAATAAGCATTGACACGGGTGGTGAAGGGAAATCCAAATCAGATAATTACAATAATTGTGAGCAGCTTAAATTATGTGTTTAATGAAAATAAGGTTCTGTAATTATTTGTAAATTGTCTTCGGTATGTCTAGCTTGATTCTTGTGGAATCCTGCTTATTTTATGACGTTGAGAATTGCAATAGTTATAATGACATCGATATCATAAAAGGACAATGTGAATTGAGGAAAAAAGAGTTTTATGCAAAGTCATATTCGTATTTATGAGATTTGCGTTGTGTTTGGAATTTACGGATGAAAAATAAAATTAAAGTACCAAGTTCGTTCGCGAGGTCTACTGTGGACAGAACCACAATCTTTGAAATTCATTAAGCCCATCTTTGTTTTTTTTTTGTTTTGTTTTTTTATCAGGAATCATTAAATAAAAAATTCAGGAACTGGACTTAGTGACTTTTGCTGGAATATCTGCGATATATTGAAAATTCCTTGATAAGGAATTTTCAATCTGCGCTTTTCTCAAAACATCAATTCGCCAGATTGTATATTTATTACGGTTTAGGCAGTCTACTGTTTTGAAGAACTTCAGCATATTTGATGAAAAAAAATGGTACGATTATTGAATTCCTTTGATGAAATTGGATTCTTTTTTCTTTAATTTTTGTAGGACGATATTTTGCCTGATATGCTCGCAAAAGGCAGATTCTAATTGTGCATACTTGAAATCAGGTGTGAAAAATTGAATTTTAAACAAGATCAGAATTGCGGACAGTTATGCAAGAAGAATGTACCTAAATCCAAGCTCAAGTTTTTGGTGAGAGCCAAATAACATTAAAAGGACACCTGGTAAGCTCTCCATTAGGCTTTGAATAAATCAGTAAACTTATGCGAATTAAACTTTTAAAGGATACAGGTAGTATGTATTCTTTATCGAGGTAAGTCCGGACATACCAGGTTTTTGCACTATACAGATTACACACAGGGATAACAGAGATTCTATTGGTCGCTAATGTAGTTTTTCCTGCATTATTTACCGCTCGGAAGAGGGCTGATGTTATGCAAAATAAATTTGAAAATTTGGAGGTACGTGGGTCTTGAACCAATTATTGAATTATTGAAAATTGAAAAACATTGTTTCGGAGAAACTTCTTCAACTACCAGCGAGTGTACCCAAGTTTAGGTCTCCATTTTTTTTAATCCATTTTTTTTACTACAAACTTTGTCAATTTGTGATTGTGTCACTCCGAAAACATTGATAAATATTGCTGTTTTTTTTATTATTACTTTTTTTTATGTAACAGTGATCTTGAGATTAAGATCTTCAAATAATAAACGATGTAAAAAACATACAGCGATAGGTATATTAATCGTAAGGTCTTTGAGACAAGGATCTCGACGAAGCGGTGTGGCATACGAATTGGGCAATTAGCATAATAGATGTCGCTACGATCGAGCTAAGCCGTCGTCTCTGAATAAAAGTCGGGAACACTTGAGCCAGAGAAATCTTCATTGGCCATATAAGACTCGTTTCACGGAGATCGGAATGTTACTGAGGCAATAGAAATCTAGTCATTCCATGCCTCTAAATAATTAAATTCTTATAAAATTAAGAAGGCTTATAAAAGCAATGTTTTGATACAAAAAATTATATATTAAATTGAATATTATATTTTTGAAAGTTTTGGGCTAACAATCAAGGATGTAGATACTGTGTAGATAACTGTGTGGATGTACTCCTTATCATTCAATGAATGAATTAAAATAATGTTAGCAATAATTCATTGATTCTTACTGCATGAATGAATATTGGCTAAATGTAGAAAGGAACATTAAAGTTCAACTACAATCGATTGAAGGTCATAACGACTTCTCCTGCATGGAAAGCCCCATTGAAATATTGGACGTGGTCTATTTTTAACAAAAAAAAACTCAATGGGAATATTTTTTTTTTTTTTTTTTTTTTATAACAGGAAATATTTTTTTCCAAAAACGGCTTTCACGTTTTATAGGTACATCGCATTAAAAAAAAATTGACCCGATTACAATACTTTCTTTATATAGCCAGTAAAGATTTCGATAAAGAATTTCAGGTGGCCTAGTATTTTGATATTAGTTTTGTTATTGAAGCTAGGTAGGGATGCGACACGTCTGGCTGCTGGGTGCGGTTGCGTTAACTACTACATAGGTAGAAATGTGTTATTTTCAAGTCATTTTAGGTGGAATCATTTTTTTTTTTTCATAATTTTCTAAATCCTTTTAGGAATATCAAATTTAAATTGCCAGACAGTTATGTCGTTAGTAAATCCAGATACCAGTACCAGATACTATTTTAGTAATTGAAAAAATATATTTTCAAACCATTTTAGTGTAGCTGAAATTTTAATATGATATAGTTATGCTATGAGAGAATCTACAAACAATTTTCCAGACAAAAATTCAGTTGTATAATAAATATTGTTAATTTTAAACATGAAACTAGTCTAAGACTAGCATGGGAATTCCTGTGGCACCTGAGATTTCCCGGCGGCAATAGTTTTAAGGATCTCAATAAAACACAATTTGTACAAAATACCGTTACGTTGCACTATAAAACAGTATTCTCTTCCTCGGGAATTTCATTAAAGTTGAAAAATTAGTTACACATATTATTTGTGAAATAAACAACTAATGTTTCATTGTAAACATATCCACACTCACATTCAATTACAATTAAGATTTTTTTCATTTTCATAAAACTATTTATTAGCTCACAATCACATACAATTACAATTATTTGCAGGATCAAGGTGATTTTTTACTTCCTTGTACGCAGTAAAGGAAATATTGTAATCCCGAAAATTTTCGGTTTTTAGATTTCAACGGAAATATCCATTTTGACCATCCCTGAATCCATTTTGACTAGTTTCGTCGTGGCGTCTGTACGTACGTACGTTCGTTCGTATTTCGCATAATTCAAAAACGGTTAGCCGTAGAAAGTTGAAATTTTGTATTTAGGATTGTTATAAAATCTAGTTGTAAACCTCCCTTTTTTTCCATTAATCACCGAAAGTGGTACTTTACTTGAAGGTCATAATTGATTTCCATCAAAAATTATATTAAAATATTTTGCAAACTTCTCAAATTTGGTATTTATGACTTATATATTTATTTAAATGACATACTAAATTTTGGTCTAAATTAGAAAACCGGAAGCGGTACTTTACTTGAAGGTCATATTAGACTTTCATCAAAAAATATTTTTAAATTAAATACATAAATCATATGTTTCGGTAATAAAGATTACAAACGCAATTTGGTTTCCAATCCAATTAAAAATTTTTTTTACTTGTTTTAAGTGTTAAAATTTAGTATAAAATACTGGTTTTCCTCCCTATTTGTGTGTGTGTGTGTCAATAGATGGATGTCGCGACGCCGAGTGTTGTTTTTGAGATACTGCGATCTTGGGAAACTAATAACCAAATTCAGGATCACTTTTTGAGCCACCGATTTATAGTTTAATAGGCGTACAAGGAAGTCCACATCAGATTTTTTTTTTTTTTAGAAAATTCAGTTATCTTTCACATAATCATATACAAAAATTATCATAAAATGCATAATTTTGGAGTTATGCGCAAATAATTTTTTTTTTTCGTCTTAAGCATATTTCCTACTGTGTAGGTATACCTACCTACCTATTGCCATTTAATGTGGCCGATCGTATTTCTTGACAATAAAATAAAATAGAAAAACAGTGTATATCAAAAATTTAAAATTTATTTATAATTGAAACATTATAATATCTAAAAAAAAAAGTATACAGAAAATTTGTTTGATGTGCAAAAATATTATCTGAATAAAAAAAAAATTATCTAATTGCAAAAAAACAAAATCAAAGGAAAATTATATTTTTAAACAGAATAATAAATAATTCCAAAATAATAATTGATAATTTTACAATTTTTTCTCTAATGAAGTCTAAATTTGGTTCAGGCACAGGTAGAAAGCAACAAACCGCATCTTCACAAATATTGCAGTTGATCACATTTACCTCCAAGTCGACGATATATAACGAAATAAAATAACTTCTGTTAATTCACACAGTTCACTATGTTGTTACAAGATGATTATATCAGAAGTAAATAAAAAAAAAAAAATTATCGCCTCTGATGGTCATAAAAGTAAACAATTACACTGGTTGAAAAGAAAATATTTATATTTTCGTTTCCTACGAAAATAATTTTACTTTCCTACCGCTACAAGGTAAGGAAAGTATTATAACCGGGATCAATATTTCGATGTGTAGTATTCAACGGATCTATGCGTTTCAGATCCTTCAGAGTCGGAAATACGTATTTTCAGCCATTGGTCTGTGTGTTTGTGTATGTGTAACCATGTAACTAGTGCTATGTATAACCATTCGTACCATATTTATAGACTAAAGATAAATAAACTAAAGTAAACAGAGGAAATAAATAAAGGTAAAATGTAATAAAGTTCGAACTTATTTTAGCGTTTATCTTATATAAAGCTCAAGCAATCGACAAAATAAATAAACTATCAATCATTTAAAACCATAAGAACAATGAATTTTTTTAATATATATTTTTCTCATTAACATTAAGGAATTTACAATCAAGCATTATTGATTTTTACGTTATTTATTGAAACTAATTATGATCATTTATATAAAAATATTACATCTGCATTACCAACGTTTTTTATTGTGTAGAATTTTTCTATTTCTTCTCAATGGTCACATTAATTAAAAATATTGACCAACAGTTAATATGTGTAATAGATATTTTACATGGTTTATCGATTTATGCTTATTTTATTAGGATAATTAATTTTATTTTTATTAAAGTAAATAATTAAAGAAATGTGACTAATTTATAGGCTCTCTCCTGTTCAATTTATGGATTCCCCGTGTTCTCCCTACTTCTGTTGGCAACTAGCGTTACTAGTGCCTTCGTTGCCTTGGAATCATCAATTACACAAAGAAAGTTTTCTAGTTAGTTAAAAATGAGAAATCAAAATAGAAACAGTTATATCAATTGCTAAACTAAGTTCTTAGCAAATAAAGTTTCAAAAGCTGAGTGTTTTGAAAGCTAACGACATAATAATAATAATAATAAATTCTTTATTTATTCCGAGACATGTCCCTTTAGAGTAATATTACATGTAAAATCAGTAGAGCTTTGGAGCCTTAGAGTAGAAAAAAAAAAAGAATATGATATTGAGTAAATAATAGCGTAAATAAACAAATACGAAAAAAAAATGAAATTGTAATATATAATAATGACATAACCTTTAAACCTTTAAGGAAAAATAAACTTGTAATATTAATACATTAAAAATAAATAAAGTGAAAGAGAATAAATTTATATTAATAATAAAAGTAAAAATAATACATTAATACATAATTTGGTGCAAATTTTAGTTGAAAATAAGGAGTACCTATTTACATATCTTTTGGAACTGCATGGACATGAAGTTACTGAATAGAAGGGATTTAAAGGTGGGAAGAGTATTGGAGCAACGGATGGAAGAAGGAAACATATAGCTAATGTTGTAAATACTTACTCGGCCATCCGAAAAATTGTGCTTTAAATACTACTCACCAGTTTTTATGAACTTCTAATCATAAAATACAGAGTTTTATAGGCATAAAATCTTGTAAAATCTTATATACACAGCAGATATCTCACTTCCAATCTTAATAATTTAAGCTATTACTTTTTTAAAAATGTCTTTTATTGTGAAACGTAATACAGTTTCCACACTCAAGAGCAATAGGTATTAGGGCTATAAGTATCGATTCACACCATATGCACAAAATAAATAAAAATAATTTTTGAAAAATAAATAAAATATCCCAAATAAAAATAAACAGATAGATATATTAAATAATAGCGATATAAATAAGCAACCAAGATAAAGAAAATTAAAGTAAAGAATAATATAAAGAATAAGAGAAGAATATTTATGTGGATGAAAGAATAGGAATCCAGGAGATCTCAGCGCTTCTTTTCCCAGCCTCGTCCCTGTTATTTAGAGCTAGTGGAGACTGAGTTAGGGCACTTCAGCCTCCTGTTACCTAGAAAGCGAAAGTACAAGCTAAAATTTTTCTACGGCACAGTAATCTTCACAAACCAGTCAGATTGATATTGTACCATTATAAAATCAAAACCACAGAGAAACATTTTATAGGAATGAGGATCTAAAGCGAAATTTATTGAAAAATAAATAAATAATAGGCATAAAATAAGAGAATAACCTGTTACATGACAACGATTAAACGAAACAGCTGTTCGCAAAGACTTCTTGAGATGTTGGAGCTCCAACCATCCATTTGACCCTACAAGATTTCAGTTGGCTAAACACAGATGTAGACCTATACTCACTTTGATCCTACAGTTGACCCCACACATACGAACTGACAGAATTCCAAAAAAGGCTTCGTTCCAACTATATTTAACTTCTGGTATCCTATGATTTGCACGTTAGAATGATTCCGTATCCTTATATTATTATCTCGTGTTTACATAACAAATGTAACCACACATGTAATCAATAATTGATGGTGTGGAAAAAGTCAGGAATGATTTCGTAATTTAAGTCCTCAAATTCGATTGTGAAAAAAAAAAAAAAAAAACCTGTACCACTACATCCCGTGAAGGGTTTTGGGTTCAGTACTTGGTAGGGACCGTACTGTTTCTAAGCCACCGATTGTGTAAGAAGGTGATTTGGCCGAGACCACGCTCAACTGCCCGGTTTTTTCTCCCAATTAAGGGTACCCACTTTATAGAGGCTGGGTGAGCCCCAGGAGAGTCCCCAGATCGCACGGTTAGTAACAGAGTAAATAATTATCTGCCACAGCCGATCTCGAACCTGACTCTCTATCTCTCGAAAAAAGAGATTAGATTTTATGCATATATTTGTTTACTAAGTATTTTGTTTGTTTTTCAAGGTTTAGTCAGAGTGATTTTTTTCTATTTACTTTGACTTACCAAAATAGGCATAAAGTATTGCAATCCTGAAAAATTTCGAATTCAATTTTTGGTAATCCTTCCGAAATGCTACTAACGACCTTGAACAGATCTAGATTCTGAGACCAGACTGCACTTCATCCACTGCGCATGCCCAATTAAATTCTCAAACCAACGGATCCTTCTCAGTTGGAACGCTGGTGTAGGGTTAGCCTGAGATGTTACAGTAAATTTTTCGTCAAAATCGACTTACCAGGAGTATCAGTCAATGTCATTGATTTTTCACATTTTTACAATTTTCTCGAAAAAGGCTCTAACGATTTTGATCAAACCCGTTAAATCAATGTACAACTAAATGCGCTTTATTATCAGCTACGTCTTAATATCATTGAAACAATACGACAGGGCTTAATTACCGAATTTTCAAAATGGCTTCGTCTAATGTACCTTTAATTTTTTTTTTTTTTTTAAATAATAAACCGTCTCTTTTTGTTATTAGAAATAAAAATAGATAAATATTAACTAAGAAGGAATTCGATAACCAATTAAAGGAGAAAATAGAAGATATATTGTTCCATATTGAAAACAAATATTCAGAAATTGGAATAGTAATACATATGTATAATATACCCTTGGAAAGCTGAAGATTTTAGAAAAAATAATATGTAACATATAAAGCCGTAGAAGGTGAAGGTGAACAATAGACCAAAAGATTTTTTTTTTCTTCATAGTCACATATAACGCATTTGATAATTTGGTTTCATGGAGAATTTCCTTTTCTGCAGATTTGCATTTTAAGGAAGTTTATGTTACATCTTCTTAATAATTAGGAGATGGGACTCACTTTTTATTTTGTATTAAACTAACAACTAAAACTAAAGTTTAAATTTCAAATAATTGTTACCAACGCTGGTATGAGCTCGTTATTTGTTTAACTGATCTGAAACTTATTAGTTAAGAAAAAAAGTTATGTTATTCTCGAAAAAGTAACAAATCATTTACTGTCGAAGGATATTGATAGAGCACTTAACTCAAATTACAATCCAATATAAGAACTATTTGTGCCTATACCAACCCTCAGCCTGAAAGAAATTAAAAATTCAATATAAACATAGAAAAATTAGGAACCGTGAGTCAAATAAGAATTTCAAAACCGGAATACTTGAAAATATTTAATAGGAATAACACATATGCTCTCAGAACTGACGAAAAATGTCAGTGGTGCCATGAAACCATAATCAATTGTTTAAAACATATAATATTGCATTGTAATTTTTTTATTAACACAAGGAAACAATTTCTGCAAAAATATATTGTCCAACATGATGATGAATTATCACTGCAAAATTTACTCACTACGCACAGCCTGGAAAAATTAAACAACATGTAAAAATTCGGAATCCAGGCTTTAATTATTGTTTATTAACGTGAATGTTTCACATATACCTTAATAGTTAATAGTTTCATATATTTCTACAATATCTTAATTTTAACGAAATAATAAAAATAATAGAAAGAATAAGATAACTGTTGCAATGAAGTATCTGCGGGTTAGTACCTAAATACTTTAATTCAATTGTATTTATCTATTTCCTTAGGTACATGCCTAATTTGCATCATTTGTTTAGAAAATTATTATTCTGTTGTTATAATTAATACTATTCTGTCCTGACATAAATTTTGTTTATTTATTTATAAAATCAGTGTTAATTAAAAAAAAAAGAATTACATATTGTATTATATAACTGCAAATTAAAATAACTGTAATTAAATGACAATATGCTATATATTATCTGACCTATATTATAAAGGTTGGACTATAATAATTATGGTTGTTGTTTTATTTCAAATAATTATTAAGTCTAAGTGGGCCAGATTCAATGGCTACATGTTGTACATTATAGCCAATAAAGAATTATTATTATTATAATTCCTCATGGAACCGAATTTCGTATTAATATACTATAAAAGAATCAAACAGATCGGTAGGAAAAAATAGAATTAAAAAGAATTTAATGTCATTAAATCCAACTAAGAAACCGCGGTAATTTATTTCACTCAAATCTCATTTAAAGGCATAATATTTATAATAAACAATTCGACATTAATTATTTTATCTTCTGTTTTCTTGTTCTTTCATTTGTACTTTGTGAAGGGACAATCAAATAAACTTTGGAAGATTAAGAAAACCAAGGGAGTGTTTAGTTTTCTGATTTGACATTCTCTAATTATTAAAAATACAATATGCTGTATTTAAATAAATTATATTATTATTATTTGCGTTTATGCAACTGTGTCACATTCCGAAACTCAGCATCTCTTCCCTCCAGTCTCTGTCTGTGAAGTCATCCTCTGACACAACTCCAGCCGTCATATTTTTCCTGGCGTCCTCTATCCATAGCTTCCGAGGTCTTTCTCTCCTGGGAGTACTTAAGTATTCGAAGGGTCTAACGCGCTTCTCTCATTCGTATGATGTGGCCGTACCGCACCAATCTTCTTTAATTTAGTTAATTTACTTAAGTTAGTTAATTTTATTGAGAATGTTTACTTCAGCATCTACTATATTCCCTATTTCCACATTTCGAATATTCTGCAGCTTCTTCTCCAAAAATCCATTTCTAGAGTCAATAATTTATTTGCAGATGCTTAAGTCATCGTCAATGACTCTGACCGGATAAAGCTGTCGCTTCCTTTACCTTTATCTTCACCTTAAAAAATTTATTTCAAATAGTGTGGTAAGTGCAACAGATTTTTTTCGTTTTTTCTCTGTTACTAATTTGCACCAAAAACCTCTTATCCACGTTTCTAACACAGGCTTGTTCTTAAATAGCAAGGTCACAGGTTTGTTCTTAAATAATCATTTATAATAGAGTTACAAATAAAAAAAACTCAATTTTGAACAAATTTTGAACTGTTTTGAAGAATAATAAAGCTCTCCAAAAAGATATAGATAAGTTCACTTTTTGAACTTGTAAGTTCCTCGTACGATCTTCGGGGCCACGTAACCTGACCAGCCTCCGACTCTAGGACAACGACTCCTGAAAGATTTGCATAAAGTGAAACAGGTAAAGGATATGGCAGGCAGAGGTGTTTTGTAGAGAAAGGTTCCTCTTTGAGGAGTAAAGTGGTGTTCAGTGTCTTTATGTACTCTACCGGCTTTCGCTAAGGCCTTCGGAATGTTAAGTCTTTGTTTCCACCTCGTAACGCTTATGTATCTTTAGCCACTTTCTCTTGTCTTTGCAACTTTTTTTCTTCTATTTTTTCACTTTTCCTTTCGTAATGGAAATGTGTGTAAATTTTAAAGGATAAGTCGTTCTTTGGGAATTTCTATTCAATATTGTGGCTATTAAATGTTCTTAGTGACTAGTGTTTGCATAACACAACTTATTACTGATTATGTACCCCTGTATTATTTGTCCCGATTATACAATTAACCTATATAGGGCCTCGATAATAAAAAAAACTTTCAGTAACCGTATTTTTATTCTCATTCTCTTAGATATAACAACCACGAGAAACAGTATTTTTATTATAGTTGGTGTCTGTGAAGCAACTTCTTGCTAATTATAAGTTGCCCGCACTACTGCGGTGGTTATAAAAGTAGAGCAGCTGATAAAAATTGGTTAATTATGATTTGAACAACTACAGAAAAAAAATCGTATGTCGTGACAGCGTGTCAATTATATATGGATACAGATATTTGATATTTTTTCATTTATATTTTAAATAGGTGTCGGGTCAGGTATAACACCTATCACACATATTAATTTGTATATAACTCCTTAAAAAAAATTGATAAATCAGATACAAACACAAAACAAATAGAAAAATAAATCTATAGATAAAAAATTACAATCAAACTACAAATCAATTTCAGAATTTTTCAAAGTTTAACGAAAGGCGGACTATGCATCTTCTGCAACCTCTAAAGTAATTTATTAGTTTGTCAAAATCCAAATTCTTAATTAATTAAATTAATTCTTAATAATTAGTGAAAAGGACAGTCATGATAAATGTTTCAAAATTCCTTCTTGTCTGTCAAATGTGGAAGTACTTTCACGAAATTAAAAAGTTCCATGCATAATTTGGTATGCCCATGTTCTGCTTGTATTTATGTTATTTTTGAAATATTTAACGAATCATATTAGAATTTTATGAAGTCATCTGTGGAATAAATCAATGCAATCACGGTGAGTTGCTAGGAGGCGTTCAAATTCTGCCATAATTTTTCGCCTTTTATCTGTTTTATGTAGGAATGCGGATTTTTTTCAAAACGACTTATTTAGCTGTTTGTGAAATTTTTTAATAGGACATGATTTACCACAGGATGGTTTTTAGTGGAATTAGTTTTTAATGATCCTAAAATTCGTGTTCTCCAGAAGATGTTTTACATATCAGGTTTCGCCGGAAGGTAGCCATTAGCGAAACGAGACGCAAATACAATTCAGGACTTTTTAAAAGTCCCATTTATAAAATTCCAATCAAGAGCATCTTAATTGAACAAATCCAATCAGTAGTTATTGTAATTAATTTAAAATTCATTATTAACTGTATATACATATTTATATATAGATGAATAAAAATCAGTTGTTAACAGGTTGAAATATCAGGTAACAAGCTATCTGACCCACTATAGTACTTAAAAGATAATAATCGATGATTATTTTTAATACGTAATAAATTTAATTAAGGTCCGTAATAATTCATATTAGGTGTTGTATTTATTCAAAATTTATTAATAATAAAAAGAATATTTCCGTTACTGTTTGGCCAGAGTCCAGGAACTGCTCCTTCCGCTAATGTTCCTATAAATCCAGATCTTTCTTAACTGCAGGGTCGTCGGCCAACTTTTAGAATTACGACTACCGGTGAAGTGGATTCGGGCTGAAAAATCAATGAAGGGAGAAAAATGTATATTGATATGAGGGAGAATACGTAATGAAGTGTTTATAAGATCAATGTCCATATCAAAGAATCATTATAAAAACATTAATATATATATATATATATATATATATATATATATATATATATATATATATATATATATATATATATATATATATATACATATATATATTAACGGTGTGCTTCGGGGAAAGAAATATAGGTCCTAGTGAGCCTGCTGACCCCGAACAGCTATAATCCGTAGGCCTAGACCAATTTGTCGCTGTCCTTGAACCCGAATGGGGCCGGGGTGGCCGAGCAGGTTAACGCGCTTGCAAAAGTGCACCTACTCACAAACCCAAAGATTGTGAGTTCGAATTCCGGTACCGACATCACTTTAATTCAATTAATAACAAGCAATTTATCACCCCCCTCCCGCCGGTATGTGGGATCCGTCAGCCGACTGGAGGCAACTCACAAAGGCCGGAAGTAGGATTGATGACCCTAAACCGTGTACTTAAATTGAGAATCGCGTGTGGTTTTCCAGGATAAAAATAGCCACCCGGAGGTTTGGTCCATGGACGGTCTGCTTCGGAGAAAGAAATATAGGTCCTCGTACGCCTGCTGACTCCGAACAGCCATAATCCGTGGATCTTGACCGGTTTGTCTTGAACCCGAGTGAGTCGGTGGGAAGGACACTGCCGAATTGGCCCCAAAGGGACTGGCTATGGAGCTATGGATAGCCAGCCGCTGCACCATGGAAACCATGGTTCGTAGCAACGTGAGGTTGGGTGACCCCCTCCAGGGTGTCTATTCTCCCGCAAGCAATACATGTCTGTATGAATACCACATCGCGCGGCCAAAGATCTCCATGGTCTATAGTGCCAACCGAAAAAGAAATATATATATATATATATATATATATATATATATATATATATATATATATATATATATATATATATATATTCTTCGGCTTCTTTATACAACCTTCATGCCTCACTGTGTCGGGTTAACCTGTATCCATTTCCTAAACACATCTCTATCTGGAGCCAACTTCTTTACCTCACACTGAGTGATTCCTATATTCCTTGATAGATCTAATATACTATAAGTTAAAATGATTCAAGAGCGAAAAAAAAAATTCATAATAAAATACTCCTACAAATTAAGAGCTTTCATTTTTCTGCCATCAGTGAGCTCTGTCTTCGTAAATGACCGAGTTATGGGCATATGAAATCTCTAATCGGCCGCCATTTTAAGAAGATGGCGGGCAATAATGTCGAGTACCGAGGATCATCCCGGGATGACCTGTGACTTTCATGATATTTTCAAAACAATCGGCCCAGTAGTCTCGAAGAAAAGCAGGGGACGGCGGACGGATGGATTTTTTTGAAGCTGTTGAGAACGAGAATGCTAAGGCGTTACCTTAGTAACCTCAAGACTGCTATAACACCGGTTCGAATCCGGCCTGGGTGAGTTAAAATTCATTTCGTGGAGGACCCACGTAATGAATTTCGACCTTCGCATTCTGATTAATAGATTGGTTAACTGTTGAATAACCAGATTTGGTTGTCTTAATAGAATAGAAAAGGAGGTTAAATCCCAATTCAAAATGGATGGATGGATTTTTACTTACTTCTCTTAGCTAGATATAAAATAAATAGTAGGGAGTATTGCAATATTGAAAATTTTCGAATTGGAGTTTTCAACGGAAATACATGTTATAAGGTATTACCAATTATACAAATATATTACCGAATATACTAATATATATTACCAATCGTATCGGACTAACCGGAAGTGCGAATTGCATCATGGATTTTACATTTTTTTTTTTTAATTTTCTCATAAATAGCTCTAACAATTTTGATAAAACTTGCCTAATGTCTTCTCAATAATGTCCTTTAACTTTGCATAAATTGCTTGGGAAATAAATATAGCAAAAAGAATATTTTATTTGCGCACAACTCAAAAATTATGTATGTTATATTCTTATATGTGGATCATCGAAATAGGACCAATATTAGGAAAAATACAGCGTATCTTCTAGGATTACAAGACCCTAAATGGAAAGCCAAGCGCATCAGAAAGGAGACGGATGCGATCGAAACTCCTCCCACCAAATCGCCCACCTGTTGTCAGCAATACGCTTTGTAATAATGTAATGTAATAGTATACAAATAGAAATTAACTTAATAATAAAAAAAATGGAATTTTCTTGGAAACTAAACCGAAACATTCAAAAAATCATTTCAGCTTGACAAACCAAAAATATATAGTATACAGAATTGTCATGCTAAAATTATAAAAATAAATATTTTATTGAACTTTTGTAAGGAAACGTGTAGAAGTGGATGCTGGTGAGTTTATTTCAAGTAGAGTTTCTGTGAACTATGTAAAAAGTTATTACTATATGTTGGTGAGGGATAGTTCTGTGATAATCTCACCTTAACAGATTTTTGGTTTTCGATATTTGGATTCTACGTATCTTGAAACGTAAAACTTCAAATTTTGAGCATCATCTTACAATGACACATTACTAAAAATAATAAACCTAAAAAAAAATTGTCGAAGAAAAAAATGTATACCTAAATTAATCTGATTAATAGATGTTTATTTTTAGGCTATTATTTATTATTTTTATTATTTAAATATGAAAATATTTTATATATTTAATACAGTTGAATGAAACTGAGGAAACTGTGACTAATTCACAGTTTCCTCAGTTTCATTCAACTGTATTAAATATATAAAATATTTTCATATTTAAATAATAAAAATAATAAATAATAGCCTAAAAATAAACATCTATTAATCAGATTAATTTAGGTATACATTTTTTCTTCGGCAATTTTACTTATAGGATAATTATCTTAGTTTTGATGAGCCGAAAACTCATGAGAAATGTATTACTGTACAGTTAATGAGCAGATATAATAAGTACAAATTCAATAAGCTTTACTTCGATTTACAGCTTGGTAAGTATTAATTAGGAAAATATCTTTATTTTCGGTCTTTAAACCATCATTTTTATTTTTTATCAAATCTTGTGAAATACCGCGAGTAAAGAAATATTAATTGTCAACTACTATAGATTTATAGGCCTTTTATAGTGTATGTTTTTGGCGTAGTCAGGTTTCGTTTTCTCTTGCCTAATCTTAATGAGACTAATCTTCCTTTAGAAATGTCGTTATTTCACAAAGCTAGCGGTCACACTGGATACTAAAACCATTGCAACAGCCGACAAATTATGATTAAAACATCATCAAAGGGAAACGGCTCCTCACCAGCATCGAAAGAGACCCCACCTCTGCATGCCTCAGCCACTATTAGCAGACATCTAATAGTGTAATAGTAGACATCTAACAAACGCATCCTCAAACATCAATTAAGGACTACTTACAGAGGTCGCGTCGATAATCGTCGTGATTTCGTATCCTCCGGTAAGTGGATTCCTGACCTCTTTCGATGGTATTCATGCCGGTCTTTTATTTTTTTCATCTTGCCACATAACCTGGAAATGATTCGAAATTGTCAGCGTTATGTCAAACCAATATAATTAGGTCACCTTCTTAGTATTTAATTTTTTTAGGAAATCCTCTCAGAGGAGGTTTATTTACTTTTTTTCTCATATAATATATTATTATTGTTACAGCTTAAATTTTCGATGGTTGTATTATTGATATAGAGTGTGTAAAAGCTGGAGTTGAATCCTCATTCAAATTTTGTTAAAACTAAAAAAAAAATATCTGATGTGGGCAACACATGACTTCCTTGTACGCCTATTAAGTTATAAATCCGTGGCTCAAAAAGTGATCCTGAATTTGGATACTAGTTGCCGGAGACTGCAGTAAAAAACGATACTTGGCTTCCCGACATCCATCTATTGACACACACACAAAAACATACACTCTTGTTACTGTTTTCGGTTAATTAGTCTAAAACTAGTCTTTTTTCATGTTTATTGAGATATAATAATCCTTAAATCGTCTTTTTTATTTGTTTTATTGTTATTACGTCGGAAGAAAGAAATACTAAAGTTTCTACCTTTAACACTTTACTTAAGAAAAAACCTGAGAAATTCGCGTAAGTCTTGTGTTAACGATCCTGAAGACATTTCGGTACTGGATTCAAAGAATATAGTACTGGTTTCCATTTGGCATGCCAATGAGATGGAAGGCGCTTCGAAACACACTCCTTTTCCTCATCAAGCTCTAAATAAACAAATAATAACAATCTTTTAGCTTAAATAATTCCCTCATCCTCCCCTCCTCCCTAAAAAAGTTCGTTTTTCTTTCAACATAACAGCACTTATTGCCTTTATAAAAAAAAAAAATCTTGTTCGATGCGCGCATCACACAACTTTCCCTTACTGTCCTATAATAATTATCTTTTTAATATAATTTTAAAGAGTTCATATAAACAATGGTTGAAATAAAACTCAGCAGCATCCACTTCACCACATCTCCTCCCACTTAAGTACAATAAAACAGTTTTTTAAACAATTTTAGTACAACCATTCTGTACACTACTTATATATTTTAAGTATGTCAAGTTGAAAATATATTTTAAAAGTTTCGGTTAAGTTTCCATCGAAACATTTTTTCCATTAAATAGCATAAAAGTAGAAATTATTAAATTAATTTCCGTTTTTGTATTATAAAATTATTACAGACGGTAATGTTGACTACAGATCGGCGGATTGGTAAGAGGAGATTCGATGGCATCCGTCTCCTTCCGGATGCGCTCGGCTATCCGTCTACGGTCTTAAACATCTCATAAATCTTATCTTTGCTAATACTGGTCCGATTTTGATGATTCTTTTTTTGTTTTTATATAATTTAATTATCTTTCATACAATTCTATACATAATTTATCATAAATTATATTTACAATAAATTATATAAATTATACCAATTTTTTAAGCTATGCGCAAATAAAATATTCTTTTCATCATAACTTTTTTCCTGCATTTCCTCGATGATGTACTACATGAATGAAAAGTTAAAGGCCTTTATGAAGAATAATTAAGGAAAGTTTCATCAAAATCGTTCAGAAAATTGTAAAAATGTTTAAAATCGATTATACAAAGTGGCATTTCCGGTGAGTCGATTTTGACGAAAAAGTTGCTGTAACATCACAAACATTTACCTACATTAAATAGGTTATTTCAGTATCGTACAACTTTTCGTTTTTGAGCTAGGCTGTTCACATACTCACAGACACACAGACCATTTTTCGAGACTGGGTATTTGTATTCAGGGGACCTTAAAACATGTATTTCCGTTGAAAACTCGAATTAGAAAATTTTCACGATCGCAATACTTCCCCTTACTATATACTTCGAATATAGGTAAGAGAAAGTAAAAATGGAGTCAATTCGGCAATGTTGATTTTTTTTCATATTTACAAGACTGAAATTATCCAGATGCGACACTGAAACTCTGCCCGAAAAAATCACTGTTGTCTTGTTTTATTGTTATATTGTTTAAGGTTTATTTATCGCATCTATAATAACATAAAAATTTATAACAGACATGATTATGGACAGGATAACATGATTATGTGTCAAGATCATTCCATAGTAATGTAGATTGTTTTTTAATGCTTGCTTATAAATAATTGAAGGTAATGGTAATCTGACACAGTAAACATTTCATAACTTAATTAGAATATTGAAGCAATTTAAAAATTTCACAAGTTTACCCACTGAAATCTGAAGTTTTTTAATATGATTTATTATTCCTTCGGAAGCGAAATATGAATATCAAAATTTGAGGAAGCATAGATGACAGTCCTTCTTCAAACGAAATAAAAAATACGAAAAGTACTAGATTTATAAAACTTTGGTCGATTATACAACCACGTGGACTTGAGTAATTTTGAGTTTGTAAAACTGTGATAGTTGGTGCACGTGTGCTCGCAGTTGTATTTACTTTTTATTTCTAAGCAAAAATTGTTAGACCTATATAGTTAGATAAACATTTAGTGAGCTATTAGAGCTATAGTGAACGCCCTTCAACCATAGGACTCCCCCTTCCTCTAACTACGTGACAACCAATAACGTTAATTCAGGTATTGGTTATGTTTTTTATTATTACGACTACGTATTTCTCGGGCGAATTTCATTATAGCGTATGGGAGCGTCCCACGGGTGTTAGATGTAGAGTTTTTTGAAGGAAATTCTTTCGAAGATTCTCCCAGCAAGTCCGGTGGACTCACTGAATACGAGAGTCCATGAATCCCCTGTACGAACCTCCCTATTTTCTGGAGGGTGTGAAGTAGGTTTGAACACCTAAATTACCCAAGTTCACTATATTATACATACGGTCATGGATCTCCCTAAAATAAAACACTCTTTACCAGAAGTATACTAGTTCTTCGTTCGGGTCTCCGGGTGGGGATTGTTTCACGGGATTCATTTCGCAAGTTGAAAATTCGGAGCAGTGCAAACAGCTATTGGCGATAAACCTTCGGATCTGCTAAGGCATTTTTTTTTAATTATTGTTATGATTATATGTTGATACCTCACTTTACAATAGTTCCAAGTCCATTTTGATATCATTTTATTCCTTGGTGAAGTTCTGCTTCCAATCCTCAATGTTTTAAGTACATTTATCAGTTAAAAGCTAGTTATATAACATTTAAAACTGGCCATGTCCAAGATTGGTTTGGTGATTTTCGCACAAAAATACCAAGTCCCTATGTCTTCTACTCTCAGAGATGTCAATCTAAAACAGTAGTTTTCCTTAATTAATATCAACCACCCTTACAGCTCTACTGCTAATTTTCCATGCAGCATTCATTTTGGATCTAACGTTCAAACCAATTATACATTTTTTGATCATTTCAGAAATATTTAAAACAAGGAGTACACTTCAGCTTTCGGGGAGTCCTTTGTTTGTAAAGAAATTTTTTGGAAGGGGAAGTCAAATTTTGATTTAAATGGCATTTCCTCATGTATTTATATAATATCCTATTTCAGGAAATTTTCATGACAAATTGTTAGATTTCATAGCAGAAAACATAAGCTTGTAAGTGCCGTATTCCTCGAGGCTTATGATTATCATATTTCGTATACATAATTTCGCGACAGGGCTTGAAAAAAAACGGTATGAACTAGACTTAAGCATCGATCTTTCTTCTTAAGTAAAAGGTCTTGACAAATGGCCTCAAAACTTCTTTCTTCAGCAACCATCCTAAATTACCAATCTTGCTTCTTCCTTATCTTGAAATTTTGTATAATTTCTTAGCATGGGACTTTATGTTTCAATAACCAATATAACCAAAACATATGATATGTAATAATAATATAATGCAAAATATGAATAACCTACTGACCGCTACAGCCGGTTAGGATGTGGGCCAGCAGCCGCCAAACAATGCGGATCCAAGAACTGGCAACCAGTTTGATATCTGTCTGCGAAATAGATGTATCGCCAAAAATAAAATTTAAATAGACAATAAATATCTCATTATACTCATTATATCTCATTATATTACATTATATCTCATTTTTACTGTGAAAACAGCTTCAAATTAAATATATATGAAGCACTTGAACTAATAAAATC
This sequence comes from Rhaphigaster nebulosa, assembly GCA_948150685.1. Taxonomy (NCBI): domain Eukaryota; kingdom Metazoa; phylum Arthropoda; class Insecta; order Hemiptera; family Pentatomidae; genus Rhaphigaster; species Rhaphigaster nebulosa. The sequence goes on along the minus strand of OX411306.1, from coordinate 235,638,252 downwards.
CTTCATATACAATCCAGATTTTTGCTTAAATGGCCCAATAAATATCTCCAATAGTCCAATCTTAAATTTATTCCCATCTATAACAGAAAAATCAATTACTCACCGGCATTACTGAAAAAACCCTGAGTCTTAAACCGTTTACCTCTAAACATGCTGCATTTCGTTCATTGTTAGTTCAATGCGAGAAGAAACCAGTATAAACTTTTCTGTTTGATGTAATCCATTAAAACCTTGATGAGTACCAACATACATTTGATTTCTTGTCTTAATTAAATTCATAATTCATAAATGTTTTTATAATACTGATTTATATTACATCTAATTTAATATGTATAATAATACCAAACTATATTTTGAATTGCTTATTTTTGAATTTGTTGTGTGTTTTTAGAACTGAAGATGAATGTATAACATTCGAAACTAGTTTTCAATAAAACAAATTTATAGAAGTGGCAAATAATTTATCAATCCCTAATTAGATTGATCCTTCTATACCATCATGCGGATGTCAACTGAATAAATATCTCCATAAATTTATATGAATCTGGAACAAAAATTGTGATAAAATTCATAGTCATTTCGAATTCTGAAAACCGATATATTTGTAAAATGTCCTCTAACGAAAACATGCTTAAAACTTCCCCGATTACAACAATGTTATTTGACGGAAATCCCAAAAAGAAAAAGAAACGAAATGTTACATGATCCTCATGCCGTTTCTTTTACGATATACGAGGTATTTTACAACTTACAAGAAGAAAAGAAAAAAAAAATTAAAATGAAAAAAAAAAAACTGGAGGAAGGTCGAATTGGGCACTGAATAAGACCACGAAAGATGGAAGATAAGAAAAATAAAAAGAAAGTAAGTGATATAAATTGTGACAGATTATTTCATAAAGAATGCATACCCACAAATATTATACTGACAATTTATCAGACAGTAACAATGAAAGTGAACTTGTTGCGCATCCTGCTGTCAGCTTGATGATGAATGTGGAAGTGATATTTTTGCATCCAGTTAAAAACTAAAAATAGATAGATAGATATATTATTCTGGGACGAACTCCCTTTAGAATAACAAAATATAATCATTGTTTCAGTACGTAACACATTTTATATAATAAATAAAAAAAATATAAGTTTATACTTCAAAATGAAAATTATATATAGAAACAAAGGAAATAAAATAAATTCATCTAATAAACAAACTGAAACAAAATAAAACATAGAAAACAGAAATATATTTACATTTGTAATAACATAACAAAAACATAGGATAAATATACGCTATATATTTTAAGGGAATTTGTTTGTTTCATTATCAGTATATTTCTATTTAAATAAAATGATTATTGTTTATTTATTATAACTAACGAAACCCCGTGTTTTTTAACGGATGGATATGTTGAGGAGAGCTGTGCTTTAATGATTTTCAGGGTGTCCATAACTAATGGATATGCTCATAGCTCATGAAATTAAACAACCATAGATTTAAAAAAATATAAAAATTGGTGTGCTTCACTCTGGGTTATAAGGGGGAACATGAAATTACTGTGTAAGCAGCGAAGAACAAAAATTGATCATCACATAATTAAAAAATGACCTTCAACTTGTTAAATGCTGACGTAAACAAAATTTACGCCTTGAGGCTAAATTAATAGCTAGTTAATTATAATTAATAGCTATGAACTAGTTAATAGCTAGTCATTTGTTCTGTTGGAGTATAAATATTTTAATGTTCTTAAAATGGTCACATCAGCTACGTAGAAGTTACATGCATCATACTATATTACGTATATTATTCAAATTACATAGAACATGTAAAATGAGCTAAATGTACGATGTACCTATGGTAAATTATGGAATAATAAAAAAAAAAAAAAGTACATTGATATTTTTGTAATGTTTGGAAGCAATTATTGTATACAGGGTATAACATTCCATACAAAATGTTTGTCCTCAATTAAGACCATTTTCTACAGCAGTGTCGATTACAAATGTTTTCAGAGATTTCCAAAAACAAAAAAGCCCAATCGCATCTGATTTAAGGGACAAGACACTTGGGAAATAAAATCGCAATTCGTGCCTGATTAAAAGAAATTTTAGTATCTCATTGTAACGAGAGATGAAAAGTAAGGTAAAAGGTCCTAGAATTTTAGAATATACTCCTAAGATCTAAAAGTCAACTGTATTTTGTTTTTCTGATTATTTCAGAGGTCTATAATGTTTATTTGTTAATCTTTAAGATAACAAATACAATTACTTTGAATAGTTCATTTTATAAATAAATAAAAACGTATTTTTTTCAGGAAAACGCCATACGTTAAGTTGGTTACAAGGGAAAAAGAAATAAGAAGCATGTCACAATGAATAATAAATTTTTTAACATAGATCCAAAAAAAAAAGTCAAAACTACAACAAAATTTAAATTATGTAGTTAGTAGTAGATTGATGTGTTAAAAGGAATATTAAAAATTATTTCGGTAATGTGAACAATTTACGTGAAGTTGGTTCACCAATAAATACTTTCATGAAACCAATAAAAACTTATAAGGTTTTCTTATCGACTTATGGAGTTTGAACATCTAAGTGATCGATTCGATGTAGTAGCTGTTTTAAAATTCAAATGCTTGAAAATTTTAACGGAACATGGCCATCTGTTAGGACAAGCTTATGTTGACTAACAGTTCACTTGGGTCAACGGTTTCTTCATGCTTGAAGTTTACATATTATGTTCTGAATAATTTATATTATTTTTATACTAATAGTTTTTACTAGCTAAATGTATTTTAATTAGCAATATGTTATTTCTTTAACTTTTTCATGTAACAGTTATTAGCTGTCACATAACATATATATATATATATATATATATATATATATATATATATATATATATATATATATATATATAAACAAAAAACGAGTGTTTTTCTACATGTGTCTTGACTGAATATTAATGAGTTAAACTCTTGAAATATTGAATGGAGACATTATGATTCTCATATATTTTTTACTTCCTTGTACGAAGTAAAGGAAGTATTGTAATCGCGAAAATTTTGGGTTTTCAGATTTCAACGGAAATATCTATTTTGGTCATCCCTGAATCCATTTTGACTAGTTTCGTCGTGGCTTCTATACGTACGTACGTTCGTATCTCGCATAACTCAACAGTTAGAGGTAGAAAGTTGAAATTTTGTATTCAGGATTGTTGTAAAATCTAGTTGTGAACCTTTTTGGCCACTGCTTGATCACCGCAAGTAGTACTATACCTGAAGGTCATAATTGATTTCCATTAAAAATTGTGTCAAAATACTATGCAAAACTTCTCAAATTTAGTATTTATAACTTATATATTGATTTAAATAACATACTACATTTTGGTCTAAATTGGAAAACCGGAAGCGGTACTTTACTTAAAGGTCATATTAGACTTTCATCAAAAAATATATTAAAATATAATGTAAAACATCTCAAATTTGGAAAATAGGACTTTTATATTGTTATGAATGTATTTACTATACTTTGGTTAAAATTGGCGATCCGAAAAGGGTATTTTACTTGAAGGTCATAATAAGTTTACATCAAAAATTATATTTAAATTAAACACATAAATCATATGTTTCGGTAATAAAGGTTACAAATGCAATTTGGTTTCCAATCCAAGTAAACATTTTTATTGCTTGATCACCGGAAGTGGTACTTTACTTGAAGCTCATACTTGATTTCAATCAAAAATTGTATTAAAATATTATGTAAAACATCATTAAAATATATGTAAAATAAATAAATCATATGTTTCGGTAATAAAGGCTACAAACGCAATTTGGTTTCCAATCCAATTGAACATTTTTATTACTTCTTTTAAGTGTTAAAATTGAGTGTAAAATACTGGTTTTCCTCCCCATTTGATATAATAGCGACGCGGAGTGTCGTTTTTTGGATACTGCAATCTTCGGAAACTAGTAACCAAATTCTGGATCACTTTTTGAGTCACCGATTTATAGTTTAATAGGCGTACAAGGAAGTCATGTGTTGTCCATACCAAATATTTTCTAAAGCTATTTAGTGTTAGCTACAAAGTTAGTAGGACTGAATGGATGCTGTACAGCTTACCTATCAGTCAATTTTTAAATGTTTATTGATGTTTAACGATCCGCTATATATATATATATATATATATATATATATATATATATATATATATATATATATAGGGTTAAAAGAAACAGCTAAGGAAGTAATAGGTATTCAGGAGAAACGAAAAGCCAAGAAGTGGTTCACAGAAGTATGTGAAAAGGCAGTGGAGGAAAGAAGAAAAATTAAAGTTCTCTCCGTAGCCAAAGCTGATCATGACACGCTGGAAAAATACGCCGCCGCCAGGACAAAGACAAACAGAATAATAAGAAAAGCAAAAAGAGAATTCCTCAAAGAAAGACTGCAAACTATTGAGGACAACTGGCAGGCCGGGAATATATGTGAATTCTACGCAGACATCAGGAAAGAAAGGGTAGGATATAAAGCGAGAAACACGCAAATGCGAGGAAAAGATGGCAAACTGACGGCATCAAAAGAAAAGGTATTAAGCATCTGGAAAGAACATTTCCAGCAGCTTCTCAACCAAGGGAACCCCACAAACGAAGAAGACATGGACCACGCTGAAGACCTCGACCCGCAAGAGGTTGAAAAACCAGACATTCTGGATGTGGAAATAGCTATCGACAGGCTTAAAAGAAGAAAGGCCCCAGGGTTGGACAGCATACCATCAGAGCTGTTTAAAGATGGAGGCGAAACTCTAAGAACCAAGCTATTAGAACTAATCCAGAAAATATGGGAGGAGGAAAGGATACCGGAGGCTTGGAACACAGGTCTAATATGCCCTATCCTAAAGAAGGGGTCCATGTATAAATGTGGTAACTACAGAGGCATAGCACTCCTTCCGGTCGCCTATAAGATAATGACTAATATCCTGCTAAACCGGATATATCCCCACTATGAAAATATAATAGGCGACCACCAAGCAGGATTCAGAAGAGGAAGGAGCACGCTAGACCAGATCTTTATCCTAAAACAGGTACTCGAAAAACGTTGGGAAGTAGAGCAGGATGTACACGCCTTATTTGTCGATTTCAAAGCAGCCTATGATTCCGTGGACAGAAACTGCCTATGGAAAATCATGACTGAGCTGGGTATTCCCGGGAAATTGGTGAGATTGACGAAGGCGTGTACAAACGACCCCAAATGCAGAGTCCTGATACAAGGAGATGTGTCTGAAGCCTTTGAAGTTAGAACAGGTCTGAGGCAGGGGGATGGACTCTCGCCGATGCTGTTTAACTTAGCCCTTGAGAAGGTGATTAGAACAACTTCATTGGAAAATGGAGGGGTGCACGTCGGAATGAAACACAAAATCCTAGCGTATGCGGACGACATAGCTGTCCTTGGAATCAATGAAGAGGACATTGAGAGACTTGCTAAGACTCTGTTGCTCTGAGAAGCAGAGCAAATCGGCTTGAAAATAAATGAAGACAAAACAAAATACATGATAGTTAGCCGAAAAATCCACCCGAACAATAGTATCTGCGTGGATGGCAGAACATTCCCGAAAGTAGACAGCTTTAAATACCTCGGCTCCACAATAACCTCAGTCAATGACCAGCATACAGAGATAGACCAGCGTATAACAAGCGCAAATAGAGCTTTCTTCTCTCTTTCAAGAGTACTGAAATCCCGAAAAATCTCCAGAAATCTCAAATTAAGGGTGTACAATGCTGTGATAAAACCAGTTCTGATGTACGGCTGCGAGACCTGGGCTCTAACCGTCACCCAAGAAAGCAGAATCGAGAGATTTGAAAGGAAAGTCCTCCGCACGATAACCGGAGCGATATGGGATCAGAATCTAAAATCCTGGAGAAGAAAGACCAATAAAGAACTACTTACAGAAACTGGTCAGTCAATATCTCATGATATGAAAGCAAGGAGATTAAGATGGGCGGGGCATGTAGCTCGAAGCAATCCATCAGGACGCCTTTTCACAACGATGAATGCCACAATAGTTGGCAAGAGACCACGTGGAAGGCCAAAAACCAGATGGATAGACAGGATCAACAAAGATGCGAAAGAGCTGCATGCAGCAAACTGGAAAGCAATGGCCCAAGATAGGCAGAGGTGGAGAAGGCTGGTTCAGGCGGCCAAAGATCTACAAGGTCTGTAGAGCCAACCGAAAAAAAAAAAAAAAAAAAAAAAAAAAAAAAATATATATATATATATATATATATATATATATATATATATATATATATATATATTTATCATTATTTTTTTTTAATACTAATCTATCAGCTATAGATACTACAATTTTCAAATCAAAAATAAAACTATTATCATTTACTTTTTCTTTGGTATTTAACAGTAATATTTCTTATCATTCACCATGTAAACTGATCTAAATAGTCTTTTATAATAAAAAATAAATAAAGATTTTTACCTTCTACACTGTCTTGGGATATTATAAAAATATCACTGGAAATCAATCAAGTCATATTTTAAATAATAAAAGATTAATATTAAATTAACGATTAGGGACAAAAAAGTAAAAATTATACTCAATTTAAATAAATATTCGTAATATAATTTGACATGGAAATTAAAATACTGACGTAATTCCAAAGGTGTTATGATAAGATAAATCAAATATTACTGATAGACGAAGGTTTTAGCTAAATATACTACTAAAATCATCTAATCACATATGGAATGATAGAAATTTAATTATTCGTGTGAATTTAACAATAAAATTTAATCGACTGCATTATTTAGAATTTAATTTCATTTCATTTTGACAATTTCTAAGAACAGGTTCAAAATGATAATACATTTGTCAAAACAGCAATAAAGCTTCACGGTTTTACATTTTTTTCCCCTTAATCTCCGATTTCGTTAATAAATGACGCTTTCACTCCTGTTAAGATGTTTTTCTAGTGAACTTGCTTCCATATGTATGAAGTTGTCCTGATAACCATTTCGAAATTACCTTTTTTTAAAAATAGTTTTTCCCTATTTCTTCCCCTTCAGGGGAGCATTTCGAAGAATTTAATTCATATAATCCTCCCTGAACAAATTTATTAAATGATGGTAAAAACCGTATCAAAAACCGACTAATTTTCAAGTTTTGTTAGCACAAACGTACGCAGGCTGAATTTTTAATTTTATAGATTATATAATTATTATATATTAAATTTTATAAAAATAATTATGTATTATATAAATTTTATTGTATTAATAAACTTTATGGCTGGTCGATCCCTAATTGCCCTAACGATATCGGTGATTGTGGGAAATAGCCAAGTGGTAAGCCTGTTGTGAAAATTGCTCATTAGTTGCTAAGGAGGCTCCAAAGATTTTTTTTGTTTAATTTACAGGGGCTCCTGTTGACCGAGGGCTGTTCCCTGACTTGAGGGCCCTCAACAACAACTTGTTGCGGCCTGTTTGTTCTACAGCTGTAACATCCATTACTGGAAGCCTTCCAGTTTCTGGCTTCTGGAAGATGGTGAGGGAGTATATTCTGTTCAGGCCTCCCTTGTAAATTATTTTTCTGATTTTCATCGCATATTGAAAAAGGTATGTTCATAATCTAATAAGCTAATAAATAAAAATCTACAATGATAAATAATACGAGTATATATTCTGTAATAATGCATATCAATCATTTCCAGCCCAATTAATTGTTGTTAAAAATTTAAATACATTATTAATAATATTTTTTTTTTTAAATATTACACAATGAATCATCAGGTGAGTTAGCCGGGAACAATTACGTATCAGAGATCACTATAACCAGGTTTGAATTTAATAGTTAATTATTTAAATAATCCTAGGAATATTTTAGCATTTTCGTAAAACGATTGATTTTTAAACTAATTTATTCACTAATAGACTGGTAAAAAATATTAAACAATACATACTTATACATATTTAATAAGAAAAATAGATAAATAACCAGAACCAAAGTGGACCAACTTCACTAGTTGTGATTATTAGAAGATTTTACAAAAAAATTTCAAACTGCTTATGATCAGATTTGAAAGTAAATCCTTAAATATGTGCCATTTTGATTCCACCAAGGAACTAATACATTTTTAAAATATACTAGTTTTATTTCCTTCAAACGTAGCTGTGACTATTCAAAATCAATTTTCAAATAAATGTGGTATACGCCGCTCTGATTCTGAGTTCCTTATATCTGTATATATAAAAGCAAATATACATATTTTTTATAATAAATTTTATTAAAATATATGAATAATAATAATATTTTCACTAGACCAGCATACCCTCTAACCCACTCCCTTCCCCATGGATTGTGGGAATGGGTAGAAGATCAAACCACAGGATTTGGAAGATTTAAAAGGTTCAAATGAAATTTTGAAAATTTAGTCGCTATAAGATCAAGGACCTAATCAATATAAAAGATTCGAAAACTATGTAACATTGCTAAGTTTCCATTACGTTACTTGGACTAAATAACTAAAAATATTAATAAGATTCAACCCATTTCAAATCAACCAATTTAATTTGAAAAGGTTGTTCACAAAATTTATAATATTTATTTTTAGCGTATGTTTGCACTATATTCAGAGAGTTGAAAACAGATAAACTTTTATATGCCCAGTTTTTTTTTTTGATTTTTAATACCGATTTTGTATTGTTGTTTCAGCCTATTTTGCATTAAGTAGCTCCTTGGTTCTTAAAGATACTTGATTCAAACAAACAAATATGTTAAAGAGCATAAAATACACAAAATTTTCTAACTGAAAAATAATAACGTCTCAAGGATCAAATTTTGACCACTTATCACGACGCAGTAAAAGAATGATTTTTGAAAATTTTGTATTTTTAAAATCTGTCTCTTCTGAGATAATCTTTTTGTAAGTTCGCTGCTCTCACTTCATCATTTATATATATATATATATATATATATATATATATATATATATATATATATATATATATCTAACGTTGCTGCGAACCATGGTTTCCAACCGTGGTTTCCAGTGCAGCGGCAGGCTGCCCATTGCTCCATAACCGGTCCCTTTGGGGCCAATTCGGCAGTGTCCTTCCCACCGACTCACTCGGGTTCAAGGACATTGACAAATCGGCCTAGATCCACAGATTATGGCTGTTCGGAGTCAGCAGGCGCACGAGGAACTATATTTCTTTCCCCCAGACAGACCGTCCATGGACCAAACCTCCGGGCGGCTATTTTATGTCCTGGAAAACCACAACGCGATTCAAAATTAAGGTACACGGGGTAGGGTCATCACTTCTACGCCCGGTCTGTGTGAGTAGCCTCCAGTAGGATGATGGGCCTCACATACCCGAGGAGAGGAGTGATAAATTTCTTGAATTATGACTTTAATTAAATTAAAGTAGTGCCGGTGCCGGGATTCGAACTCACAACCTTTGGGTTTGTGAGTAGGTGCACTTTTGCAAGCGCGATAGCCCACTCGGCCACCCCGACCCACATATATATATATATATATATATATATATATATATATATATATATATATATATATATATATATATTTTACTTCTGATGATACTTTCTTCACTTCTTCGACAAAGTGTGTATAGCAGCAATGTTGTGCTCCAAGATTTCATTTATAACACATGCGTAAGCTATTGTAGTAAATCTTATCATCATTTTTACTTAAACTTAATAGCGCTTTCTAATATCATTATTATATTTAAAAATTTCTAATAACTTTCCTTTCTGTTCTAATAACTAAAACTATTTGTCATGTCCCAGGCCAAGGAAAAAATAAATGACTAATGAATAAATAAATATTCAATAAAATTGAAATTTGGTTAGATTTCCTTTAAAGATAGTAATAAACATAAGTCGACAGTTTAACATTACAATAGACAAAAACAAAAATTGAATCTCATACCATACCTGCTTATTATAGAGACTACTTAGGATAGAGACTATTACCGAAGATTTAGAAGGCACTATCATTATTCATTATTAAATTTCACATTGTTGGACCTAGTACATAATTCATGAGGCGAAATGAATCGATTCAATTGTCTCCAAGCGAATGCTATTGTTATTGATTTTAATCTGAATGTTGTTTAGGATATAACAAGTGGGCCACTGTGAGTTAAATATCAGCTATATATCATAAGAGAAAATTATTGAAGATGTTATGTTTATTTCGTTTTACATAAAAATTAATGGCAAAGTGAATTATTATGGATATATATATATATATTTCTTAACGTCTTTATTTATACTTAAAACATTCAATTCCGTGATGTTACATTATATATTATTTATTTTTAATAAAAAACTAACGACAACGTTTGCACAATTGCGGTTTGATCGAACAAAAGTTCTTTATTGGATCAATTTCTGTATTTAAGAAATCATTTTGTTTACTAGAGTATGTAAACTAAATGACCAGACCTCAAATTTTTATTGAAAATCTTTTTTTATCTTTACAATTATTTACAATATTAAATTTGGAAAATTAAAAATAAATCGTATATGATTTTGTAATTTGTATTTTTAAACGATTGAATATCATATAAAATTTTTTTTTACAAGTTGAATATTGCAAATTAGTCTTATTAAAACCTTTAACACACTTGGTGGTGTATCATTGATAACAATTTTTTTCGGTATTCAAAGCTTGAATAAAGGAAAAGGGTGTGGCATTAGGTTTCTCCGACAAAAAAGTATTTTGAGACCGCAATTTATTAAATTCACTTTGTTTTTATTCAATAAAATAAGACGGAAATACGTATTTCGTTTTATTTTACAAAAAAAAAAAAAAAAGAAAGATTTTTAGTCTGTATTTGTGTGTTATTAAATTGACTATTCTGTATTTGCGTGTTATTTAATTGATCAGAAACGAAGTGAATTAAATAAATTTCATTCTCAAAACACTTCTTTGTCTGTCAAACCTAATTCCACAATGCATTTTTTGGTGATATAGGAGCTATTTTTAGACTAAACCCAAAATAAACCTCAACTTCAATTATATGAAAGTAAAGCTTTATAAAACTACAAGTTTTCCTAGAAATGAGGTATCTGTGGTCAGGGATGGGCCTGGAAAAATATTCACTAATAAAGAGTGATTTTTAAAAAAACAAAAACTATCTTTTAGCTGTTGGTCCCTACGAAAATCCTCTTTAAATGGACCTTGCAATGCTAAACTATACTTTTTATTGGGAATTTCATATTCTTTTCGATGGTACAATTGCAACTTACTTAGGTACATTTTTTTTTATTGATCGCTTCCTGTTCAACAAAAACGCCTTTTTCTTTTAAAAATCACAAAAATTATGTTCAGATGAACTTTTTGTAGCTCTTGAGGTCTGATATCACGTTTTTTTATTATTTTCCATGGAACACTCTTTTTCTGTGTATTTTTTTTTTTTACATAATATCGATAATTAATCATAAGCTATTGGCTGCATCGTCACTGGAGTAACTTCATTGGATTCAGAAACAAAAAAAATATAAGAAAAATACGTTACTCGACTTACTTTGAGCAAATAATTTTTTTATTAAAATTAATTAAAAAAATTAATATAAATATTCTTCTTTAGTGTTTCTTATTTCTAAACAGTCTCTTTTCTAAAATTCTATCGTTAAGATATGTGTTGAAAGATTGAGTGGAAAATATATCACCAAGTAATATTTATTTATATATAGTTAAATTTATATAAAATATTATGTAAACCATTTCGATCTATTTTAGCGCCTGTTATGACTTCTTTAAGTAATCTAAAGCTTTGTCAAAATGATATTGACCTATCTTTTATTTTTATTTTTTATTTATTTATTTTTTTCGTAGAGATTTTAAGAGAAGGTGAATAGACGTTCAGGAATTATTTCATTTTCGATTACTTTTTTTCTATTTCGTGAAGAAATAAGAAATGATACGGAGCTGTGAACTTAAGAAAAAATTAATACGGCAGTCTTTCACTCTCAGAAGGCGATATTGTTCGACTTTTCCATTGGCTCTGTGCCACCGGGTAAGGAGAGAAGTCACGGTAATTCCCGACCAACAAAAGACCAGGACGATTTCCTCTGTCAGGGGTACATCGGCGTGGGACGAATGCCCGCCATGGGAAAGGGCAGAGAAAACGGGGAAAATTACAGCTTAAATGAAAACTGTGCGATCCTAGTCTGACAGTTCTGCCTTTCGGTTGGAAATTATTTCGTCATTAGATCCGAGATTTGGTGGAGAATCATTGCTGTAGTTCTGATTTGATGCCATGGAATGGTTCACGTTAAAAGTCAATACAGTTTCTAACTTGATAGAAGCGTTTTTTGAATGAGCAACTGTTACTAAATAATGGTTGTGTTTTTCTTGTGGAAAAACTGTCTATTCTATTCCGCTTAAACGTAAAATATATGCAAACGTATGTAGCATACCTATAATAAATATAAAAAAAGAAAAAAAAAAGAATGAATTTATAATAAATAATAAAGCCTTTTTGGTATCCGAGAGTGTTCCGTTAGACTTTGCAATGTTGACTTTTATTTGATGTTGGAAACTCCATAATAACTTAATAAATAAAACGCTCTATTCCAGTAAACTTAATGACTTTAATTCAGTACACTACCAACTACAGGTATGTAAAATAGATCAAATAAAAAGGAAAACATTTTATGAAATTAAAAACCTGGATCAATCTACATGTAAATAACTATAAAAATATAAATAGGACAGCATTTGCCCAACACAGGTTACATTACATCGCGTCAGTCAGTTAAAAGATACTGTTAAATACCCCTCAAACATGTAAGAATTACTGAGGCTATATATATATATATATATATATATATATATATATATATATATATATATATATATATATATATATATATATATATATATATATATATATATATATCCAAAACACATTAAACAAGCTGTTAATTTTAAAACTGACTCAAAAAAGCAACCATTAAATAAATATTGAAAATACAATGGAAAATAAAACTCAAATATTATATTTAAAAAAAAAAACATAAAGAAAAATAATAAATAATAATTAATTAATAACTCATTTTAAAACGAAGGTTCACGAAAAAAATCACAGAATAAAATAGAAGATTTAACAATAAGTATATATGAGGCATGTAATACATATTAAAATGCATATTGCTAAGTACACAAGACTAACTAATCCTTCAGAGTTCAACGTGACAGTGATAATGAAAGGGACCATCCATGCTAACAAGAGTAATTGTAAAATGTTTATTTAGAAATTACACGAAATATCATGTATGAATAATATAATGTAGCAAAGATATTGTAAAAACCAATTTTGACATATTCTATGTAGTAAATTATTACACTCATTAATGCATTACAATTATTTTTAAGGAACCAAATAAAAGTATGATATGTAACATTAAGTTGCTAGATCATTTAATCATGCATTGCAGAGGTGACCTGAAGATGGGGTATTTGCCCCGAAACTTTGTAAATCATTATTTAATTTTTCAATAAAAAAAAATAAAAAGATTTCTCTCCGCCAATTCCTAAGAATTCCTTCTTCCTGTTTTAATTCAAATGGATGTTCTGTCTCCACACAAACCCTTTTATCTCATTTTATTTAAACAGTTCGTTAAAGTACTGTCCTATCAAATTGAGTATGTGCTTGTTGTATAGGTTAGATTCCATCTCTGGTAAATGTCGTTCTTGTTTCATAAAAGCCTAGATTAATCTAGATTTATGTTTTTTAAACTTTGAACACTCATACATTATTTGAATCAATTATTTTTTATGTTTCTTCACCCAAGTGCAATTTTAAATCGGTATGCTATGCCATTTCTTATGTGTTACAGTTTTTACAGTTTTACAATTGACTTTTATTAAATTATTTTATTTTTGTCAATATTTCATTTATTAATTAAAATTAGATTTTGCCTGTCTCTTGCTAACTGTGCCAACTTCGGTAAGGTGTATTGGGTGAGACCAGGATAATTATCGGCGCGCGTTGCCTAAGATAATATTTCTGATTTTTTACCCGCGAAACTGTTTATACCATAGGAATGAAACTTAAGGTTCTTTTTGCGAATACAATCATGTACGTGCAGATAAGTATTTAATCAAAAATATTTGATTTGATGTGCTCTTCTAAAGCGATTCCAATGCTGTTTATTACGATCAAATTGATGGAAAATTCATTGAGATATTAGTTCTTGTTTAAGTTGCAAGATTGTAATTAACATGTTGAAAATTTAAAACATTTCAATTTTTTTATTTTTAAATTCCAGAATATTGAATCCAAATGATTTTTCGGCCGAAGTGAACCTATCCTGAAAGAATTTAAACTTTTGAAAAATTATTTTTTTTTTTTTATAAATTAGTTTTAAGAACAGTGATTATAAATTTTGCGATGAAACAAGCCTCATTTTTTTGAACATATAAAGGGCTATCATTTTTTATAGCTACATCTTTATTTATTTAGTGCATTTAGTTTTAAAGCACTTTATAATTTGTAATCAAGGACATAATTTTTTTGCAATTTACTTGTTATAAAAAGTTAAATTACACTTTAAATATTTTATGTAGTAGCGCATTCCATGGTGAATGTTTTGAAGATTTTTGGATTCTCTCTGACAGCTAGAAGCGGAGATATTAATTAAAAAAACATTTTTTAAATAAATAAAAAAATCCTTCACCTGATCGTGACAAGACAATTTTCGCGGATTACTGAGGAAATCTTAATTTGGAATTATTTGTTTCCAGATTTTTCCAGCTTCGTCTAGAAAAATAAATGTTAATGAGCCCTTGATACAGGATAAAAAAAAAAAAGATATTCTGTTGCACTATCATCTTAAATGAAAAAAAATCCGAGAGCAGTAGAACTCCGACACTAAAGTCGTATTTTCGCGTTAAAAAAAAAAAAAAAACGAGAGAGTAAGAAAACAATTGACGGTTTTCTACAAGAGACAGTTCCCTAGCATACCGAAATTTACACGTACTTTTATTATATGGTTCTGCCTCTCCGCTGACCTTTGATACAGAAAGTCTGGAAGACTGGAATTTAACCATTCTTTAATGGTATCGTTCTGTCTGAAACAAAGTCCTGCATTCCGAATTGCAGCTCATTTGACCCATTTGACCCTGGAGGTGCTCAAATGTAGCGGGAAAAAAATAAATATATATGTATATATATATACATATATATATATATATCAGACATCTCCAAATCTTCCATAATCGTGCTCTAGGGGTTATGAAACGGATAGAAAACGCAGTCCCGCCGCTCACCGCCGATCTTCGATCCACTGCAATAGTCTATTTTTTTCGGGGAAAATACGATTAAAAAAAATAATAAGCAGTTTTTTCATATGAAATTTATGGAAGATTGTATTGAAGAAAATTGTGTCATTTTAAATATAAAATATAAATATATGTAGCTATCCAAATTTTATCATATCAGAAACTATATCACTAGATAGTAAATAAATAGTTAAAATAAGAAAAATAAAATAATTAATTATGTATACTTGTGACCAGAAAATATCTATTTTATTAATAGAAATGCACATGCATAATCTAATCAAATTAAAAATATTAATGAAAAAATATCATTCTAAAAAGAGTTTAAAGATATCTGAATATATCTTGAGATGTCTTTGAATGACGGTTTGTTTCTAGTTTCTTTTATGGCCTATGAAAAATTACCTTATTATAATTTTCGTCTCTTATTTGAGTTGTTTACTGCATTTATGTAACTTTTAAATATTATTATCAAATATTTCACCACTATCTAAAGATTGAATGAAAATCTTATAATAAAATCAAATAGATTAAATCTATTACACAAGATCTATTTACAGAATAATAATACAATGCCTAAGTTCCGAAACCTATTGTTTTGTTTTTTTCGATTTTATATTGCAGTTCCCAACATTTTTTTTTTTTTTTTGGTCAATGCGACCCATTACAGAGCTAAAATCCTAAGTACCCAAAGTGGGTTGAGATGCAACGTAAATTTTGATGCTCCACAGATTTATTTGGACAGTTAACAGAGAGAACTGTAGAATCCATTTAGATTCCAAATAGATAAACTGGATGAGAACTATGAAATGACGATATTTTATTGCTGTTCCAACTGCCACTCTTATCATTTTACACTCAAAACGAGAGCACTGAAGTCATCCAAACTGATAACGTATGGCAATGTCCATTTGAAAGTATAATTGTATTGGGCTAAAACCAGGATTATCGGTGATGCTTGAAATAAATACATCTGTCAATTCAATTATAAGCGAATCGACATCGGCATATTTCAAGATTTGGCATATTTCATGTTTACAATTCTAGTTCAGTCCATTTTTAGATTCATTCCTTTTCCGCGGTATGATCTCACCTTTATTGTGCAGCTATGCAGTCTTAATTGTACCAAACCGTAATTTTTTTTCACGTATCCTCACGGCCAATCTGTGGCCAATTGTGATTGCCAATTCCCATTAATGTATTAGGAGTTGAAAATAAAAATGGCAACAGGTTACCGAACTTTATTTATCAAATTCAATTAAATTTTAGAAATTAATTATGTTAAAAGAAAAAAAAAAGTTTTGACAGTGAATTCCTCTTTCCTTCACCGCGTTCAAACTCGAACTTTCCAGCTTTGACGCTTTTAATAGATAATTGATAATATGTAAAACTTTGAAATGACTGTATCCTTCAAGGATAAACATCTAAATACATGGTACGAGATCGCTTGTAATTTTAGAATTAAAAATATTTATATAAAGTGAGAGCCCAATGAAGCGTGTTCAAGATTTTCACATCATTCCCTCACCTTGTTGGTTTTCCTTATTTTACGGAATTTTAGTATTTATAATTTATATATTGATTCAAATAACATAGTAGATTTTGGTTTAAATAGAAAAACCAGAAGTGGTATTTTACTTGAAGGTCATATTAGACTTTCATCAAAAATTATATTAAAATATAATGTAAAACATCTCAAATTTGGTAAATAGGACTTTTATATCGATATGAATGTATTTACTATATTTCGGTTGAAATTGGTGAGCCGAAAAGGGTACTTTACTTGAAGGTCTTAATAAGCTTAAATCAAAAATTATATTTAAATTAAATACATAAATCATATGTTTCGGTAATAAAGGTTGCAAACGTAATTTGGTTTCCAATCCAATTAAACATTTTTATTACTAGTTTTAAGTGTTAAAATTGGGTGTAAAATACTGGTTTTCCACCCCATTTGTGAGATGAACAATTCTCCAACAGGAGAATAAGATGTTAGTAAAGTGTTTTTTTCCGCTTAAAATGTCGAAACTGTCGATTTCCAATGCTTAATCCAGTGATATTGACATTTTTATTGTTGTCATGGAACATGGAGTAATGTTGGAAACTAGTTACATACTGAAGGAAAACGACATATAATAACGGAATGAGACTTCCAGTAACAAGAGTGTGTGTTTTTGTGTGTGTGTGTGTGTGTGTGTGTGTGTGCGTGAGTATGTCAATAGATGGATGTCGGTAGCCCGAGTGTCAATCTTCGGAAACTAGTAACCAAATTCAGTATCACTTTTTGAACTACGGATTTATAATTTAATAGACGTACAAGAAAGTCATTCACTTGTTGTCTACATCAGATATTTTTTATTTATATAAAGAAAATAAGATGAATATGAGGGTGGCTACTGATGCCATATTGTAATACTGGAAGATTAAACAAAATGAATTGAATATTGAGCTACGGATAAGATTTCGCCTTGATAATGTACTCACCAAAATCCTTTAATATTATAAAAGATTTGAGCAATGAACTAACGCAATTGTTGAATAGGCTTTTTAAAATAAATGCCCTTCTAGTAAAGTAAAGTATACTTAAATAGGAGTTAATAACGATAAAAAGTAGTCCTAAAGGACTCAATAGATAATTTATACAGAGGCCAAGAGCCCTTAGAGTGCTATATATTATATATATAGCCGCGGCACTTCAACAATGACCAAGGCTTATTTATAGATAATATTATGTAAATTGTGGCCGCAATTCTTCCTCAATGGCTTCCGAAGCACATGAAGCAGGGCAAAGAGGAGAACCGTATTCATATTTAGTATCACGGGCCATTTGACCGACTCTAATGCCATCCTTTGCCGGGCCAGATAAGAACTTTTTATCCTCGGGGTAAGGGACCCGGAAAATTGGTCAGTCCGTGAAATTTGTGGCCGCCTTGGCGAGAGATGAAGTTCACTTGTTGACTGCGAGGATGCCAATAAACGTTATTTCTGCTCCCTACGGCATCCAGAACTAGTCTGGAAATTTCCTTTAGAGATGAGGGAGTCGTTTCGAAGGGTATTATGTCTATAGATATGGTTTCTATTACCGGATTGTTTGTAGAGTATTCAGTAAATAGCTATTAAAGTGCCCCATCATTGCTTGGTTCTTCAATGATTCATTAATAAATTATCTTTATAATTTAAGGCATTTTTGTATCCATTAAAGGATGAATTGTTTTTTTTTTTTTTTTTCTTATTCTCGAGCAGGACAAAGCACTTTAAGTATCTATGGGTTCTCTTAAATGAGCGGAGGAAGTTGCTGAGAGAGGCTTTCAGAGAAAAGGAAAAGTCTCCAAGCATACACAAATAATGGTATACAAGAACACACTCCTGCCGTTGCTGATATGCATCAGCGAATCATGGACGCTTCCTACTAAGTAAAAAAGCCGACTCCAGAAAAAAGGACTCTGGATAGATAAGGAAAAAGCAGGCCATTTTTTTTTTTTTTTTTAGAGGGAATAAAAGATGTATTTATAACAGCATCTCTGAAATATCATTAACAGAAGCATATCGACGTCTTATTTTTTTTGAAAAAGGCGTAAGCCCCGCTTAGCCACGCTTTACAAGAAACACATGAAACGATTTTTCCGAATTTAACATTATATTTTTTTGAAATTTTATTCTTAATTGTATAGAGTAGGAGTTTATTGTACTGGCAAAAGCTTTATAGTTACAATATATTTTAAAGGATTCTAGCACTGATTAAGGCCCGAGTGACGACTGAGAGTCGTTAGTTTTTGGTGCTTATGTCATAAATATTCGATTTTTGGACCATTTCCAATTTGTTTTCTCAATATATCGTGAGCGGGAATCGATATAGGTCAAATCAATTGAAACCTAAACTACGAATTTTTGTCGCTTAAGCATTTCGCAAAAAACGACGTCGAAAAGAATTGCAGTAAACCTTTCATTGTTGTCGGAGCCTAAGAAGACAATGAATATAATTCAGTGCATAAAATCCCTTAAGATGCCCCATGCTATTCAATATTTGTAATCTATCTGTAGATAAGAAATATATTCAAAAAATAAAAAATATATTTGCATGCACATTTACAAAAAAGAGTATATTATCGGAAGACTTCAAAATTTCAAAATTAATCTTTAAGTTCTTCAGGTAACAACAAACAATTAACAAGTAAACTTTTCAACAATTCATAAATCATCAGGACAAAATAAGATAAGGTTGCACAAATGCATCTTGAGATTGCACACCTCACATTAACAGTCTATACTGTATTTGTATGCATTAGTCTCTAGGAGTGATGTACTATCTATATTTAGTTACTCTATTTTATATTGTGGATGTGAGATGCACTATTTATGATTTATAATATTATTATTATTAAATTATAAAAATAAAATGATATGAACAAAATATCTCATGTGGACACCAATTAAACAATAAATCGGTAGCTCAAAAAGTGATCGCTGAATTTGCTTTCTAGTTTCCGAAGATAGAACTATCACAAAAAAAGTAGTTGAAAGGTGGAAAAAACCTATTTTTTAAGGTACTAGAAAAAAAATTGTTATCTTCACTATTAATAAATAGATTAGTTACCTGAAATATTTTACCAATTTATTAGGATTTTTTTTAGTTTCTACATCGGTAACAAGCATCATCAACCATCAAATCTAATGATGAACAAATGTTTGATTTTCAAGAAAAAAATGTTGATATTATTATTAATATTATAGCAACTCATATTTTTTTTTCTTGGTGCCATTTTTCTTTGTAATCAACAACAGCTATATCATACAATATATTGAGTGAAAAAAAAAAACACATCAATTTTAATTGTTTTTTAAGCTAAAAATAGTATTCCGAATATTTTTAAAAAAAATACCCAATACAATATTTTTTATTTGAATATATATGCTTAATGCAGTAGGTCAAAAATCTACTTTTTTATTAAAATAAGACTCCTATTGAAATATTATAAAAATATTCAGCCGCGTCAGTTTTGCCATATGTTTATTGCTTCCTCACTACCAAAGTTATCAAATCCATATGACGGACATAATACCAACTACCGTTAATCCGATTTTG
The DNA here is from genome assembly GCA_948150685.1 of Rhaphigaster nebulosa. NCBI lineage: Eukaryota > Metazoa > Arthropoda > Insecta > Hemiptera > Pentatomidae > Rhaphigaster > Rhaphigaster nebulosa. Next base: position 235,617,855 of record OX411306.1, on the reverse strand, counting down.
ATGAAACTTTCAATGATTGTGTATGTTACGTGACCTAGAGGGACACATGTCAATTTTATCAAATTCTATTTGCTACTTTCGCTTACGCATACGCAAATATATTTCCCTTGCCACAACTATATTTCAATAACAGCTAGTCTGATTTAGCTCAAATTTAGATGGAAGTTGGTGATTAGTGTAAAAAATAATCTTCTATCAATTTTGTCCAGTATTGTCCACTACTTTGGTTTTCACATGCGCAAACGTATTTTTCTTAGCACACCCATATTTCAAAAATGATTCGTCCAATTCAGCGTAAAGTTGAAGGAAAGTTGTAATAAGGTACTGGTGTAATAAAGTACCACTTCCGGTTACTGAATATTATTTCCAATGATTCAAAAGTCTCTAATAAATTTGAAAAGAATTCGATTAAATTTAGACATCTTTTTCATCAAATTCATTTTGGAGCGAAAAGGAATGTACAAAGTCCGATTGGTATTTGGCAGCTGAAATTTAATACTTCAATTGAAATGAATTTGAACAGAATACGTCTTTAAGTTAAAAAAAAGACGTATTCTGTTCAAATTTGGTCCTAGAAACTTTTATGTCATTTCAAATAAAGGATTAAATTTCAGCTGCCAAATCTGTGTAGGGCTACAAATAAAGTACCACTGGCGGGTGGACAAGAAAAAAAAATCTAATCAGCTCTTCATGTAAGGGAAAAACTTATACTGATACAAAATTTCACAACACTTGGGTAATTAGTATTTCAGCTAGAGTGAATACAACATCCACATATCAGTACACATACACTAAAAATTCATTATGAAAATGTTACAAACGGGTAGTACGGACCTTCAAACGTACTTATACATGAAAATCTCCATCTTGTCCACTTTCTTGTGTATGGGACATATTGCTACTCTCGTCCAATCTTCGGACATTTCCTCCTTTATCCATTTCACCCAAATTAGGTCTTACATTTCTTCCCAGATCACTGCCACCATATTTTAACATCTCTAGAGTGATCTCGTCCAGATATGGTGATTTATGTTTTTTTATAGACAGAATTATGTGAATTATTTCTTCCTTCTCTGGAGTTTTTATTTCTTCTGCTCATTTCTGCGCATTACCTATGAGTTCATTTAGGTCGCTACTTTCTTCGGATATTTTTCCAGTGGCTCTTGTGTTCAGGCATTCACTAAAATATTGGTTCCACCTTTGGAGAATGGTCGACTTATACCCAATCAGCTCTCCTTCCTTCCTTCTTCCAGTTCACCAATTTTTACCAAAATCTATTATCTTATTTATATTAAGTTGTATATACCAACAATTTTGTATACGTTTTTATATAATTTTTGATGAAATTCTGTTATGACTTTTAAGTAAGGTGCACTACTACTAAAGTACTACATGTTCCAACACACTCAATCACAAAATATCAACTTTATACGGCAGTCCGTTTATGAGCTATGGGAGGTACCAACGAAAGTACGTACAGACGTCACGACGAAACTAGTCAAAACGGATAAAGGGATGGTCAAAATGGATATTACATTCAACTTTCAAGGCTTCTAGCATGCATGCTAAAAATGTTGAAATTTGTTTGATTTAACTTCAATATCCCTAGTAACGTGTTTCAGAAAAACATAATAATAAAAGAAAATAAGCAAAATGAAGTGTAATCCTTTTTTTGTGTTGTCATAAAGATGTGTGTGTGTGTGTGTATATATGCAAGTGAGAGAATGTGCAAATATAGATTTATAATTATAAATTTCAGCAAACAAAATTCTTTAAAATTTTAGAACATAAGATTTTGAAAATCTATTTGCTATTGATTACAGTAAACTACTTTGGATTTAACATTGAACAATATATATTTATGGTATTACTCTAAATGCCATTGTTGGTTGCCTCTAAACATATAAATCTGCAGAACAGTGCAGTGTTAACGGTGCAATGAATATTCTCTAGAGGGTGATTGTGAATGCACTCGGTGCAGTGAAACACTGCATGGCATTCAGGTGTATTTATCTTCTCCCTCGTAAACTGAACCTCAGTAAATTGCAGCGATAAACTTTTACGGTTACCATTTGAAAAACAGCAGTGCCTATTCCAACTTATTTATATTAGCCTTTAGATTCAGTACCATCGTTTTTTGATACTGGATTGAATGGATTATTTTACTGTACAATAGAGCTATGTTCGTTGCTTAATATTATATGGTAATATGTTTTTTATTTCTCCAGGTGTTTATTTTCTTGAGAATTATTAACTTCTATTTCTTGAAGTTGTTGTTTTATATCGTTAAAAACAATTTTTCAGTCAGTGGCGTATGCAAAAGGGGAAAGGGGAGGAGAGGGGAAAAGATGGTGGATGATAGAGATGGTGATAGGTTTCTTCCCGAAATTTTTGAAAAAATTTGATTTTCAATGAAGTTCTGTATTTGAAGTAATCATTTTTGATCCAATTTTCGTTCTTATCCTTAAAAATTAAGCCCTATTTGGCGATTATAGACATTTATTAATTAGTTGCCTTCTCATAAAATCGTTCCACCAAAAAAAAAATTGAAATTTCTAACTCTCTCCCCTTCCCGAAAAAAAATTCTGCATGTGTCCCTGTTTTCAATCATTTATGACTACGTTTATACTTTTTGCCTATTATTTAATACAAAATGTACCCATAGCTAACCATCATTCTAATGTTTATTAACGTTTCAAACATATTTGGTATCGTGCAAAGGTGTACGTTGATAACAACCTTATTTCAATTATTTTAAGTCGATTCCCAATCTTTAACTGTACTCTTATAACAAGGTCTCGAGGTTCTTCGGAGTCTAAACCATGTCTACTGATTAGGAATAAGTGATGATTGGTTCTAAAACAAACAAATGTAATTCGTTATGCTAAAGATATGCAAGAATTCTTTTATTTATATATATATTTATTTTATTTCATAACAAAAAATAATGATTAGATTACAATTAATTCTTTATAAAATGATAATGCTAATTTCTCAAATGTATATTATTAATAAAGAATGTTTAATTATTGAACTGTGTAATATCACAATGACCTCGACATTAACCAAATAGAAGACCCGCTGAAGAAGTTGAGAGACCCTCAAGGATTGATGACGGTAAAGCCTCTGACTCCCTGCGGTACCGTCTGGGTTATCCCGGAGCTTGGCAAAAACGGCGGAGTTGGGGTATCTCCCTGAGGCGCGTCTTACCCTGTAATTGCTTCATTACACCTGCGGGACTTTGGAGTTATCCCTGATCAAGAAGAAAAGGAGATGGACGGGGGATCGCTCTTCACCGTCACCGCTTCCAGCACCGCCTCATTCTTTCTGTGCAAGTTCTTATAGTGGGGATTGTTTCTATCTTCCAAAGTTTATTAACTTCAGTGTTTGTTGTCTGATCTCAAAGGTTTTCATAATCTGACTCCGTATGTTTTATATTCAAGTTTAGGTATATATGGAATACTTTATTAGTAGCTTGAGAATACAAGTTTACATAAAAGAACCCTAGCGACATCAACATACTTTTAAAAAACATATTTATTTCCATCTTATCGACTAGCAAGGCTAAATTGCATATTAATTTAATTTTACTTTCTCCGTGCAAAAGTTAGAGAAAGTATAATAATTAATCTTTTTTTTTTCTCGCTTTGTCGCTTAATAAAAGTATTTTAAATTTCCTGCATCCCAAATATATATATATATATATATATATATATATATATATATATATATATATATATATATATATATATATACAATACAACATATACAATACAACGTTTCGCATTTATTTAAACTTACCTACAATGAAAAAATTATAACATGAGAAAATTATGACCTAATCAACAAAAAATAAAAAATAAGGTATTACAATTTTATTTCTATATAAAAATGATTTCCATTCTTTAATACTCTGGATTAACAGCTAAAGATTTTTCGAAAACAGGTTCAGGAAAACTTAAAGGGAGATTACAAATTTCTAACAGAAAGAATATATATATATATATATATATATATATATATATATATATATATATATATATATATATATATATATATATATAGAGGAGATTATATATTAATATTATATATATATATATTAATTATATAATATATTAATTGAGATTATATATATATTAATTATATATATATATATAATTAAAGGGAGATTACAAATTTCTAACAGAAAGAATATATATATATATATATATATATATATATATATATATATATATATATATATATATATATATATATATACAATACAACATATACAATACAACGTTTCGCATTTATTTAAACTTACCTACAATGAAAAAATTATAACATGAGAAAATTATGACCTAATCAACAAAAAATAAAAAATAAGGTATTACAATTTTATTTCTATATAAAAATGATTTCCATTCTTTAATACTCTGGATTAACAGCTAAAGATTTTTCGAAAACAGGTTCAGGAAAACTTAAAGGGAGATTACAAATTTCTAACAGAAAGAATATATATATATATATATATATATATATATATATATATATATATATATATATATATATAGAGGAGATTATATATTAATATTATATATATATTAATTATATAATATATTAATTGAGATTATATATATATTAATTATATATATATATATATAATTAAAGGGAGATTACAAATTTCTAACAGAAAGAATATATATATATATATATATATATATATATATATATATATATATATATATATATATATATATATATATATTCTTTCTGTTAGAAATTTGTAATCTCCCTTTAAGTTTTCCTGAACCTGTTTTCGAAAAATCTTTAGCTGTTAATCCAGAGTATTAAAGAATGGAAATCATTTTTATATAGAAATAAAATTGTAATACCTTATTTTTTATTTTTTGTTGATTAGGTCATAATTTTCTCATGTTATAATTTTTTCATTGTAGGTAAGTTTAAATAAATGCGAAACGTTGTATTGTTTAGGATTGAGATAGTAACTATTTTACCTAAAAGCTATATACCCTTGCATTATAAAATTCTCCTAAAAGTTTTAGATCGATATAAATACGTCGATGCTATGTTCCTGGATTACTATAGTTAACGAATCCTAGTAATTCTAGTAGTGCTAAGAATGACTTTAATTTACCATATATGTTTTACAGTGGCTGTTACGATGCGATTACGTAGAGATACTTCTGACTTCTTACTGATTTCTGACTTACAGTCTTACCGACTATCTTAAAATTACAGATAAAGGCCACAAGATAAATATATCTTGGCGGAATAGTGAGGAGAGTTGGAGAGTACGAGATAAATATGATATTGGAGGCAAGGTGATTGGATGAATCTATGAATTGTACAGCAATTAACCGAGTATTTATTAAAAACAATAGATAGAGGTATAAGAAGTGTGGACCAGGACCTAGGGTACTGAGCTATCAAGTTACATAACTCTAAAAATGTGAATTTTGACAGGATAGCAAACAAGAAACGCTTTAATTGCAAAGACAGAGTATATTGGGAGATATACTTTGTGTCCAATAGGGGCTGAGATCAGTCTTCCAAAATAGGCGATTTTTATAGGCAATTTTTTATTAAAAGCTGGTGTTTGTGATGATTGAGGAGGTGACATGCATTACACCCAAGTGAGAAGCCCGATATGAATAATTATTTAAGGTCAATATTATTTAATATATATATATATATATATATATATATATATATATATATATATATATATATATATATATATAATATTATTATTTAATATATTATTTATATTTTATTGTTTAAGTCAGATGTCTTGTTGGCCTTTCATTTATTTCATTTGCTCTATTTCTTTTGTTTATTCCAAAATTCAAGGGTCTTAATGTATTCTCTTCTCAACCTTAAAATAGCTGTTTGATAGGATTGGTAAAGGTTTTGAAGTTGAGAAAAGTTTACTTATTTGATGGCTTATAGCACATATGGTTTGGTAAAGATTTTTGCTGTAGAATTTGTTACGTAATGAACAGGCCTTATAATTTTTAATAAACAATTTTTTTTTTTCGTTTTCTTTTTTCTGGCAATAGCATTGATTCATTTTTCATCCATTAATCTTTTAAGAACTTTTACATTACCTTGTTTATCTGTTTGCACCTTTTCCCCAAAAAATCCTTTTTACAGTCTAACACATCCATAAGATATTTTCTCACATTTATATCCACCAGGCTTTATCCGGACAGAAATCTGCTTCGGAATATCCTGCTCTTTTCATTAATGACTACTTTATTTTCCATACATTTGTATATTTATTAAATAGTTCATTAAAGTTCGGATATTTTTGTTGTCTTATTTTTGTTTCTAATCTCTTTCTTTCCCCCATTTTTTTTAAAATCTCATGCGCTTGTAGTTTGTAGACCTCAGGATGGACCACATGTCTGTCGAATTTCTGCATACAAATTTATTTGAATACATGGTTTATTTTATCTTTTTATTTTTTTTATTTTTTTTTTAGTCACGAACGATACTCGACAAACATATCCTGGTTTTATGTAATATAACTTGAGTAGTTGCTGATGTGCAGGATTGGAGGGCCTGAATGATTGCAATGAATGCTTAGGAAGAAGGTTGCATAACTTTTGCTACTCTTCCTCTACTCAAGAACGCCTATTATATAAGTAATTGTCAAAATATGAAACACTAAATGTTTATGAAACAATATTTTCGATGATTTGCACTTTCAAAAACATATTCAAAACCAAATATGGTACCTACTTGAGCCGATTGCTTAAAAGGGAAACGACGAATATTGGTCTAAGTGGAATCAGAAACCATATGTTCAGCTCGAATTGGTAAAACATTTCTTAATGTTTTTCTTAATTTTTAGACCATCTTTTTCTCATTACAATTCCGTAAACAGATGATTTTTGCTTTGCAAACGATGCAAATAATATAATGATATTCAATTCACTTCATTAACTATTATTAATCTATCTCTGTATACATATGTTTAGAATTGATGAATAATTCATTATTGATATGTCAATGACTAGTAAGTTGATGAAACAAGTTTTAACTAAAATAATACCGACTTAGGATCGTTCATAAAGTCGGAATGTCCGACAACTTTCGAGGGGCCTGGCAATCAGGAAAGGGCTGGGGGAAGACCCTTAGCTGGGTATCAGAGAGAAGGCTCATCATAATTTTTGAAGTATTTCTTTATTTATTGATTGTTTTAAAGTAATAAATGCTAAGCAGACAGTGATAAATAGCCGGTAATTACATTCGTTGGAAAATACGCCCATATTTCTTTTTTTTAATATGACAAATTCAATATTATTGTCTGTTAAGAATTTTGTGGATGGATAAGGAATAAAGAATTATATTACAATGACAACCTTCATAACGTCGTAGTCGTTTGTATGATCTTTAAAAAACGGAACTTATGATTATTTATTTTTAATGAAAATTTTTTGTAAAGATCAATGTAGTCAAAGTGACGTGAAATTTTAGTGATTATAAAATTAATTTTAAAGAAAATGACGATCCTTTTTTATATAAATCTTCAGTAGCCTTATTTTTTAAAATTACCTTAAAGCTATATGAAATGATGACATATACAATTTCTCCTTCTCTGAAGATTTGGTAATTAAATCGATAAAAAACAATATATCTTTCAAATCTAACTGCATATACGCTACGTAATGATATTTAGTTTTTGAGATTTACTGTAGATTACACAATCAAGTTGAGCGAGCGTCAAGTATCGAAGTAGCTTGATATATCATTTAATTATAAGAAAGCGATAATTAAATACCTTTGATACAGAGTTAGTTATATGTGTTTTAAATTTAAACCTTAGTAAATTTAAAATTTAGTATTTGTTGTTTCATATCATTACTCAATGCAATTATAACCTGCTCTATTACACAAGAGTTATTATGAACTGTACTTTATAAAATACTTCAGGTTTTAATTATTTCGTTGTCATTAAAAAAAAAAAAAAATCAATTATTTTTTCTACTTAGTGTTTCCTTTCTAAGTAAGTATCTATTGGAGAGAATTAAAAAAGTTTTTACTGTTAAATAATACAATATTCTACCACACTTTAGCTTCATAGGTTTTAGTGCTGTATGAAACCATTCATTTCATATTTATAAAACTAACTAAAAATGTTAAAAATAGTGACAAATGTAGGAGGAAAGTGACATATGTACCAAACCGAAACACATGATTACATTATTTACACTCAGTCAGAGGAATTCGGAAAGCTTGTCCACCCACTTGTGGAGGGTAAAGCAGTTCTCCAGGAAATCCCAGTGATTTTCTTCTAACCTTGTCACTGGTATTGAGATCCAGTGGAGGATAAGCTACAGCTGAAGGTGCTCAGGGCATGGGTGGAAAATCTGATCGTTTGCCAGAACCGCGGTTTTCAAGTAGGGTGGTGTGGGACAGATGCGAGCGGGTTAACGCACTTACTCACAAACCCAAAGGTTGAGAGTTCGAATCCCGGCACCGGCATGAATTTAATTTGATTAAATTAAGTAATTCAAGCAATATATACAGCCCTCCCTGGTATGTGAGGCTCGTCAGCCTACTTGGAGGCAACTCACAAAGGTCGGGCGTAGGGATGACCCTACCCCGTGTACCTAAATTGAGAATCGCGGTGTGGTCTACCATGTGTGAATACCACATCGCGCGGCCAAGGATCTCCACGGTCTACAGAAAATATATATATATATATATATATATATATATATATATATATATATATATATATATATATATATATATATATATATTTAAGCTTTTTTTTTTTCATTTCGATATATTATAGTAGTGTTTCGGTATTTTCAATTGAAATAATGACATCACTAAACATTGGTTTACACGTATATAACGAAAGCTATAATTTTTCATTTAAATAGGTACTTACGTTCATCTAATAGTTTGAGAGATTGTATTATTAGAGAACAAGTTACAAGAAACTAAAATAGGGATACGCTAGAGTACAAACCTGAGTAACGTAACTAGTTTACAATGTTTAGCTACATGAATAATCTTCAGACGTAAGCAATGTCAAGGTCGTTAAGTGTGTCTTTGAATTTACGGAAATAATATAGTATCATATTTCTCAGTGATTTATAAAAAATTTAAATTTTATTTATAATTAGTAGTAATGTCAATTTGTAGTATTTTTTTTATTATTATAATTTTTTTTTTGTACAATCCTTACTCACGTAGTCAACTTGAAAAACGCATAAATGCCTTAAGAAGGCAATTCTTCAAGTTGTGCATATATTACTCATTAAGGTAAACATTAAAAATATTCTAAATAATCTCAGTATTTCAATGAGACTTGTAAAATAAATTAGTGCATTTCAGAGTATATTTAATTGCTCGTATTTTGCGGTGTGCCACGCCCTAATTATCTGTAAAATAAAAAAAAATTAAATGAAGTCTGGGTTTAGACTTGGTAAGAAAATACTGTTTCTTTACCATAGTTTGCACAAAAAAGTGATAAACTCAATCGTTAGGGTTATTATCCCCCAGTTTAATTGAGAGTACCCACTTTATTGTGGTCTGGGTATGCTTAGGAGGGTATCTTGAACCCGGAGTCGATTTATGGCTTGTCTGATCTAATTAATACATTATTTACCGAAGCCGAACTTGAACCTGGGCCAGGTAGTGAGTAGTACAGTCCCTTAGCCACGCAGTTAGCCCATTCCCGCGTACAAAATTATACTTTTAATTATATAAATAATATTTCTTAGAATAATAATAAAAATTATTAATTTGTATTAATTAATCTTATTAATGATTTAATCATCATCTGATATATTATTCTAGTTCGGCCGCCTATCATGCTGTCTGAACTGAGTGATATTATAGCCGTATAAATTCTCCATGTTACACCATTCAGGATCGATAAGGGTCCGGAACACAGTGAGGACATCCATCAAGTGTAAAAGGTGAAACGCAAATTCAAATATAGAATGGAAGAGATGACTGCACTACCACACCCTGCTCTCTCCCCGGCTTTCTCTCTTCGCCCTCCGTCACCCCGAGTCATCGGCAGGATCGGTATCCCAAGAACTCGAGGACTGGGAAGGACCTTGGCACGAGGCTCTGTGGTGCCGTCCTTGTGTAACACATTCGATTTTAAGGATCTGGGTGACTAATACTTTCACTAAACTTGGGAATGCCGCTTAAATGTTTCGACTAATATTGGCTTTGGGGGAAATGTTCTCATTCACCAGATGAAATTGTCCATTTACAATTTATTTATTTTTTTCGATTTCCATCCAACGAAATTTTTTCATCAAAGTCTTTCGATCGTAACTTCTACAATTTGCGGTTCTACCCATTCCTTTGTTATCTTCTTCCGTCGATTTTTCTCTATCAAATCCTTAATCCCTTGCCTTTTTTTTTTCATCAGGTTCTTATAAATACATCTTTGAGATATTCATTCTTCAGACATATAGGAGATATGTAGAATCCGTGACAAAATGTTTCTCTTTTTTTATAGAGCGTACCATTTAGTACCTGTTTGATTTCAGAGATTTCTTTTTGAAATCCTTATTAATCCATAATTTTCGCTAAGAATAAGGTCCCTGATAAGGCCTGACTGTTAAAAATTTCGAGTTAAAAAGATAATTGCATGTCCAAAGATTAAGATATCGACATTCGTAAAGCCAAGACATTTTATTATCACCTCTAGAATTGTAACACAACGAAGGACCAGATAACGTTTTTTACAATCAAGCTTCAAATGACAGCTCATTGTCTTTTTCAGTTTTATGTTTACAGAAAAAAGGAACGGTTTGAGTTTTCGAATGACTTCTAGTAACAAAATCCGAAATTTATTAATATCAAGGCCCTAATATCATTCCTGTATTTTTAGTTCTTCTATCCTATGTTATTCTCCTCTCTTTCTTTCCAGTTTCCACTATTTCAGCGTATATAATTGTTTTAACCTTTATTAATTGTACAATTGTACTAAGCATGGAATGCAACGCGGATTAGGCGTTCTAATAACTCTTATTCCATCGAAAATTATACTTAATAGTTTATAAGGAAATTATGTTAGTGAATCAGGAAAATTTAAAAGATAATTTTTAAATTTATGTTAGGTAGTATCCTCACGACAAAATAAAGGCTCTAAACAAGCTGTTGAAATTACTGTACTCTCACTTTTTCAAATCGTCAAAGCTAAAAAATTATACAGGAACTAATTACATACCTACTTAAACCCACATAGACGAATGCCTCACTGATTTACGGTTCAGAAAAAAAGACGCACTTACCTAATAACAGGAGTTTCTTGGCACTTTTATTTATCTATTTATAACTTAAATAAAACTTCACGAACATAAGAACAGACTGATAAACGATATGACTGAGGCTGAAATGTCCATTGGGAGACGATTAAAAATGAGCTGGATGAGAGATCTGTTTTTTCTAAATCAAGGAACTAATTCAAGACTGGAAATATACGTTGTTGGGTTCTTTCGTTCCCCATGGCTAAACATGCGATGACTAGCTTTTTTATATAAAAAAAAAAAAAAAAAATGATACATAGTATTTGCTGATTTCCACTCTCATCTGTTACAGATACAAATAAAGAGAGAATGTTAAAAAAAAAAAAAAGAAATATATTATGTAAGTTTTTAAAATATATCATATAAATCGACAAATAGTTACAATACTGTTTTTATTTATTACCATTTTCTAAATAAATTTTGAAGAACAAGCTAAATAAAAAAGTAGACCTGCTTAACAATTTTTTTTATTATTTTAGCTACAAACCATGTCTTTTGGTGACTTACCACAATCATGAATATTATTATTATTTAATTTGAAGAATGAGAGGAAAACTCTCTGGATATAAGGGCATATAGCACAATTAATTTGTTAAAAACAATTTTAAATTTTAAGTACAAGATCTTGTACTATGATATGCTACCATAATTCTGTACAATAATTGAACACTACCATTGTTCATTTTAGCATCCTGACATAATTATTATAATTTGTCTAATAGAGAATAGGAGAGGGGGAGAGCAAGAAGTTGATATTTAGCCAGTAGCGTTATAGCGTCCTCCAGTGCAGGGGTCGGCAACCTTTTGGTGCAAAAGAGCCAACTATATTGAAAAAAAAAAACATGGAAAAACATAGAAGTGCCTGTTTTATCTTATTATGTGGCATTTTGAATATTATGTGTAGAGGGATCAAATGCCTTAAAAAATCGTATCTAAAATTTGGAATGGTTTTTACTGAAATATTTAATATTCAGAGAATCACAACATTTTCTAAAAGAGCCGCAGGTTGCCGAACCCTACTCTAGTGTGATTGACTCACCGATTAGAGATTTGGTATTCACTCCACCATATAGTGTGGTACAGTGCGCCAATATTGACCTACCAACTGATCGCTGGCAAAATATCAAAGTCTATTTCGGTTCGCATGGTCATTGTTGTGTTTTCGTACAATATTGTTGACAGATCTAGCATTACTAACATTAAACTTGTATCTCATTAGGACTTCATCTGTCCTATATAATCATTACAGAATAGAATAGGAAAAATGTTATAAGCCTAAGGAGCTGAGTATTATTATTTTACTCAGACTCAAAATATTTGAGTAACGGTAAAGTAATCTGTACTCAGGAAAAAAATAATGTATTCATACTCAAACCAGTTTGAATACGATTAATTTGCAATTAATACTTAAATTATCTGATGTGTACAACACATGACTTCCTTGTACGCTTATTAAACTATAAATCGCTGGCTCAAAAAGTGATCCTGAATTTGATTACTTGTTTCCGAAGATTGCAGTGTCGCAAAAACGACACTCGGCGTCGCGACATCCATCTATTGAAACACAAGCTCTTGTTTCTGGACGTCTCATTCCGTTATTATATGTCGTTTTCTTTCAATAGGTAACTAGTTTCCAAGAGATTTCTTCGTGTTCTGGGACAACATTAGAAAAAAACTTAAAAAAAAAAACTGTCAATGTCACTGAGATCTACGGTTTCGACATTTTAAGCGGAAGAACCCACCTAACTTATATTTTATACTCCTGCAGCAGACTTGTTCATCTCATAAATGGAGTGGATAATCAGTATTTTACACTCATGATATTTTATGACCTTCAAGTAAAGTACCCCTTTCGGATCTTCAATTTCAACCAAAACCTATTATATTACTTAAATTGATATAAAAGTCTAATTTGCCAAATTTGAGATGTTTTACATTATATTTTAATATAATTTTTGATGAAAGTCTAACATGACCTTCGAGTTAAGTACCACTTCCGGCCTGCCAATGTTAACCAAAATTTACTATCTCATTTATATTATTATGTAAGTCTTATACATAATTTAAGAAGTTTTGCCACATACTTTGAAACCGAAAATTTTCGCGATTCCGTTACTTCGTGCAAGGTAGTAAAAATGTTGAGCAAAAGTAAAGTAATTGTACTCAAAATGTAGTACTTTAAGTAAAGTCTACCATTTTGGATACAATATATATTTTATTTATTTAGGTATTTTTTATTCAAGAAAATAACTTATAATATCATCAACTCTAAAATACCTATTTGTAAAAATTTGATTTCATATAAAGGTATGTGATTCCAAGGAAATAAATCGGTGGAGATAAAATTGTTTACCTAGTTGTAATAGAAACTATATAGTCGGATTTTGTTTCCAAATATTCAAATAGGAGATCTTCCTATCTTTTCGAGATGTAGTTTTCTTTGTCTTGTATTATTACGAAAGAAGCCATCAATCACTCAAGCAATATGATTTGATTCAAAACAAATTATTGGAAGTACGATAAATTTAAAGTTTTCCAGTTTTGTGGATAATAGAATTAAAAATAAGGTCAGGGAAACACGTGCCTCATGTCTAGACGCAGACATCTTTAAAAAGCATGGAAAATTTCACCCCTATGTTTTTGTTTCTATTTACTTTTCTTTTTTTTTTAATAGGAAAAAGTTTATTACTTACAATCTTACACAAAATTTCCAATCGTATATCAAATTCCAATAGCATACAATTATTTACTCAATTTTTTGAAGTAAATCCTATTGGAATATTAAAATAATTTATTATGAAAATACACAACATTTTAAATTGCATAGTATTTATTAAAGTAATTTATTACAAGTTAAATCAGAGTTTTTGAATATAATGTAATCAATTACAAAAGTGATCGATCGTTTTAGAGTTTGATGTTATAGATTCAAAAGCACTCACAATTTTTTAATTCGTCTAAACTTGATTACACGTTGTACACATTACTCATATACTTTTAAACCAAAATTGAAAAAATAATCAATTACTGCCAAACTCTGCTACAGAGTGGAGTTCATTTCACAATTGAAGAGCAAAGTTGAGGAATATGTTATGTGACATTTCAGGAATAAGTTTTTTAGTTTTTCTAAACTTTAAATTTTAGTGGTTTTCAGAAGTTGAAAAGTGATTGATCGAGTATACAATTGTAATAAAAAAACATTAAATTCAATGTTTCTTAAATTGAAGTTATTATTCCTTCACCTAGCTCATCAATTCATGATATTACTTGTGATCGTAAATTGTAGTATGTATATCACTTTATTAATTTCAATTTATGAATAAATAAAGAGTTACCAATTTATATAATCCTTTTTATTAGATATTATTTCAGAGATGGTTTTAATTTTAATATAGAAGATTGGTTTTTCTTATGGGTATGATATTAGTCTTAATAATTTATTTTTTTCGTTTTATTATATTCCATCTGGACTCAAAATATTCTGATCGTAGAAAATAACACATCAATGTATATCCGTTTGTAAATGCAATAACTCAATAACAAACCATGTCAGTAAATGCAATTAAGTATTTTGTTTTAGCTGAATTGATATCCACTTTTACAATTTTCTGTTAGTCTCCTAAATAGATTAGAGAAAATATAGATTTATTTATGGATTTATCTTCTTCGTCTAGATTTATTGTTATTGATTAAAGACATCGTAAAATTATTGTAACTTTACATAATCTTGTCGTTTTGAGGGGAAGCTCAATAAATATCACCTGTCTCATCTGCCTTATATATTTTACCGCTGATCTTTGGTACTGATTTAAACGTAATGCAGGAGCCCAGGAAGGTGTTCCTCCACTTAGCCCATCAATTCATAATAATGCTTGTGATCGTAAATTATAGTATGTTAATCAGTTTATTAATTACAATTTATGCAGAAATAAAGTGTTAACAATTTATATAGTCTTTTTTATTAGCAATTATTTAATTTTAACATAGAAGGTCTGTTGTTGTTGTTCCAATTATCGGCATAGTACATAAAAAAAATATTAAAACACTTATTGCTACTTTCAAAGATCAATTATATTTAAGAAATTCGATAGAGGTTCTAACTATTTGGTGTCTTGGGTTTTCTGTTGGAAGCGGACATAAAGCCGGACTCAAATGTTGCATCATCTTAATCCAGCACAGTTGACTTAGATGTTGAAATAGGTCCGGGTATGTCATCGCTGGCAATGTGGGTTGCATGCTTTGTATAATTCTTTTATTTACAGATTTTCTTTCTTAAATCACTGTTTTGTTTTAAAAAAGAAAAAAATTAAATTCAAGGATTATATTGCAGTTCTGGTAACAAGAGTAACACAGGAATCAGTATTTTTTCTAATTTGTACATTTTTTCTAGTTTGTTGGGCTCACTCTAGCAGCAAATGTTTTGTTGGTAGCACTTCGAGAGCTCTTGGAAGGTAACCATGCATAAACTGGGAATGTCCGATCCTAACTCGGCACAATATAATTTCTTCCCTGCTGGACGTCCTGGAGCTGGAGATCTATTTGTTGCAGTCAGGTTTTACATCTGCTAGATTGGACTCTTTTTATTTCCAACTCTTCTCCTCTTCTAGCCAAATGGGCTGCTTGGTCAGCTTTTTCATTACCACGATACCGCAGTGGGCTAGAATCCAAAACTACAATCACAGCTTTTTTTTTTCTCCCGCCTAATGTTTAGAATATCTCTAACTAAGGAATTGCTAAACAGCCAAAACACTTCATGAGTCCGTTACAACGACCCAACAGTTTTTTTAGAGCCTGCTACCCAGTGTAAAGCTTTCATGAATACAGTGGCTTTTCAGGTGAAAACACAACAATTTCCTCGCCGGGTAAATAGAAGCTGGTTCTGATCACTGTATACAGCGCAATGTATAGCAAATATAAATAACACTATCTTCTATTTTGGAAGCACCGTTGAATATAACATCAAAATCCTTATCACTTTTATAAAAGAGTTTTAAATTTTTATTGAATTCGTCTCAGAAACTCAGGCCATCAATCTGTTTATCATCGGTCTTTTTTTCTTCCAACGAATTATTTACGAATATAATCTGGGATGGGTCTACTAGCAATCAGATTCATGCGCTCCTTTCAATGAAATCTGTGTATTCTTGAACTCACGGCTTTCAGATTCTTCGGTTTACAAATAAGATCTTCTGCTGAGCTTAAATATATGTGTGTGTATATATATATATATATATATATATATATATATATATATATATATATATATATATATATACATATATATACATATAAATATATATATATATATATATATATACATATAAATATATATATATATATATATATATATATATATATATATATATATATATGTATATATGTATATATAAGTTAAGCTCCCGCGACTCGAAACTGATAAAAAAAACAGAGAAAGGAAAGGGGAGCAAGAAATAACACTCACGAGATCTGAACTGATACTACTTTATTTCTCTCAGTAATCCTGTATATATACTATCTGAGTTATGTTTACAATCAGGCATGGAATTAGGTCTTACATTGTATTCCTCCTGACCTTAACTCCCCCCTACCAGTTTACGACCATCCGTCGTAAACTAATATGAACATGATTAAAAAAAACAAAATATATACAACTAAATACTTGAAAAACCTAACAACTAAAGTACAACACAAAATAATCTAATATATACAGTTTTGCTGAAAACACATACAATATTAACTTATCCGAAGAAAACATAACAACAAAAAACTTATAGTAACTGTTGCACAAAAAAACGAAATTTACTCTCTTGAGCGATAAGACACATGTTTCGCTAACACTATATACACAACGATAAAACAAAACAACAAAAAAAAATATATAAAATAGTACTAATAATAAAGAAGAACTGCCTCTCCCAAGATTATATACGGCGAAGAGGATGCTCCGGCCTGTTTAAGGTTGTTCTGGCTCACCCGCTGGTAGCTTTAATTGTTCAATGTGCACAGTTCTACGCTTTCTGGGTTCTCTCACGCTTTGAATGGTCACTATATTATGCTCTCTAATAACAATCACCCTAAATGGGCCCTCGTACCTTAGCAGCTCTTTACTCCTGTTGGACCCTACTTTCCTGTACACGATGGTTCCTATTTTAATGCCACCCCATATGTCTTTAACCTTCCTATTTTCCTTCACCACTCTCCTACGTTTTTCCCCCTCTAGACGTCCGTGTACTTTCTCCCACAATTTTCCCAACGTTATCCGATTATTGATCAGCCTGTCAGACGTTTCGTCGTTTGTCGCCGTCTCCCCACTGTCTCTGCGTCGTCCCCGAAGCCCAAAGAGAATCTCGAATGGGGCAAATCCCGTCACGGCGTGAATTGAGTGGTTATATGCCGCCACTGCTTTCGGCATTGCCGCCTCTGGTGTTAGACCTTTATCTGCGTGGTACACACGTAGGTGTTCACTCAGCGTGCTATGGAGTCGCTCAATACCTCCTCTGCTCTTTGGGTGACCTGGGGTGTTGAGATGCCACTGCACATCTAGTACCTTCATTTCGTCTCTGATGTGAGAGCT
This sequence comes from Rhaphigaster nebulosa, assembly GCA_948150685.1. Classification (NCBI taxonomy): domain Eukaryota; kingdom Metazoa; phylum Arthropoda; class Insecta; order Hemiptera; family Pentatomidae; genus Rhaphigaster; species Rhaphigaster nebulosa. Next base: position 235,599,984 of record OX411306.1, on the reverse strand, counting down.
GTCAAATTCTCTGCCGCAATCTGATGATATCCGATCTGGAACTCCATAAAACTGGAACCACACCCGCAGAGCTCCTAACACCGCCTCAGATGATCGTTCGTGCGCCGGATATGCCATGGCCACTTTACTGAATAAGTCGAGCATAGTGACCCACTTGTGTCCCCTCCATGTGGAGGTGTCGATTTGTAAGTCACTCAACGGTGTTTCCGCCGTGGGGGTTTCTTCTTGCTGCGCTTTTGGCGGGTGCCGATCGTACTTCGTAGTCTGGCAAATTTCACATCTCCCGATCACCTCTTTGATGGTCTTCTTCATTCTTCCCCAGAAATACCTGCGTTTCAACGCCTGTAGTGTTTCCTGCTCGCCTCGGTGGTTGGTCTTTCCCTGGTGGTATGCGAGCGTCATCTCTTTCTGCTGGTTCTCGTCGCGGATTGTCTCTACCATCAGGGTGCACCGAATAAATGTCCTGTCGATTCCGATCTGTTCGGTTTGCCATAATCTCTTTATTTTTTCCCAAATTGTCTCGTTTCCCACGTACAAATAATGGGTTTTTCCTGGTCTCGACGCATCTTTCAGTACCCGACTAATCTGATCTGGCCTGACCCCCGGTTGAGACCAAATGGTGGCGATTTTACGCCCTTCGTATGCCCCATAATCTATTTTGAGCAGCCCCGTTGTCCTCGTTTTCCAAATGATCTGCCGTCTTTTGTCATTAATTATTTGGTCTATCTGCTCCATATCTGTCGATCTCCCGTCTGTAGAGCTCTCCTCTGCAGTCGACTGTTCTGGGTCGGTGGCCTCCGGTCCATCCTGTTCTCCTTCTCGATCTGGCGTCCACTCCCGCAGGAACTGTCGTACGTCTCTGGACGACTCCCCTCTGTCCTCCTCAACCGCATTGATCATCATCGCCCTGGACAGCCAATCAGCGACAACGTTTTCCTTCCCCGGCTTGTACTCCACCTCCATGTTGTATTGGCTGAGGAGTTCTTTCCATCTAGTGACTCTAGCGGACGATTCCTTTAATTTCCCGACCCACTGCAGGGGTCTGTGGTCTGTGCGGACTGTGAATTTCCTTCCGAATACATAGGCCCTAAAGTGATCTATAGCCCACACGATACCTAGTAACTCTCTCTCCAGCGCACTATATCTCGTTTCGGCGTCCGTGAGGCGCCTACTGGCGTACGCCACCGGTCGTTCCCCTTTTTCCCCTTCCTGCGCCAGAACCGCCCCCAATGCATATTCGCTGGCGTCCGTGGTAATTATGAACCTCTTTTCAAAATCGGGAAATGCTAATACCGGTTCCTCTTGGAGTCGGGTCATGCACCTTCGAATATTATCTTCCATGTCCGGAGTTATAACCACTTTCTGGCCATTCTTCAACAGATTATTAATGGGTACAAGGTATTCTGCCATCTCAGGAACGAATCTTCTATAATAGTTTAAAGTCCCTAATAACCGCCGGATCCCTTGCACATCTCTCGGGATTGCCATTTTCCTTATCGCCTCCACTTTCGCACTGTCGGGTTTCACTCCCTCTTTCGATATAGTGTGCCCTAAAAAATGTATCTGGTCCTGACCTAACTGTGATTTTTCTGCGGACAACTTCAACCCGAATTTTCTTATCTGATCGAACACACTGCGCAAATGGTCCACGTGCTGAGCTTTGTCCTTACTAAATACCACCAAGTCGTCCATGTAGACCTGACATATAGATTCGTCTATCCCCCGCAGAAATTCGTCCATGAGGCGTTGAAAAGTAATGGGCGCGTTTTTGAGGCCAAACGGCATCCTAGTGAACTCGTAGTGGCCCCTCTCGAAGGTGAAAGCCGTCTTAGGTCGGTCCTTGGGGTGCATCCTTATTTGATGGTATCCCGCCTTCAAATCCAACGTGCTAAATACGGTCGCCCCGCTGAGTCTATCTAGAATGTCCTCGAATCTCGGTATAGGATATCTTTCGTCTACCGTATTCTCGTTCAATTTTCGATAGTCCACCACGACTCTATACTTTTCCTCACCTCCCGCGCTCTTCTTCTTTACCGCCCAGAGGGGACTATTATACGGAGACGTACTATCTACGATAATCCCTTGTCTCTTCAGAGTCTCTAGTTCCTGCCGGATATGCTGACGCAACGCCTGCGGGTATCGCCGCTCTTTTACGTAACTCACCCTGTCTAGCTTCAGCGGAATCTCGTGCACGGTTTTCCCCGTTGCCCCCAATATCTCGCCCTCTTTGAAGAAAATATCGCCATATTCTTCCTTTATCTCATACCTCCAATCCCCCACTTGACTAATGGCTCCTACTCGCGCCTCATCCTTTCCTAGAGATCTCAAACATTGATATTTCCTTCCCCCTATACGAATGTCCCAGCGTCCCTCGCTATTCCTGACTCTCGCTCCTATCCTTCCCAGCAAGTCACACCCGATAATACCTCCGTATTCCCTGGACATTCCTTCTACTATGTGGATTTTCAACTTCTCCTCCCTTTTTCCCCATCCCTCTAGGTCTATTATCGCCTCTCCCTCTACTCTACAAGGCCCACCTAGGGTGATTAACTTACAAGAACATACCTTTATCCGGGGCGTCCTCTCTCCGTTGTACATCCTCTGCAACGTACTCCTACTCAATATTGTGTTGGAACTCCCTGTGTCTACTAGGTATTCTCCGCTCGCAACTCTAATTATAGGCAGCCCGCTACACTCACTTTCAACACTATTGCTCACTAATGTGCGGTTGCCTCTCCAGTGCTCCTCTCCTCAAATTTCCTCTCGTTCTCTCCTCTCCACTGTTGCTCGTCGCCCTTGGTTCCTTCGGAAGGGACTACCATTTCCCTCACCTCCTCTATTTCCTGGTTCTTGTGCCTCCTCCTCTGTTTCGGACGTTTCCGAAGATTCGGTCGACTCCCACTGAGGTCTGTTTCTTCTCCATATTTTCTGTGCATTTACTTCCATAGGCTCTGGCGGTCTGAACCCTTCTCTCCTCCGACTCATGTATGGGCATTGTCTGGCAATGTGCCCTTCTGTTCCACATTCAAAGCACTTGGTGCGTGGGCATTGTGCCACCAAATGTCCTGCCTTTCCGCATCCATGACATCTCCGGTCTTCACGCCTTCCGTTATTCCTCATCTTCCCTTGCCTCCTTTCTCCTACTGTTATTCGCTCCTTTCCAGCATATTCGACTTTTCCTTTCCCCCACATGGGAGGCATTGCTCTGGGTCTTCTGTGTACCACTCTGTTCCATCCTCCGTCTTCTTCTACGCTCCGGGCTTCTTCATCTCTGGCACTGGAGTCTATTAACTCCTGGGCACATTCAACAAATGTGCGATCTCTAGCTAGGCCCTCCTTCCTCCCGATCTCCTTCGCCAACTGCACCTTCAATATCGTCGAGAGGAACCCCATTCTGCCCTCCACTTCCGCTGCGTTCACTGTCTCTCTCATCTTCTCAGTGATCTTATTATAGTGGGCCAATAGTGTTCCGGCATATTGACCATTTGATTGATGTGCTCGTTTTGTCTCCCGGAACATGTAAAAAATATCCTCTTCCGGGGTCCATCTGCCGCCTCCAAACGCTTTTTTCAGACGGTCCTTCACGACGTTCCATGGAGTTTCTTCATCGGCCTGGATCAGATTCAGGATGCTCCTTTTTATCCTGCATATTAACGCCGCGTTCAAAGAGTCCGCATCTCTTTGATTTAGCATGTTTTCGGACATTTTCATCTCTAGCTCTGCCCTTATCCGGTCTCCGGCCTTGAGGAAGTGATTTAACTCACCAATCTCGCCAGTGAATCTTTCCAAATCTGATATCGCACGTCTCATGTCCTGCGTCGTCGCTGCTCGTACCTTCATCCAAGCTAGCGTGTTTGCGTGCGCTTCTGCCATGGTTTCCTGTGGCAGCGGTGGGACGTCTGATATGATTAACGTTGCCGGTCGCACGACTCCCTCTGGCATTGCCTTAGAGAAAGGAAAAAGAAAAAAAAACGGGTCCTCCGTTCCTCGTTACTCAGGTATTCGCGGTCCCGGGTTTCGGCACCAGTTAAGCTCCCGCGACTCGAAACTGATAAAAAAAAACAGAGAAAGGAAAGGGGAGCAAGAAATAACACTCACGAGATCTGAACTGATACTACTTTATTTCTCTCAGTAATCCTGTATATATACTATCTGAGTTATGTTTACAATCAGGCATGGAATTAGGTCTTACATTGTATTCCTCCTGACCTTAACTTATATATATATATATATATATATATATATATATATATATATATATATATATATATATATATATATATATAGAGAGAGAGAGAGAGAGAGAGAGAGAGAGAGAGAGAGAGAGAGAGACCAGAAATCCATTGATTCTTAATAAGTAGAAAATAGCAAAAAATTAAGTTTTAAAAGGAAGTAGCATGTATTTTATAACGTAAAGCATAATTTCCAATTTTACTTTTAGAAATTTGAATTAAAAAAAAAAAAATCATAAACTTTTTCGATTTGAAATATCGTTGCCAAAATCGGACTCCTTGTAAAAATAATAAAAAAAAAAACAATAAATGAAATCATAAAATAGTATTGCATCAGATAAAACACTACTTAGTTTTAAGGTTAAGAAAAATATAACAATCACGATATAATTAAATTAGCAGTAGACGTTTTTTCACGTGCCTTTTCTCTTTTGTTGAATGCTCAATTGCTGAACCACGCCCCCTGTCCGCGATTACTTTTGTGTACTTTACCACGATTCTATATTTACTTTTTAACCTACTTTGATTCTTTAGCTTTTTGAGATCATATCATTTGATCTCTATAAGACGTAAAGGTGATGACCCTACAGTTTTCGTCTCTACTTCATATTGGACGGCCTCAAAGTATTGTTTTACGGAACACTAAACTGTGAACTTGCCTTCTGCCAGCCCATCAACAGAGTTTGCCATTATACAAGGACACCGTTTTCATTGATCAACGTTCCTTTTGGAATCTGAAATAGAATTCTTAGTGACTAAGAGTGGGACGGATACAGGCAGACTTTAGTCATGATAGAATGAGGGATCCGATTTAGGCAACTGAAGGCAGTCCGGTTTGGTGCGACTAATACAAACAGTTTTTTAACCTTATAATTTTTAACCAAACATCCAAATGAAATCTATATAAAAATATGTTGAACACTTTTCTTATGTATCAATATTAATAAAATGAATAGATACGCCGAATTTGTACATATTTATGTGAATGTATTCTTCAAACAAAGCGAGGACTTAAATTTTTACAAAAGAATGAAATATATATTAAATCGGTGTAACTATATATATTTTTAAAATCTTTTGGTATAAATTTGTCCCTCACTAGATTCTTAAATATAATTTTTAAACATAATAATTTAAAAACAATACTATTACAGTTATAAAAAGTACAGTATCAATCCTAATAAAACGAGTAACGTAGGAATCATTTGAAGATATATAGGTATATATAAATTAAAATTTGAAACAATTCTCTGCAGTCGTTTAGCTCTATTAGACACGGATTTTTTTTTTACAGTTCCAAAAGTAACTATTAACAGTTAAAATTTGTTTTAACTAAGAATCATGTGTTAGTTTACCAAGCTAAGAGAATCTTTCAATTTCCTCCTTAAAAAAAACAACTTTATTTTCAAATTAGTTTATTTAATATTTATAAATTGAACTCTTTAGAAGGAATATTTACTTTTTAAAACAAAATTAAATTTTAAAAGTCTTTAGAGAGAATAATGATGAATTACTATGAGCAATTTCTTAAGTAAAACAACTAATTGATATTCTGATAAATCAGATGCAATTAGAATCAATGTAGGGTTAGATTTTATCGATCGGATACTTTGTATCAGATACTGAAGCAGTTGATCCAGATGGGTATCAGCGCGATACTTATATATATATATATATATATATATATATATATATATATATATATATATATATATATATATATATATATATATATATATATGATACAGAAATTCGCGTTGATACAGATACGGCCTTGACAGTAGATACAAGTATCAGATACATAAAAGTATCCATATCAATTATGTTCAAATACGAGAAATTCTAGTATCCATCCCTAGTAATAAATGAAGCGAGAGAGGTGCTTAAACTACTGTTATCACTTGGTTGCGCAGATTATCAAGAGAATGCAGATTCATGAGAGCGGGGGTCCGCTTTAGAGCACTTTCCTCAATATATATATTTGTTTAATTTGATTATATATACTAGTATAACAATGTGAACACACTTTGATTTGGATGTCACAATATTCAAGGCAACACTGGATAATATCGCGATGCCCTCTTTAGAGCTAAGACTAGGACAAGAAGTGGCGGAGGTGGCAGACATAAATAAAATATATTGGAGTAGAGAGGACAAACAGCCTTGAAGAAGTAAACAAGACTGGAGTGGCCGAGGAGATCGCCCTGGACAGGAGCCAGCTGTAGATAAAGGCAACTTCTCCAGCTCCAGAGCTCTGTACTCTCAGCTCTTCCAGCATCTCTTCATCATCCTTATCGCCTGGCTGACGTCCACCTCCTTTTCTTCCTCTATATATTTACATAGAACGCAACGTGACTCCGCGAACGAATCTCTCGTAGCTGCTTCTGTTTATCATAGTGTTGCTCTAGCCAATGTTTTTAAAAGGAATAACTTAGTTTAATCTTGGGATATTCAGGACAGCTTTGAAAATGTCAGCGGAAAATGCAACATATTATTACATATCTAGTTGCATTTTTCAGTCTGATTTTATTGTTAGTTTCATTTGATTTATAGTTGGCCCAGATAAAATGATTTAAATTATGAACGAAAATTACTTTAACCATATTTGTTAATAATGTTTGCTCATATTCTGAGTCTTTGATTTATTAAATAAAATGCTGGTAAAAAGGTGTATTTCCTAAATTATTTAACCCTGTATCAATAAAAAAAATTGATTTTTAACATTGCTATTCTTGCCAACAATTGCACGATTGCAACGAGAAAACCATTGCTGTTTCTTGGTGAAATATAAAAAAAAAAAAGTTTAATTATCAATTATTGCATTAAAAATATACATGCGCATCAGTTTTAAATATCAATCATTACTAAATCAAACTCTTATAGTAATGCTGTTAGTTTTCTTAAATTATTTTTTTCGTTTTATCATATTCCATCTGGGCACGAAACATTCTGATCAGAAAAAATTATAAATCAATGTTTATCCGTTTGTGAATGCGATAACTCGATAACAAAACAAGTCTATATATAGATGCAATTCAGTATTTAGTCTCAGCTAAATTGGTGTCCTCTTTTACAATATTCCATTAGTCTTCTAAATAGATTAAAGAATAGATAGATTTATATATAGATTTATCTACTTCGTTTACATTTATTACTATTGGTTAACGCCATTGTAAAAATATTGTAACTTTACATAATAATGCTTGGTACTAATTTAATGATAATGAGGAGTTCAGGAAGGATCTGTTTGTTCCTCCACTTAGCCCATCAATTCATAATAATACTTGTGATCGTAAATTGATGAATGTATATCAATCAGTTTATTAATTGCAATTTATGCATAAATAAAGTGTGAACAATTTACATAATCTTTTTTATTTTATAACAATTATGGGTCTTTTCCGTTTCTAGTACCGCAGCTATTAACCGGTGAATTATGTGATCACTAGTTTAACATATGATGCTAAACTTTAGGTTATTGATAATGTATACAATGACCAACAAAAATAAACATTTATATGCATTCTTAAACCATAAAATAAATATGCAATATAAAAAGCTTTATAGATCCAAATGTTCAGGTTTAAAATGCCTCATCTCCTAAATGATTTTCTGAAAACGGTCCACATTCTTGTATCTTTGCCTCCACATGAACTCAATACAAGTCGAGTAGTTTTCTTGAGATAACACACATTAACTTGTTTTTTTTCTTTTGGCAAGTGCCTACAATCCCTCAACACATTTAGTATGTGCGCCATATAACATACATGTGATCCATGTAATAACGAACACAACTATCCTCGGTATTAAAATCAGCAACAAGTATAGACAAATTCATTTTACCCGAACTTTGTAATGTAAACAAAACATGGAACGAGGTTAGTTGATGATAAAAACGTATGTTTAAAATTAAGCATGCAAAATGATAGACATTATCACAGAAATCACCGGTTAGAAAATGCGGTATTCGAAACGGAAAAGACCCACAATTATTTCAGAGATTGTTTTAATTTTAATATAGAAGGTTTGTTGTTGTTTTTCGTATCTATGGGTTCCGGCATATGTACATCAGAAAAATACTAAAAAAACTTACACCTACTTACAAAAAAAAAAAAAAAAAATCAATTATGACTATTTGGAGTCGGGTTTTCTGTTCGAAGGGGACATAAAGCCGGACTCGGATTTATCTTAAAAGGTTTAAACATCATCGTAAAAATATTGTAACATTGAATAATCTATTCGTTTTGAGATACAGTTCAGTAAATATTGTAGTCCATCCGCCCTATATATTTTACGAATAACGTGCGCTATTGATAACAGAAATCCCCTGTTATCACTTGGTATCCATTCTGACCGATATGATGCGATCGAAACAGTATCAAATCGAAAATTAAGATCTTTGGTGAAACGTTAATTCAGACATTGAAGATTCTATAGTTAAATGGACCAACAAAATTGGTTTATCTTAGATTCCTTAGATCGTCATCATCAAGTTCAACTAACGAATGTGAAAATGTGCGTTTTTGGAATTCCTTTGTTTCATTAATTTTCCTGAAGCATATTTGCAAAGCAAAATAATTTTAACACACATCTATGGCGCAGAGAAGGATAATAGCCAAGAGATTAAAAAATTATTCGCAACGAGGAAGTTAAAAGTAGCTAATTTTTTTACAGGAAACAGTAAGTTTCGCTCAGTCTTAAAAGAGATGCAAGCTGTAGCAGATCCATGGACCCGGAGACACCACGACAATGCACCTGCGTCCCTTATGCAACAACCTCACGCGTGCGCCGTATGGGAATGAGCCCTTGAAAGAAATTTCTCCTCAATGAGATTCCGTGAAAGTAGCTGGTGACTGTGTGGTTTGTTCGGGAGCTATGATGAGATCTTCATGATTCCTTTTCACCTTTCCCTGATGATGGCACCCTGACTCTGCCGAAAGGTCGAACTCCATCAGACGTCACTCGCCGTCATCAAGGACGCACTAATGCATCCTGTGGACCATCCGTCATCCTTATGTAAGGTGGGAGCGGTGACTATAGCATGTCCCGTAAGATACACCACCGGTCGCTGATGACACAGGCCGAACACATTCCAAGATGAGAAATGTCAGGTATCATCTCAGGAGAAAATGATTAACTAAAAAGCTTAAATGGCAGTACGAAGAATGAAAATTAATTTAAAATGCAAGGGTAAAATAAATCTTAGGCTCGAGCAAACAGCCATTAGGAATCTTTCCCCCTCTTGCAGTATTAACCCTGTGACAGAGCTGATTATTGATCATTTAGTATGCTCTAAGAGCAAATGCTCTTGTAAGAGCATATTGATAATGATAATAACATAATTTTTATAAGGTATAATGGGGGAGAACGTACAGCGTAAGGACATTGGTTCCTACGTACATTTCATTTTTAAATTTACAAACAGGAGGGAATGTCGGGTGATGGTTCCTAGTGGATGTAAACTGGCCACAACTGAGTATCGACTCATGGGAAACCGGCTTTTATTGTGAAAAGATTTGAGGGAAGTGAAAATGACATTTTTACACTTATCTGAAGGTTAAAGTAAAAAAAAAAAGCCCTAATTAACATTTTTTATTTTCCTCTATTTTTTAATGATTATTCGTTACAGTCCTGGATCATATATCAAAGTTTCAAAGATTTATTTTTTGAAAGAATGAGATGGTTCGGAACGCGTTCAAAAAATGGATCACAAATAGTAAAAACTATTCATTAGGAACCGACGTTTCGGCCCAATTTCATCAGGGCTGAATAAACAAGATACAAAAATAAAAATAAAACAATGATACGTACAGTGAATGAATTAAAATTAATGATTAAAAAGACAGTGAGAAAAATGAAAACAATGATGACAAATTCACTAGAAACGATCACCCTACTTCCCCTCCTGTCTTTAAATTTATAAATTAAATGTACGTAGGGACAACAGTCCTTTTAATTTTAATTCATTCACTGTATATATCATTGTTTTATTTTTATTATCGTATCTTGTTTATTCAGCCCCAATGAAGACCTGCAAATTTGGTCGAAACGTTGGTTCCTAATAAAAAAGAGTTCTTACTATTTATGATCCATTTTTTGACCGTCTCTCGGACAACCTGATTCCTTCATAAGGTTTTAAGGTCAACTATTGATTATTCAATTTTTTTATTTTTTTATTTTGAAATCATCGAAGTCGAACTTACCTGTTGATATCCCCCTTTAGAAAATAAATTTGCTTGTGATATACCTTGGACACTGGAAGGTAATGAACTTAAGGACCAAACTCGTTTGTCAAATGAATTTTGTAACATGTTCTATGAACTTTACAGGTTTCAATTTGAATTAATGAATTCAATAAATTAATTTTATTTGTATTCTAAGTACAAATATTAATTTATGATTGTCAAGTTATTTTTCTTTTTTTTTTTATATTTACGCTTATATCTGAAATATTTTTAAATCAACAACTGTTTATTAGTTGGCATTCGCATGATGGTATAGAAGGATCAATCTAATTAGAGATATTTGTCACTTCTATAATTTTGTTTTTATTGAAAACTAGTTTAGAATGTTATACATTCATCTTCAGTTCTAAAAAACACACGCATATATATATATATATATATATATATATATATATATATATATATATATATATATATATATATATATATATAAAAATAAGAAATTCAAAATACAGTTTGGTATTATTAAACATAATAAATTAGATTTAATATAAATCAGAATTATAAAACATTTATTAATTATGAATTTTATTAAGACAAGAAATCAAATACATGTTGGTACTCACCAATGAGGAATTTATTGTTTTTCGGTTTTAATTTTAAATGAAAAAATCCACAAATTCATCAAAGACTCAGGATTTAAATAAATACATCACGTTGAAAACAGCCTCAAATTAAATATATATGAAGCACTTTAAATAATACAATCCTTTTAATCCAATCCAGATTTTTTCTTAAATGACCAAATAAATATATCCAATAGTCAAATTTTAAATTTATTCTCATCTACAATAGGGAGCGTGGTAGCTCAGTGGGTAAGGTACAGCGCTACTAATCTCAAGGTCCCGGGTTCGAGACCGGCTGAGGCAGATAATTATTTATTCTGTATTCAGCCGTGGATCAACCCTGTGGGATCGGGAAGACCCTCCTGGGGCTCACCAGCCTCTATAAAGTGGGTACCCTTAATTGGGGGAAAAACCTGGCGGTTGAGCGTGATCTTGGCCGAATCACCTCCTTGCACAACCGTTGGCCTAGAAACAGTATGGTCCTTACCAAGTACTGAACCCAAGACCCTTATCGGGTTGTAGTGGTACAGGTTTTTTTTTTCTCATCTACAACAGAAAAAACAATTACTCACCGGAATTACTGAAAAAATCTCAACCCTCTAATCGTTTACCTATAAACACCCCACCTTTCTTTCATTGTTAGTTCGGTGCGATAAGAAACCAGTACAAACTTTGATATAATCCATTTAAATCTTGGTGAGTACCAACATGTATTTGATTTCTTGTATTTATTAAATTCATAATTCATAAATGCTTTATAATACTGATTTATATTACATCTAATTTAATATGTATAATAATACCAAACTATATTTTGAATTGCTTATTTTTGAATTTTTGTGTGTTTTTAGAACTGAAGATAAATGTATAACATTCGAAACTAGTTTTCAATAAAACAAATTTATAGAAGTGGCAAATAATTTATCAATCCCTAATTTTGATTCTGATTTGATCCCAGAAAAAAAAGAAGAGTTTTACCCATCTTTACATGCAATTTTTTTTTCAACTTGCAATTTTTTTCTCAACGGCTGAAAAAATATAATTTTGTCCGGTCAAGTTAATCATCTTTATCAGAGTTGTAATTCCCTTTAGGTGTTCATAATGCATAGCTAACACCTTTACACAGTCGCTATCTAATGTTAAATTCAGAAATGTAGAGTTAAAATTACATAGTTCCTAGGAAGCAGATACCTCAAATGTAATCACCTGGTATTTCGTTCACCGCATTTGCACCACGTTTCTACAACGAACAAAATTAAATGTAAACGCTTATCTAAAAACTAGGCCAGCAGTGTACGTACTTTACTGAGCCAGGAGAAAATTACAGATGTTTTTTATATTCTAAATAGGGGGCAGGTCAGGCTGCTTAGCAGTTACCGTTCTAACGCTAAATGAATATTTATGTAAAATAGCATCTTGAACGACTCCGAGGAGCGGGTTTCTTTAATTTAATTAAGAATTTAGCAAGTAAACTTGGGAAATAACATTCGTTTAAGCAACATTGAATGAGGGAATTTAAATTTCTACATCAGCATGTCTTAATTGCTTCTTGTTACCTGGACTCACCTCCAATTTGGCAATAGCTATAAACGCTCTCTTCTTCTTGGAAATTGTTAATCTTTTAATAATATTGTGTAATAGCTATAACTGGGGATGTTGGTTATATTTTATTTACAGACAACGCATATGTTAGAACAATTATGTGTTACAACTTGCTAACTGGTTTGCAAACAACAATTGATAGGAGTCATTGCAATTTATATTATATTAACAACCATGATCTAAAATTATTTTATTTAATTGGTTATTGTTGCTGAAAAAAATACGATAGTAGTATGTTGTACGGTCATGCTCTTTAGTGTTATTTTACTACTTCATTAAACATACGAATAATTTACTATTTTACTATTAATACAATAAAGAGATAAAAATATTAAAATACCCCCATTTTAAATATTAAAATAAAACACCCATAAAATACCGTTGGAATTAGTGTGTAACCTGTCAAATCCCAAATTTTCAAAGAGAGAAAAGAAAGTTTAAAAAATTAAATTTTCATTATATTGAGATGTTTTAAAAAAAATACTATTTATTAGAGGAAGTGAAGTGCTATCCAGGAAAAAAAATTAATTGTTGTACATAAAATTTACGAAAAAAATAATTAATTAACTCTCTTAATCAAACCGTTTTGGACTTCCGTGGTTTCACAATTTTGCCAAAGATATGATTTTATAATTATCAGAAAAGTTCAAAACAGAACAATTCCTCTGCTTTCTTAGCCATAAAAAGTTCCATTTATTGTCCCATAATTTTTACTAAAATAGCTTAATTCATAGTTTAGACAAAATTAATGGACTATAAAATTAAAAATAAAATAATTAATAGCTATTTAAAAAATAAATTCTTTGAATTAGATTTAAACGGAAAAAGTAACGTTGTTCGTTATAATGACACGCGGTAAATTTGCATGAATATTAAATATCAATTAATAATGAGATGAGGAAAATCGCATTATTCCTTATTATGGTTTTATTCAAAACCATATTTTTATTCATCCATATCACAACTAACGTTTCGGATTCTTGACCTACCTTCTGGATTATATTTAATATTTCAATTTATTCATTATCTTATCTACTCCTGATTGATTAACAATTAATCCATATCACTATCTCGTCATTATATTATTATGCAGTTATAAAAATATGCTTGTAGCAGATTATTTATTTCATAACTGTAAATTATTTTATTGGATAGGCAAAAAATTGTCAAGCTCAAAGGAATTCGCAATTTAAGTATAATAGCAATTTATATTCGAAATATAGTTTTATAATTTCAGAGTGGGAAGGAAGAATAGAAAGAGGATTTTTATTTCGCTAATAATAAAGCAGGATGTAGAAGCCCTACTGTGTACATTACTGAACTGTGGAACTCTCTAGATAGCTTATTGGATATCGATCTGAGTTTTTTGAAACATATTGGGCATGTTTAACGAAATCATTTTTCAGTAATTTGCCACATAATATTTAGATATCGTCTACAATTTTTACAAGTACTCAATAAAGTAATTACTCAGATTATTATACAAATATATTAATCGATTAACCAAGTAGCATTTTTGGGAAATATCTTTTGTACGTCAAAAGATCAATATAAATTCATTAAAATATTGTTTTTAATTATGTATATATTTAAATTAATCAGAGATGATTTCTCTTTTATTTTTTCCTCCCTCTTTTCCTTATTTTTTTTATTCCGTTATTCATTTTTTTTTTTTTTTTTACGTTTCATTATATTCTTTTAGTTCTCTCTCTCTCCCTCTCTCTCTCTCTCTCTCTCTCTCTCTCTCTATATATATATATATATATATATATATATATATATATATATATATATATATATATATATATATATATATATAACTTAAGTTGGTTACAGTTTGTGCATTTATTTTTTTTTAACTCATTTAATATTTTTGTAATTATTATTATTACTATTACTATTATTGTATTATTATTATTATTATTAAGTTATGTATTTATAATTATTTTGATATATTAAGCACTTTGGTTTCAGCTTGTAAGTGGATGCTGTTTATAAATAAATAAATAGGTAAACTGTAAATAGTGATATGGATTTATTTTTTACCAATCCGGAGTGAATAAGTTAATGAATAAATTGAAATAATAAATTAAATCCTGAAAGAGTTTTGAATAAATACATTTTAAGGAAGAATGAGAATTTTCACGTACTGTTATTGACAGCTTTTTATTCACGTTTTTTCCCACCAGCCTCAATGACCAACAGGTCAATTTACCAAATAAGGGTTTCCCTTGGATTACCGTAATCGATTTCTGAGGCCCAAAAGCCCCCCTTTTTTTTTTTAAATTGAAGCAAAATCATCCCGCGGGATATCTAGATCCATTTTTCAGATAAATAGAAGTTGCCTATATACTTATAAAAACGCCGATATTTCTGTGCCATTTCACCATAGAAGGTTCTATGATTTGAAAACCCTAAAAGTTCGGAAATTCTAGATTCGGTAATCTACATCAAACTGATAAAACTATGATAAAATATTTTACTCAAAGAAATTATTAAAATTTAAAACTAATACCAATGCCTTTTAAATTAGAAAATTGGGATTTCATCGATAAAATTACTATGTTCCAAATTTATGATTTTTATTACATCTGGCATTTTATTACTCTTTCTGATCATTTTATCGCCATCATTTGCCATTAAATATTCAAGGGAACAGTGTAAATCAATGACTTTAAAATTAAAATAAAAAACGGTGCAAATTATTACACAATGGTTTAATATTTCAAAAATATCTGCTGTGTCCTTCATACGACTTTCCATATCACTTTTGTTCCATACTATTAAATTATATTTCAAATGAGTATTTAGAATGTTCTTAGAGAAGTTTAGTTCTGAAGTTATCAAATAACTATCTAAAAAATCAAAAATCTCTATCTCGATAAAGGTTTCTAGGACGCAGACTTTATAAAACTGTAGGCATGCTTTATAAGTCAATTAAACAAATTAACAGCAGAATAATGGCTGGTAATTAACCAATTACGCAAACGTGAAATTTTTTTTACTCTTGTATAAAAAGCAATGAAATTAAAATTATACAAATCTGTTATTAACCAGTAGTCACCTATGTAGCGAAAACATGGTGTTTATCTCAAGATGATTGCCTTAAATTGAAATCTGGTTGGAAAATGCCCCAACAACTCCCTCCTCATAGGATCAAGCACGAACTATCAGACAACTGGGAAAAGGACTTCACCTGTTTCGACGAGGTATACTGTTCAACGCTGACGGATCCGCGAGATATGCGGATATTGCCGCATTCTCCAAGACCGGAAAGACAGCACTGGTCGTGGATCGGACAGTGAGGTTTAAAAATAACGACCTTGATCAGGCTGATGGGGTGGAAAGAGAACAGAAGGAAATTTATGAGAAGTGCATCCCATTCCTTAAACAGAAATTCCGCGAGACCTTCGGAGAGAGAGAGTTCCCCGTGAGAGCCCGCGTGGAACAGTCCCAAACAGAACAAGGGAACTTTCTGGAAGACCCAGGTGTTAGCAATAGACATGTTGCGATATTGGCCGAGAATATCATACTTGACTCCCTGGGGATTATCCACTATCACTTTTATTGTGGTTAATTAAGTCGATATTCGTTATTAATTATGATTATTGTTTAATTTTTTTCTTTAAGTATATATGTTGCGATTGGTATTGCCATCCATATCATTTTATTTATTTATTATTTCTTGTACTTATTTGATGTTTAGGTGTGAGTGTCTAAAATGTGAATATTTTATTAATTTTTAAGTAGATCTATCTATTAGTTTTTTTTCTTTATTTTTCTTTCTAAATAAAAAAAGAAGCGTTATTTCAAGTATCAGTTGAGAGTCACTGGAAAAGAAAAGTAACGGATAGATTACAGAATGATAGAAGGTTTACAGCAAACAAAAGGAGAGAAAAAAACAATAGATATAATATGATAATGTAGCGATGAGAATAATGTATTTAGAGTTAAAATGAAAGAAAAAAAAATGTTTACAGTTATTATGTCTAGCATTGAATGGATGAGTATGCTGTGTGTGTAGCAACCCAAAGTATTTGGGCAGCATTTCTCTCTCATAAATGCTTTGTTGTACTAATTCCATATATATTCATATATGGCCGAGTTGTGGGCGTATCAAATATTCAATCGGCCGCAATTTTTAAACAAAATGACTTATAGTACCAAATATGAAGAAAGTCGGCCCATGAGAAAAGCCGCGGACGGCGGACGAAATGCAGCGATTAGCAGGCATAATTCAGAGTCTTGGAAATTATAGTAATTCCTACTAGGTACTCCTTAAAGTTCTCAGTCCTTTAGAAGCCAGAGCTATTTCGGTAACTGCTTCCACAGGATAAGAAATACATATACATTTCTTCTTAAAAGGCAAAATGATTCACATTTTGAAGGAATATTTCCCGAAGGGGCACAGTTGAGAGTCGAAATGATACCATTTCAAGGAAATACGGCCTAAGTACAGAGTAGTATGATAATGTATTCTGGGCGAATACAGAAGCTAACTGGCAGTTGATCAGGATGGCTGGGGAATCCAAAGCGGGGGAGGGCTTTGTGATGGAGCAGTTTCTGTTCACAATAGGCCATCTCCTCCCCCCTCCTCCTCCTGCTTTGGCTCTATATGTTTATTATATCTTCAAGTCGTTTCCATAGCAATTACTGCAATGATGTATTTTTTTATTTCTCTACGGCGAATAATAGAAATAGTACAACATTCAGGCTGTATAACGAAGCACTCGTAAAACGAAGTAATCGTTCAAAGTGAAATACAGTAGTAGAGGTATTTATTTTTCAGAAAATTCAGTTCCGAGAGGTAATTTCAAAATCGAACATCCACCTGATCTGTTACAAACAATTTCATATCTTGCATTGCTTAATAATATGGAAATCAAATCAGTTATCTTATAGTAGCCTACTTTTGTTATTGTCTGTTCGGTACATATAAACGTGCATAATATATATTATGTATATCATGTATATAGACAAAAATATTTATAAATGTTATTAATACATATACATATAATCTATACATAATCATACATACATATATTTATATACATATATATATATATATATATATATATATATATATATATATATATATATATATATATATATATATATATATATATATATAATAAGGAACCCCGAGTCAGGCTTTCCCTCACTTATGGATGGAGAAGCGGGACTCCAGGATATACCAGCGACTCTCTGTCAATCGCATCACTGCCTTTGAAGACGGTTGAGACTGATTGAGAGCGCATATAGGAAAAACTACAAAATGAAAACAGAGCTTCTGTGGAACAAGAATAAAATTTTAATCACATCCTGATTAGAATCAAATTTCGTAAGAAGCATAAGCCTATGGATTAAGTATGGAAGTAAATTTACTTTATATACATACCTTGAATAAGAGTGTTTCAGACAACTTTCATAACTATGAAAGTTGTTTGAAACACTCCTATTCAAAACCCATGTAGAATAAATCAAATTTTATCTTTAGTGGAAGAGTGAATTCGCTCTCCTCGGCTCTGAGCCTATCACTACTATAACAAAGGGCTGTCGGAAACATCGCAGGAAGTGATAAAAATGAAGAAAGCTCACAAAAGAAAGATAAAAGTCTCTTGCCTACACAAAAGTGATGAAATAATGACTGATAACCAGTTCTCACTTAGAGTAACAATATGCAAGGACATTGCAAAAAACGGAGCTTAACTTAAAGTGCCTACAAGATATATTTTAAGTGCAACTGTTCTCAATTATTCAGATAAAGAAGAAATAATTTTAATTATATGATTGATTTTTTTTTTAAACATTTCGTTTAGAAAAATAAAATATCTGATGTGGACAACACATGACTTCCTTGTGCGCCTATTAAACTATAAATCGGTGGTTCAAAAAGTAATCCTGAATTTACTAGTTTCCGAAGATTGGAATATCTCAAAAGCGACACTCGGCGACGCGACATCCATCTATTAAAACACACACGCACTCTTGCTTCTTGAGGTCTAATTCCATTATTATACGTCCTTTTTCCTTTAGTAGGCAACTAGTTTCTAAGAGATTTCTTCATGTTCCGTGACAACATTAAAACTGTCAATATCACCAGATAGAGCATTGGAAATCGACAGTTTCGACATTTTAAGCGGAAAAACCCACTTAACTAATATCTTATTCTCCTGCTGCAGACTTGGTGATCTCACAAATGGGAAGGAAAACCAGTATTTTACACTCAATTTTATCACTTAAAACGAGTAATAAAAATGTTTAATTGGATTGGAAACCAAATTGCGTTTCTAACCTTTATTACTGAAACATTTCTGTATTTAATTTAAATATAATTTTTGATGTAAGCTTATTATGGCCTTCAAGTAAAGTACTCTTTTCGGCTCTCTAATTTTAGCCAAAATATAGTAAATACATTCATATCGATATAAAAGTCGTATTTACCAAATTTGAGATGTTTTGCATTGTATTTTAATATAATTTTTGATGGAAATCTATTATGACCTTCAAGTAAAGTACCACTTCCGGTGTCAAGCAGTAACTAAAAAGAGAGGTTCACAAATAAATTTTACAGCAATCTTAAATACAAAATTTCAACTTTCTACAGCTAACCTTTTTGAGTTATGCAAGTACGTACGTACGTACAGACGCCACGACGAAACTAGTCAAAATGGATTCAGGAATGGTCAAAATGGATATTTCCGTTGAAATCTGAAAACTGAAATTTTCGTTATTACTTTCTTTACTTCGTGCAAGGAAGTAAAAATATAAAAGTTGGAGAATATTATTGAAGTAAACTCTAGGATAGGTATAAAAAAGCCTTTGGTTATATTATATAGCATTACGTAAACTTTAAGAACTAACTTTTAATTCATCTTTCTTCAGCCCTGATAAAAGCTGTGAAACACTACCTCGTGGCACTTCTGTTTTAACTTCCTCTATTACAAGTACTCATCAAGTATAATACAGTAATATAATACAGAAACTTGTTCCGAGTAGATTTAACAAATAAATGTTCCACGCCATGTAAATAATACGAAGACAATTAGAAGATAAACTATCCATTACACTGCGATAGCTTCTGAACATTGTTTCTTCAAAAAAATTAATAAAATAAAAGTTTTTGTTACAAAAATAGGGATATAAAAAGCTCTTCACTGTAACAGAAACCGAAAATTGCTCTTCGGCTTGAACTGCTTGAACATTTCCGAGAAGAACTCCCCAAGTCCCCAATTAAGGGTTGGCGCTTGTACTATACGCCACTCAGCCCTGAGGATGGCCTAAAACTTTGACCGAAACGTCGGCACGCATTATAATATGTTTTTTCTTATTTTTGTGTTAATTGACCGCACCCACAACTAAGATTCTTCTGCAATATTTTAATAAAAGATAGAAGGCTGTTATATTTGAAAACATATAAAGTTTTAGCTAATTAAAGAAATTTGATTTCGGGAATTTTATTTTATTTGTAATGTGTAAGTTGGAACTTAGTAATTAAACAATAATTGAAATCTTAAATTTCAATTAAATAAGTAACAAAAGAAGTACCACGAATCTCCCACACTTCTGGCAGTCATTTTTTTTTTTTTTACAATTTCTATGTCATTCTAAGCTTCATTTTGCTTACCTGATCAATAATAAGTACGTTTTTTTTAGTGCTGATTTATAATTTATTAACGATAAACTATCAATTAAGAATAAGTCTGATGGGTAGCAGTTTTTTAAAAAGAAAAAGTGTACCCACTTGTGTTTCATGCTGAAAGGTCTAAAAGATCTGAATATAATACATTCTCAAAGATCTTCATATCTGATATCTTGCAAAATTAGAACAGGTGGAGATCCTTTTATGATAATTTTCATTCCCACATAAACCAAGTAGTTTATAATTCTTCTTCCCAATTAATTCCTGATGATCATTCCAGGCGTGTGAAATGAAGGTTTTACAACCTTTCTCAAATAGAACAGTCATTAGCGAATTTTCTCCATTAATGTCGATTTTACTATAGATTACTTTTATGCTGCATACCATTAAATGTCGATTAAGTTCAGAATAATATTTTAATTTTTTTTAAAATATATATTCTTAATTATGTTATAGCGTTTTCTGGAAAATACAACATCCATCGAAACACAACATTTTGCCAAAAAGAGATGGCACCAAAAATTGAACAAATCCTCCTAAAATATATCTCATTGAGCTGAGTATAACTTCCAAACTCTAAGATTGAATATAGTTAAGTTTCGGTAGACACTTACACCACAATGCACTTAAGAGTACAGGGGAATTCATGTATATTATTAATTGTATTTTTTATTTTATTTATCTATGAAAATAGATTGTCATAGATTAGAATATTTTTCTCTCCTCCTCCCCTAAAACAAAATTATTACATTTATTTACTTCGTTATTTTTACGAAGTTTTTGTCGGGAACACCTTGACCATTAGTTGGTAATGTAACTAATTTTTGAGCGAACAGCTCAACCTATTTCAAGGTTAAATAGCTCAAATTATTCGTTGTGATCCGAGAAAGCTTTTAAACATTTTTAGTTAAAAATTCTAAAGAAATTTTGTATTAAATCTGTCCGTTTGAGAGTATTTAACCATTTTCAACTATGATAGGTCAAATTATTCGTTGTTATCCCATGAATGTTTTGAAACAATGTATGCTCAAAATGAGAAAAAAATATTGTATTTGTATTGATCTGCCCGTTTGAGGGTATCCAACGATTTTTTGAGCGAACGGCTCAACTGCTTTTTAAGTTTAATGACTCAAATTATTATATTTATATTTGAGACAAACAGCATTACCAAAAGGAAATCTTCTGGATGCACCATAAAAGTATTTCTTTGTAGAGCTGATTGGACGATATCCTTATAAATAGCCAATACTTGAAAAACTTGAAACGTTAAAATTGAATAAAACCCAACTAACTTTTATATCTAAAAGATCCCTATTCCTCCTTCGGGACGGAATGTACTTGCTATTTAATTAAGTGCATTGGTGAATAGTTAGTGAAGTTGACGTTCATGGATATCGAGCCTTGGTGTAGTACTCAGCTGCCTTCCACTACTCGTTACGCTCCCTAACGAGTACATACCCATTTATCTGTGCATGCCAAACTACAGAAAGTTCCTTGCATCTATTCATCCGAACATACAGAATGTAAATTAATGTATTGAATAAAGTAGAGTTTACATTTTCGTTTGGATGTGGAATGAAAAATGACTCCGTTAAATGTTAATGCCAAGTTATTGCCAAGTAACGATTTCTTAAATTAGTAATTTAAGAGAAATTTTTTTCACAAGTGAGAGATAATGCAACCATAATATAGGTGTTTCTTACACGCGTACATGATGTAATACATATGTAATATATTTTAGATATCAAAAGAAATATGAGAGAATTGGAAAATTATATATATATATATATATATATATATATATATATATATATATATATATATATATATATATATATATATATATGCTGAAGATCCATTTTTCTGGCTGTCATCTACTAACTTGATGTTTTCGTTTCGAATAAAGAATTTCGCCAATTTACATATTTTTTCCTGGTCCTTCTATAATTTTTTTTTCGCTAGATAACAGACTAAGTGCAAGTACTTCTCTCATATAATTTTGCCAATCACTAACTGTTTTGTCGGCTTAATACAATAGGTCTCTTCCCCGTTTAATCGATAATTTTTGGATCTACAACAAATAAACCATAGCACAGTTAAAAACATAATTCTAAATCTTTAGAGTTACGTTCCTTATCAAATTGATATTCACTTATCGCAACATTCAACATTGCATCTCCATTGCTTATCTATTATTTATAAATAGCCACATCGATCCCATTATAACATTTTTTTTAGATGCAATGAACTCGTTGTTAAGAGTTCTCGTTATTTCAAAGTTTAATCATCTTTGGAATATATACGAGAATGGAAAGTAACGGGAAAAAGTTGTATTGTATATATCAAATATATAGTATGGGGAAGTATCGCGATCGTGAAAAATTTCGAATACGACTTTTCAACGGAAATACACGTTTTAAGGTCCCCTGAGTCCAAATAACCAAGTATGGCAAAAACACAGTGTGAATAATCAAGCTTAAAAACTAAAAGTCGTACGAAACTGAAATTACATATTTAAGATAGGTATATTTCTGTGATGCTGCAGTAACCTTTTCGTCAAAATAGGCTACCTGGAATGCAACTTTATATAATCGATTATACACTATATTACATTTTTTTTCGAATATGGCTCTAACGATTTTTATGAAACTTGCCTAAAGTCTTCTTCTTAAAGACCTTTAACTATTCATATATTTAGAACATCGCCCAGGAAATGTAGGGAAAAAAGATATGAAAAGAATATTTTATTTGCGCATAACTCAAAAAGTATATATTTCATGGTAAGTTATTTATTATATCATACGGAAGGAAATTCAATCAAATAAATAACAAAAAAGGAATTATCGAAACCGGACCAGTATTAGCAAAGATACATCGTATCGGAATAGCCGGAAGTGTCAATTATATCATCGATTTTACACTTTTTTACAATTTTCTCGTAAACCGATACAACGATTTTGATGAAAATTTTTCCTATTGTCTTCTCCTTAAAACCCTTTAACTTTTGATGAACTAACTTTTCAGATACGATGAAAACAATATTTTATTTACGGATAACTTTATGATAAATTAAAATCATATCATAAGATCATATCATATCATATCATAAAATCATTCATAAGATTACGAAATCTTATGAAAGATAATTAAATTCTATAATAAATAAAAAAATAATTATCTAAATCGGGCCAGTAAAAGCAAAGATATAGCATCTCATAAGGACTACAAGGCCATAGATGGAAAGCCGATGGCGTCCGTAAGGAGACGGATGGCCATATGGGAGCTTCCTCCCACCAACCGCCAACCTGTTGTCAACATTACGCTCTGCAATAGCTTAATGTGATAATATAAAAGTAGAAATTAACTCAATAGTTATTAATTTTATATTATCTTATGGAAACGAAATGTTGAATTTTCATGAAAATTGAACCAAAACTTTTGAAATATATTTTCAGCTTGGCAAACCAAAAACATATAATGTACAGAATTGTTCTACTAAAATTGATAAAAAAAAAAACTCTGTTATTTTGTCATTTGATACAGAAGATGAGATATGTTCAATATGGAAATCGAAAAGAAAAAAAAGAAATATGAAACAGAAAGAAGGCGTAAATAGAGTCATGGTTAGTAGAGGAATTGAGAAAGAAGATTGGGAAGACAGAAAAGAAAATAGTTAGATATTCTTTCTGTGGATTTCATATAACTTGTGCTAATAAAAGTCGGTAAATATTGGATGGTCCGAAAAATAATGTTTTCTTTATATTTACCGTCTATATGACAAACTATATACGTTTGAGGGATTATTCTTTTATATGGGTGTATAGACTTATTAATCCTCTTCCAAACAAAAATAATTTTTATCTTATGTAGCTTTTCACTACTTGGAAATAATTCATTTTTACTTAGATGCCAAAACGTGATTTTCGCGTAATTCCGTTTTACGAGTTTAAACTAGATTGGAACGCGATTTAAACGGCCAGAAACATTAATGTAGTTAGGGGCGATGTCATTGTGAGTGAATACACCGTTCAACGATGTTTTAAAAAATTTTGGGAGGAAGACTTCAGCCTTGAAGACAAAGATGGTCGTGAAGGATTTCTTTCCTTGAAGACGATGATCTGCGATCTTTGGTTGAAGAAAACCCCAGACCAACTGTTCTAGAACTTGCAGAGGAACTCTCGGTTAGCAAATCGACCATAGCTGGCCATCTCAACGTAATTGGAAAGGCAAAAAAGTTTGAAACTTGGGTTCCTCATGCATTAAACGAACGCCAAAAAAATCTTCGTTATGATGTTTGCGTTGTTCTTCATTGCCGAAGCAAGACTACTGCACCCTACTTTGCAGACCTTTCGCCTATCGACTGCCATTTTTTTAGACATCTGGGTCGATTTTCTACAGGTAAAAATTTTATCGATCAAAATTCGTTAGAAAATGCATTTTCAGAATTTGTTAAAAATAACGATTCAATATTTTATTCAGAGAGAATGGAAATGTTATCAACACGTTTGCAGAAATGTAGGGAGAGTAATGGTGTGTATTATGATTAATAAAAATAGTTCCGTAAGATTTAGTTTATTTTTTTTTTTTTAAAACCACATGCCTGCATTAATTTCCGGACAACCCAATATTAGGTAAAATATTTTTTTGTTTTATACAGGATTTTTTTTTTTGGTCTCCTGTCCCGATGATACCTAAATTGGCGAAATATCGACAGGTGATTTGTTTTCTGTTATTTTTGAGATTCTTGCCTTCTTGTTTGGAACTTTCCATTTATATACCAATAATTAGGTATACATTTGATTATTTTAAGTAAGATTCACTTTTCACGAGTTCATAATAAAATATTAAAGTTGGATTGAAAGATACCCCCATCGGCTGGTGAGTTTTTATTCCTCTTGACAACAGAAAAAGCAAATAAATATAAACCGATTAAAATAATTATATTGAGATATAAACTTGCATTAGAAAAAGAAAATTATAATTTTCGTAATATTAATTTTTTTATGCCAATCACCATCGTGCCCTATCCGTTTCGATTGTAATATGGTTGATAATGCGGTAATTCACTATCGGTGAAAGTCTGGAGCGTGTTCTACAAAATCCAATGATATCGTTCGATGATAATGCATTATCCCTCTATGGACAGTATTACCTATCCACTTCCTCATTAGCGTAATGTCCTCCCGGATAAGGCAATGGAAGTTTTTACGGTCAGTAGATGGATATCTGACCCCGCTTCCGACTTTCTGGGATGGCTGCGGTTTACGTAAGTCACAGAATTCTTAGGCCCTGTGTCGAAAGACGTTCCAGATTAGCATAAACGGCGAGTATTCAGGGCATAAACTCACTTTCCATCTTTATACAAAGATTTGAATTTATCTTTAATTGTCCAGGCCGCTTCTCCAGGCAGAGCACGTCTTCTTGGCAGCTGAAATCTCCTTTGTCATTCCAAACGACTCTTGGCGATCGAAAGACTTCGTTATGACTGGCTGTGTCAACCCAAGCTTAAAATCTCCAGGTAGAATGAATAACCTTGGGTTTTGGAAAATTGTGGAATGGAAAAATAAGTTATGACTCGGTAATTTTGACCGGGCTAGGAAAGGTATCCAGATCACTTTTAGTTTGTTTGCTGATATTGATTTATTTTTTACATGGAAAGTTCTCACAATCCTCAGAATTAAATGTAAAAAAAAAATCGTAAATCCTCAACCGAAAAATTGTTTAAATATATCCTGTTCTTATATCGACCTAACAATGGAGTCTATTGAGTAATAGAGTGATCGGACATTCCGAGTACATAATTCTTCACATTCTTGATTTCAATTTTAAAAACACAACCATTACTATTTCTTTGAAGCACCTACCCATTTTTATAAGTAAATAATATTAGAAATGAATTAACCGAATGTTTTTACTCGACATTGACGAAGCCACAAGGAGGATAATGTGTTTAGCTTGACCCTTTGTAGATATATCAACTAAAAAAATCATTAGATATATATTTAACGATTGCTCGAAAAATCATTAGATGTATATGTAACTAATGCTCAAAAAATCGTTAAATATAATTGATTAACTACACTTTCATCATTTACATTACTAGTATTATAATTATCTTTGTATTTTATTCATATTCCTAAATCTTCATACTAGTAATTATTATAATTATTAGTTTTCATGTATTTGATTACATCTTTCATATAATGCATAATCTTTCTCTATTTCACATTATTTTAATTATTATTAATTGCAATAATAAATTTACATCTTTTTTTTTCTTTATACTTCGATTTTTTTTTTTTTTTTATCATACTAGTCTTATACTACTGTTTGCAATTATCTTTTCTTACTGTTTATGGTACTGTCAATGTTGTTATCTTTTTTTTTCTTAGCTTGGCCGAAACGTCGAAACACAATAAAATAAGTTTTTTTTTATTTTTATTTTTTTTTTATTTATATTTTACGATTTTTTTAGCGAACCACTCTAACGATTTGTAAGCTTAATGACTATAATCTAATAGTTTAATGGTTTTAAATTATTGTATTTATATTTGAGTCAAACAACGTTTCCAAAAGGAGATCTTCTGGTTGTACCATAATTTTGCAAAACTGATTGGACAATAGACTTAAGCATCTTCTAAGTATTTAATAAATTGTGCGATTTTAAAAATGTGTTTTGATGTATTATTAGTATTGCTTTATATGCGTGTTTTAATTTACAGCATTACAATTGTCACTCACATCCAGCAAAACCAAAACTGTTGCTCAAGTTCCAGAAAACTGCTTCTAATCCTTTGTGCAGGTTATAGCCATCAATATAATTTATCAAGACAAATAGACAAATAAATCAAAAAAGATTTTGACTAACTTTTTTTTAAATTCAACGTTTACTTACTATATTAGTGATCTTTTTCCTCTAAATATTACTCTTTCCCCTATCACGGGTATGTTTTGTTTAGGTTGACCGTTGGTAGGTATTTGATATTTGGCGATTTTTGAGCGTATGGCTCAACCGATTTTTAAGTTTAACTGCATGTCTGTTTGAGGGTATCTAACGATTTTCTGAGAGAATGACCTAACCGATTTTGTGACCTAATCTAAAGTTTGAGTCTCAAATTACCCAGTGAATACCTGTTAATATTTTGAAACATTGATAACTCAAAATATTGTTGATGCCCATGAATATTGAACCCCGCTGTAGTAGTCTGGTATCTTCCACTACACGTTACGTCCTCTCGAAAGTACATTCCGTCCCATTGATCTGTGCATGAAAACATACAGAAAGTAAATTAATTTTTTGAGTAAAGATGAGTCTTCATTTTCGTTTGGGCGTTGAAGACACCCGACTGCAAAACCAAGATTAAACATTCTCTGCCATCAACTTAACTAACAACCCACCGATGCACCTAAGTATTTATGCAAATACATTTCATTAGGCCTGTAAGTTATAAAAGTTATTTCCGTAATCGGGATTTATTTATTATAAATTTTATTTTTAATTGAGTTTTTTCGTAACTCAAATCATAAATAATATCTAAATATCATAAACGATTGGCACTAGAAAATAAATTTAAAATTAAGATCAGTTTTATTATCATGGTCGCTAGCGATGTAAAATGTAACCTAGAAAAAATTGATAACATCAAACAAATCAATTGAAAATTTCGTATATTTGGTAAAATAAAATGTTTTATATATATTCCTGAATACATTAATATTAAAAATGACAGAAATAATGTTTTTCTAATCATTAATTGGCTTCTTAAACTTAACATTTTAGAACTTGAAAGAAATGATTACTTTATATGCATATTTAAAAAAAGTAGTTTAAATATATATATTATAGACAAAACTTTATGAACTTAAAGCTTATCCCAGGAGACCTAAATATTTCACATTTTCAAAAAAAAGTTTTGGGTTGACGCTTGACTCAACGCCTCTCTGTTGCAACTTTGACATTACTAAATAAGTTTTCTCCTTCCTTATCCACCTTGTTCCTTTCCTAATTATTTTTTCTTCCCCACATGATAACTTATCATTATATGTATTACTCTTATCTATCTATATCTATTTTACTTTATTATTTTTCATATAAATTTTTCTATATATTTTATTATATATATCTTACATATAATTCATAACCTGTCTTTCTTTTTTTTGCATTATTTTAATTTTAATTATTTTTTATCATTATTTTAATTTTCATTATTAATTTTATCAATATAATTGATTAACTACACTTTCATCATTTACATTACTAGTATTATAATTATCTTTGCATTTTATTCATATTCCTAAATCTTCATACTAGTAGTTATTATAATTATTAGTTTTCATGTATTTTATTACATCTTTCATATAATGCATAATTTTTCTCTATTTCACATTATTTAAATTATTATTAATTGCAATAATAAATTTACATCTTTTTTTTTCTTTATACTTCGATTTTTTTTTTTATCATACTAGTCTTATATTACTGTTTGCAATTATCTTTTCTTACTGTTTATGGTACTGTCAATGTTGTTATCTTTTTTTTTCTTAGCTTGGCCGAAACGTCGAAACACAATAAAATAAGTTTTTTTTTATTTGTGTATTTCTTAATTGATTGCAACCCTCCCAACCAAGGTTTTACTACAATATAAATATTTTTTGGTAAATATGTGATCATAATCACAACTTTTTATCAATTTGAAACTTTAAATAAAATAAAAAAATTCAAATATAATTTTTTTTGTTTGATAAACTGTAATATATAGAGTTGAATTCATCTTTAACGTCTCCTATTTAAATTAAATCTTGCTAAGATACATTATTTTTTTTTTAAATTGGCGTTTATTTAATTAATTTTTTCTTTAATTCAAAATTCCTTATAAAATTTATCGGATCGCACAAGTACAGTTTTGAATTAAATTTAAATATACAATAAAATGGTTAATCTCATAGTTAATTCTCAAAGAGCTTAGTGTGCAAAGACGTTCCATCTGGGAACCTCCTCTCTGCTGGAACATTCTCAGTGCATCGCGTACCCGGCTCACGTAAGTACTGCACAAACGGGGTTAAGCAGAATCAGCGCTCATGCAGAAAGAATCTCATGAAAGTTTTACATCAGCCCCGATGCGGGCGGTATTTTTTAGGGGAAGGAGCCTGGATTTCTTCCGGATATCATCTGCATATCGACGTGGAATATCCTCTTCTTCGAGGGATATCATCTCAAGAAAATATCCGGAAATAAAATATGACGCAGGAGGAGGCATGTTGTAGGACAGATAAAGAGTCGGCACTGAGAGCACGGATTACTGTAACAAAGTTATGTGATACATATTACATATATGTGATTAATATATTACACACATTAGATGTTTATTTATGTTATATTATTTATATAATATTAGTTATAAAATATTATTATATTAGTTATATGATATTAGTTATTAATTATGTTACACACAAAATTTAGCATTTTCAATTTAAAATCCTAAAATTTGTAATCACAAGCAACCAAGCTGATTTTTTTTCCATTCAAATTTGATTTAATAAATAGAATCTTTATACTCCTGAAATAGGTTCAAGACATTCAAGACGAGTACTATAAAAACTTAAATTAACAGTTCAAACCAAAATTAAATAATTGCTAAAAGTAGGCGTACATTTTTTTTTTCTGGTACCTATAGTGTGGAGAATGTGGAGAAGGTACATCATGTATATGTTTTTGCTATTAAAATAATTTTGTTTTTTTTCCGAGTTTGCTGTAATATGCATACTTAATCTTAATTACAATATAATAGCTGTGAATATATAATATTTCAAATAAAAACTTCATCGTTCTTGCCTCACACAGATTTTCAGTGCTCTTCATGAAATTTTTTATAATTTTATTATTATTATATATATATATATATATATATATATATATATATATATATATATATATATATATATATATATATATGTATGTAAGTCGTCTTATGGTTAGGTTAGAGAACTCCAAATCAAGTTTCATTGAAATAATGATTCTTTATTAATACAAAATAAATCTCTTTGATACAAAACGTAATTACAATTAAAACAGGCATACCTAAAATAATGAAATCGATTTTTAAAATCTCCAACTAGCTGACTCTCAGTAAATAAACACCTATATATAACCACTTTAATAATTATCAACCATTGAGGCGGTGTCCAAATAGATTGATTTTTTCAGTTATTACTTACTACACAAATTTACACACACACACATATATATATATATATATATATATATATATATATATATATATATATATATATATATACCTTATCCTTTTTCCATTTTCCATCCCTGAAAACTGAAGAAGGGCATTTCTTGGTATTAATCATATCAAATATATTGCGAATACCAGTGTTCCCAGGATATTTAACTGCATAAGTGAAAAGAAAGCAAAAATCAAACTTGAGCCTACAAATAACTAACATTGAATGTTCGGGGTAAACAGGCGCACGAGTACCTATATTTCTTTCCGCGGACCAAACCTCTGGACGGCAATTCTGAAAAAACACAAAGTGATTCACAATTTAGGTGCACGCGGTAGAATCATCATTCCTCGGTCCGTGTGAGTTGTCGCCAGTAGGCTGATAGGCCTCACATACCCGAGGGAGGTGTGATTATATGCCCAAGGAATCACGGAACCGGGGTTCAAACTCATAATTTTTAGGTTTGTAAACAGATGCAGTTTTGCTAAGGCGTTAATCCCCTTAGCCAACCAGACTTAGATCTTAAGGAGATAAGATTTAATCTCCATATAAACATTAATCAATTTAGAAAAGGAATTTTTTACTTAAGAGAAAATAAATTGAGATAAATAAAATAAAAAGGTGCCGAAACTATAACACAATTCTATATAATTATGTCTATGTATGCCATGTAAGCTATCTGTTACTTTACTAATTATTGGCCTAAACAAAAGATAATATCTCCAAACTGTCTATGCAATTATGTAAAGCTAGACAGTATGTTTTTTCGAACGCGCTAATGTAGTCCAATTTGAAAAAAATATTTTTGACTGTTTATCGAGGAAGGCTTTACAACTTCACACTACGACCCATAGGAATGGATCAGCAACCATAAATAAATTTGCTAAGAGGAAAATTGTCCTACTTGCGTACGCGTCGTTGTAATGACAGCTTCATACCCGTGGAAGCAAGTTGTGGAAGCATGGAAGCAACTACACAAACTTTTTAATTAGTAAGAAATTGTAGTGTAAAAACGTTAATTAAATGAGAGAGTAAGAAAAAATAAAAATTCTGAAAACTTGAGAATTATTTATTGAATTTAAATTAACCTTTATTCCCATTTATAAAAAATTATTTTCGTTTTGACCCTGTTCCTTGAAAATTTCTGCAACAAATTAGACTGAACAACATACTATTTTTTTAGGTCATCATTTAAAAGCTTATTTTGTATTATAGAGGTCAATCCAAATTTATCGCGTGCGAAATCACTGACCAAAGCTTGCCATAAATAAAGTTATAATTCACAACTTCGAAAGAACTGGCTGCTTAATTCATCTTATGGTGTAATATAATATAAAAATTATAGGACATAGATATCTCAAGAAAGTCAGGAAATCGCTTCACTTTCATAGCGATGACTATCAAACCGTAAATTAATGCTTCGTATCTACAATCCCACTTTTCTTTATGGTTAGAAGTTAAATATTCATATGTTTTTTATATGTGAGAAACAAATTAGATTATTCGCATCAGTTTCGTTTAGTTAGTTAAAGATATACCAAGACCTCATTAGGGTTGTTGATTAGCTTAATTTAATTAATTCTATTCAGCACGTTTAATGGGAATGAATAAGATAGGGGGGATACCGAGAGGATTCCTGGATGTGTCTTATCATTATCAGTGTCGTCATCCTTCGTCCTTAAGGACTCTAGGTCTGGGAAGACGTGAAAGGAAGAGGCCCCTCAGGCCCAAAGCAGAGCTCCCATCTCCCGATCTATTGCAATGAGGCAATGACTCTGCGCGTTTTTGGGTCAAGTTTGAACAGATTTGGCTTAAGCAGGTCCTTAACAGTTGCCGCCTGAGGACTATGCAAATAGAGAGCAATGAAATGGCCGAGGAGTGTCGCCTGTCAGTTAAATTTAAATACTCAGGGCTTCTTTGAATTATTTTATTGCAGTTTCATCGCCTATAATGCAATCGGATCTTAAACTGAAATTACTGGGATCCTTGATGTGGGCTACTGAAACGGATATGCATTGAGATAGTGCATTCATATTGTGCATTCATATTACATATGAATAGCTTCCTGTAATTACGGAAGAATGCTCAGGAATACACTTCTCTAATAATGAGCTTTATGTAAGTTGATAGTAAATGACCGTCTATGTTATGTGATAGTTCCTGTGATCGCAAACCAAGCAAAATTAAATTAATTTGAATTGAGTCATAAAGTCAATTCAAATGTAAGTAATATAGTATAAAAAAAAAAGAAAAAACATACATCGTCCGTTTGGAAGAAGATTATATACCAATACACGAAAAAGTGGAATTTTTCGAGAAGTGAGAGGCGTTTGACACTTGCCTATTTAGGTTTATTGCCGTCCCTCAATTTTAAAAATCAATAAAACATCAAGTCCAACGTTTTCTTCATCAAAAAGTAATCTTCATGTTTTAATCATTTTATCATAAATCATATTTTGCCACTTTTTCATTAAAAAAAAAAAAAAAGTGGAAACTCTTTTATAGTTTTATAAAAAAAAAAAACCTTTTATTAAACAACATATTGAATTTGAAAATAAAAATCATCTCAAAATATTTAATTAAATGTTTTATAGAATAAAATAATATTTTAAACATAAATAATGATATTTTCATTTATATAGGAGCAAATGATTCTTTTTAGCCAACTAACTAATATAAGAATAATATTATTACAACATTAAAAATAATTTAATATTACCTATCTTTATTTAGACAGTCTTTATAAGATTACATCCTCATCAGATTTTGAAGGAAGTCATTATTTTTGACTAGGGAATTTAAAATAGTTAAAGTAGCATTAAATTTTTATTTCAGAATATTGAAAATAAAAATCTGATATTTTTTCACAAAGAAACATATGGGTCATTCTTCGAAAAAAAGGAAATCTCGGTCCCATCAAGAAATTGTCATTGATTTTGATAACGCATGGTCTTAAGTTGTTTTATCAGAGGCTATTTTTCATGTTAATAATAATTGTACACGTTTTAAACATTATAATCATCACTCCCTCACATGTCCCATTACTTCAATTTTTAATTTGGGATTGATAAATTATTTGCCACTTCTATAAATTTGTTTTATTGAAAACTAGTTTCGAATGTTATACATTCATCCTCAATTCTAAAAACACACAAAAAATTCAAAACATCCTAGGATGTAGGACATCTTACCTACCTTTCGTTTATTGTTAGTTCAATGCGAGGATAAACCAGTACCAACTTTTCTGTTTGATATAATCCATTTAAACCTTGGTGAGTACCAACATGTATTTGATTTCTTGTCTTAATTAAATTCATAATTCATAAATGTTTTATAATACTGATTTATGTTAATCTAATTTAATATGTATAATAATACCAAACTATATTTTGAATTGCTTATTTTTGAATTTGTTGTATGTTTTTAGAACTGAGGATGAATGTATAAAATTCAAAACTAGTTTTCAATAAAACAAATTTATAGAAGTGGCAAATAATTTATCAATCCCTAATTGGATTGATCCTTCAATCCCATCATGAGGATGTCAACTGATTGAATTTTAAGACTGTCTTTATTTAACTGCTAGATAACCGAACCAATCGCAATCAAAATAAATTAAGCGTGAAAACAAAATCAATATTTTCAGAAAAGAAAAACAAATTCGCCATAGATTATTTACGTTGACAATTATTTAAATTAATTGCTTGTCTCCATCATTTTTTTTTTTTAATTGAGCGCCGATCAAACTCACAGTCTTCTACAACTGAGGAAAACAGTTCGCATGCCTTATCAGTCATAACCGATGTCGAGAGATTCTTCCATTATCATTCTGTGAGTGAGATATTAAAATAAAAATGTGACGTGCATTTGGTTATCCTCACTTCCTCACCTCATCGTAGAATAGACAAGAAATGTCAAATATTGATGAATTTCAATTGTAATTCATCAGATTTTATGCGGTTTGGTGTGATGTAAATATATACTCCGCTATGCTCACTCCCTCACATACCTCTCTCCTCCCCTCACCCTCTCACTTTTGAAAATTAGAACATTTTGATTTATCCTCTGCTCTAGAAACAATTACGATGGGACATTTTGACAACAGTTTCTGAGATGCACAAAAAATCAATACAATTTTTTTTTTAAAAGTTTTAGTGCTATCTATCTGAAATTATAAGAAAATTATTTGAAAATCTCTCTATTATCGGAAAATGATCCATTTATCAATGGATGTTTTCCAAGCAAAAGAAAAACCAAAGTCTTTGTATTGGCAGTCTTCTTCCAAACAAATCACGTATTTATATTGTTGATAAACTTTTAAGGACAGCTCGTAATTTTGTTAATTTATTCATTTTTAATATTTCTAATATGATAATCCAAAAACGATTGATTCTAGTAAATAAATTTGAAATTAAGATCTATTTTATTTTCATAGTTGCTAGAGGTTTAACGATGCAAAATGTAGCCTAGGAAAATTTGAAACCATCAAAAAAATAAATTAAAAATTTTGCATATTTGGTAAAAATTATGCTTTTGCATATATTTCTGGAGACGTTAATATTATAATAATAGAAATACTTTTTTTAAACGTTGATTAGCTTTTGAAAAAAAAATTGTTTAAATATGTACATTTTAGACAAAACAGTATAAACTTAAATCTTATCCTGGCAGACCAAAATATTTATCATTTTCAAAAAAAACATTTTTTGGTTGGCGCTTGACTCTGCGCTTCTCTGCTGTGTTTTTCATATTACTAAATATTTTTCTCCTTCTTCGTCCACCTTCTTTCTATCCTATACATATAAAATCTACAAAAAATTTTTAAAAAAATTACAGCACTATCTGTAAATAATAAGAAAATTATTAGAAAATCTCCCTATTATCGAAGGAGTCATCCTTTTATCAATGGTTGTTAACAAAGCAAAAAAAAAAAAAAAAAAAATCAAAATCTTTGTATTCTGGCGCTCTTATTCCAAACGAACGACATATTTATATTGTTAATAAATTTTGTAATTTTCAATTATTTGTATTTTGGACATTTTGTAATTTTATTGGTTTATTGAAAGGTAAAAGGCTTTTAATACGTGTTATTAGGTAAAAAAAAAACACAATTTTTTTCTGTAAATTATCATCAAATATTAAATATTAATTTATTTGATGCATTTCCCGTATTAGAGAATGCGCCAACAGTTCTGTGCATAACATATTATGCAAATTAATGCACGCAACTCACTACTTGGAGCCGACTGCAGTCAGGAAACACTGATCGCTTTCCCATCCTCTACATGTTATACTTAGCCACATCTGTGTCCGATGGTTGAGTGATGTAGACCCCGTAGAAAATTAAATTTTACGACTGATTTGCATTAATGGACCTATAAAAAATCTGGTGCGGTGCGCGCATCACACAACTTTTCCTTACCGTCCTATAATAATTATCTTTTTAATACAATTTTAAAGAGTTCACATAAACACTGCTTCTAATAAACTCAGCAGCATACTTATATGCTTCATTGCTTCATTGCACTTAAGTACAATGAAAAAAAATTTTAAACAATTTTAGTACAACAATCCTGTACACTACCTATATATTTTAACTTTGTCAAGTTGCAAATATATTTTAAAACTTTCTGGTTTAGTTTCCATTAAATAATGTGAAAGTAGAAATTATTAAGTTAATTTCCGCTTTTGTATTCTTAAATTGGAGGAGGTTCGGTCGCATCCGTCTCCTTTCGGATGCGCTTGGTTATCCATTTTAGGGTTTTGTGCTCATAAAATACACTTTATCTTTGCTAATACTGGTCCGATTTTGATCATTCTTTTATTATGTTTTAGATAATTTAATTATCTGTTATACAATTCTACACATAATTTACATTAGAATGCATACTTTTTAAGCTATAAGCAAATAAATTATTCTTTTCCTCATAACTTTTTCCCTGCAATTCTTCGGTGATTTACTACAGAAATGAAAAGTTAAAGGCCTTTATGAAGAATAATTTAGGCAAGTTTCATCAAAATCGTTCGAACCGTTTTCGAGAAAATTGTAAAAAAGTGTAAAATCGATTATATAAAGTGGCACTTCCGGTTAGTCTATTTTGACGAAAAAGTTGCTGTAACATCAAAGCCATATACCTACTTTAAATATGAAATTTGAGTATCTTACGACTTTTCGTTTTTGAGCTAGGCTGTTCACAGACACACAGACCATTTTGCGAGACTTTGTCATTTAGACTCAGTGAACCATAAAACGTGTATTTCCGTTGAAAACTCGAATTCGAAAATTTTCACGATCGCAATACTTCCCGTTACTATATACTTCGTATATAGGTAAGGGAAAGTAAAAAGTATTGTTTGGCAGAGAATGACTTATTTATAGGTATAAATGTAATTGAGGAGAAATGGCGAGAGAAACAAGTTAATATTATTATACATTAGGACATATGTTTATAATTGTAATATGAAAAACAAAACAAAAAAAAAACAGAACTTTTTAAATACCATTGAGTTCAATTTTGGTCACCGACCGGTTATTCTGAGGTACGCTTCCCTTGCGTGGTTCCAGAACCTCCCTAACCATCAGAAGTGCAGGTTGTCAACGATTCAGCGGACGGCTCGAACACCTCCTGCGATAAGACTCCATTGAAGAACATGTTTAAAAGGGAAGGCCCAGAAGGAAAATATAAAAATATTGCATCAGGATTGTAGAGGACAAAAGAAAATGGAAGTTGATTATCCAGGAAGATATTACCGAAGAGTGGAACCGACGGGATGGGTAACAAATACGAAAGGTACAATCTTGAGAAAATATTTCGCTACCATCCGGAAACTTTAGGGAGTAAAGCTTCATGGCCTGCGCCCCAGATGGAGAAAACCGGAGGCGGCTGAGGCAAACCAGACTCTACGTCCTACCTGAGAACTATTTTCCTCAACTAGGGACTGAACCAAACAACTCGTACTACAAAGATTTTATGTATGGGTCGAATGCTGCAGTGGGTCTGGCACACTTTAACCCCGCAAGAAGAATCTAGAAGACGCTGGACTGAGCTGGAGCAGATGAAGGTCGCAGATTGAGGACATGAGTTCGAGCTAGGGTGATGTGAATTCGAATCAAAAACCATAGTTTTATGTTTTGTTGATGGTTATAGGCGATATATATATATACTATGCGCAGCATGCTTACGGTTGCCTATGCTCGTATTGCTAAAAAGCAAGGTGAGGAAAAAAAAAAAGTCATTAACAAAAATACAATAGTGCTAATCATTCCCTGTTAACTACGCCAATGTTTTACCTGTATTTTACCTGTGTCGTATACCTTCTGTTCGTATACTTGCTGATTCTCTATGGATCATATGTTTTACCTCCACTTCATCTGGACCAGCGAAAAACAGGGAATTCTCATAAAATACTGAAGGAACTACTGGTCGTGATATGAGACATGAGAACTCTTTAATACTTACTTTGTAAGATCTATACTTTCAATTTATAACAATAGCTCATGTTGATGGCTACAATCAGGCCTAATTGTATATAATTAGTTAAAATACAATAATAAAATTCCTTCTGTGTCCATTTTCGAGAAACTAATTAAGGTGTTAAGTGCTCTTATCTGTATTTTCTTCAAAAGTCATTGATATATTAATTGGATCTTTTCCGTTTCGAGTACCGCAGTTACTAACCGATGATTTCTGGGATAATGTCTATTATTTTACATGCTTAATTTTAAACATCTTTAATCATCTCTTGGCTATTATCCTTCTCTGCGCCATAGATGTGTGTTAAAATGATTTTGCTTTGCAAATATGCTTCAGGAAAATTAATGAAACAAAGGAATTCCAAAAACTCACATTTTCACATTTGTCAGTTGAACATGATGATGACGATCTAAGGAATCTAATATATACCAATTTTGTTGGTCCATTTAACTATAGAATCTTCAATGTCTGAATTAACGTTTCACCAAAAATCTTAATTTTCGATTTGATACTGTTTCGATCGCATCATATCGGTCAGAATGGATACCAAGTGATGACAGGGGATTCCTGTTATCAATAGCGCACGTTATTCGTAAAATATATAGGGCGGATGGACTATAATATTTACTGAACTGTATCCCAAAACGACTAGATTATGCAATGTTACAATTTTTTACGATGATGTTTAAACCTTTTAAGATAAATCCGAGTCCGGCTTTATGTCCCCTATGAACAGAAAACCCGACTCCAAATAGTCATAATTGATTTTTTTTTTTTTTTTTGTAAGCAGGTGTAAGTTTGTTTAGTATTTTTCTGATGTACATATGCCGGAACCCATAGATACGAAAAACAACAACAAACCTTCTATAATAACATTAAAACAATCTCTGAAATAATTGTGGGTCTTTTCCGTTTCGAATACCGCATTTACTAACCGGTGATTTCTGTGATAATGTCTATCATTTTGCATGCTTAATTTTAAACATCTGTTTTTATCATCAACTAACCTCGTTCCATGTTTTGTTTACATTACAAAGTTCGGGTAAAATGAATTTGTCTATACTTGTTGCTGATTTTAATAACGAGGATAGTTGTGTTCGTTATTACATCGATCACATGTATGTTATATGGCGCACTTACTAAATGTGTTGAGGGATTGTAGGCACTTGCCAAAAGAAAAAAACAAGTTAATGTGTGTTAACTCGACTTGTATTGAGTTCATGTGGAGGCAAAGATACAAGAATGTCGACCGTTTTCAGAAAATCATTTAGGTGATGAGGCATTTAAAACTGAACATTTGGATCTATAAAGCTTTTTATATGGCATATTTATTTTATGGTTTTAACAATGAATATAAATGTTTATTTTTGTTGGTAATTGCAAACATTATTAATAACCTAAAATTTAGCGTCATATGTTAAACTAGTGATAGACTAGTAAGTAACTGCGGTACTCGAAACGGAAAAGACCTTATTAATTAATATGATACCTGATATTTGTTTATTGTATCTTTTTGTAAAATTATAAATCTTATTTCATTTATATTTTTAAGAATTTTATATTAATTTTGAATTTAATTTTAATTTTATATTTTTAAGTCTTGAACTATGAAATTTATCTTCTTATTTATAATATTTTTACTCCGTAATGTATTTGAAGGAGAATATGTGTTGATTCATTTTTAGAAAACTCTTAAGCAGAAATTCTTTAGTCGTTGAGCTCACCTTTGATTTGTGATAAACTTACGCAGGTAATTAAAGTTACTTCTAAAATAAAAAAATCCATTGCTTATATCGTTGCAAACGCTATGGAACTTGGACAGGCGTTAGGCTGTTTAAAGATGGGTTAGCTGACTTCAGAAAAGAATTGAATGATTCCTGTCGATGCAATAATAATACTTTGATTTTCATTCTTTTCATTTTCATTCAATTTTCATTCTTTTCACTATACAAGAGCGCCGGCAAACTATAGATGTCTTCATTAGCTTATGACGCAGCAATAGGTTAGTTGTGTTGAGGTACTGAGCTTATGCGCTTTCACAATCTCTGTCCACATTTTTTGTCAAAATGTCTTGAAAAGACACCAGTTAGGTTACACACAATTTAAATATTGATCTGGTTCAAGAATGTTAATTATTGCCGATATACTGTAATGCCAACCTGTATAGGGTCCTCGCAGGTTTTTCTTCTAGCACCAAATTTTACTTCGGTAGG
The DNA here is from genome assembly GCA_948150685.1 of Rhaphigaster nebulosa. NCBI lineage: Eukaryota > Metazoa > Arthropoda > Insecta > Hemiptera > Pentatomidae > Rhaphigaster > Rhaphigaster nebulosa. The sequence continues at coordinate 235,559,776 of OX411306.1, read as the reverse complement.
GAGGTTAGTTTGGTATTTTCCAAAATAGGAAACAAAATTATAGGAAAGTTCTGAAAATTGTTTTGGACACTAACGGGTTAATGATGGCAATAAATGCCTAGGATTGTGAAATTATATTATTTTATTCCTCGTAACAGTAAAATTTATGCTTAAGTAATTTACCTTTTATATGTTATAAGAGAATTGTAATTAATGTTGTACATCACATAATACCAAAGAAATTTTCAATCTTGCTTCTTAAGTCTCTTTTTTAATTTGGCTGAAAGACAGTTTTGTATTTTAAAATACATTTATTCGAAATTTATAGCAAACATCATTATCCCATTTTTACTTCCTTGTAATAAGTAAAGGAAGTATTGTAATCGCAAAATTTTCGTTTTTCAGATTTCGACGGAAATACCCATTATTACCATCCCTGAATACATTTTGACTAGTTTCGTCATGGCGTCTGTAGATGCGTTCGTTCGTTCGTACGTATCTCACATAACCCAAAAACCGTTAGCTGTAGTAAGTTAAAATTTTGTATTTCGGATTAATGTAAAATATAGTTGTGAATCTCCGTGTTTGGTCACTGCATAATCACCGGAAGTAGTACTTTACTTGAAGGTCATTATTGATTTTCATCAAAAATTATATTAAAATATAATGCAAAACTTCTCAAATTTGAAATTTAAGACTAACATACTTATATAAATAACATACTACATTTTAGTTAAAATTGGCAAACCGGAAATTGTGCTTTACTTGAAGGTCCTATTAGCCTCATCAAAAATTATATTAAAATATAATGTAAAACGTCTCAAATTTGGTAAATTATACTTTTATATCACTATAAGTAATATCATAAATTTTGGTTGAAATTAAAGAGCCGAAGACGGTACTTTACTTGTGTCATAATAAACTTACATCAAAAATTATATTTAAATTAAATACATAAATCATATGGTTCGGTGATAAAGGTTATAAATGCGATTTTTTTCCACTCTAATTAAACAATTTTATCACTACTTGTTTCATGTGTCAAAATTGAGTGTAAAATACTTTAAAGTGTAAATTTACTTTAGAGTATAAATTAATTTTTCCTCCTCATTTGTGAGCCGAATAAGTCTGCAGCTATAAGTGAAAAAGAATAAGATATAAGTTCAGCGGGTTTTTCCGCTTAAAATGTTGGAACCGTCGATTTCCAATGCTTTATATAGTGACATAGACAGAAAACGAAATATAATAACAGAATAAGATCTTCAGAAATAAGAGCTTATTTGTGTGTGGCTGTGTGTCTGTATGTGTCAATAGATGGACGTCGCTAAGCGGAGTGTCGTTTTTCAGAGTCACTTTTTGAGTCGTCGATTTATAGTTTAATAGGCGTACAAGGAAGTCTTGGGATGGCCACATCAGATATTTTTTCAAGGATTTTTATTTGTTTTTTGTGGGTTGATGTTCCCCGAAAATTGTTTGTTGCATCAGGTTGCTTGTCTGTTAATAAATCTGGACTGTTTGAGAGTGACGAAAACCCGAGTCACGACTGACAACAACAAAACGCTCTAGGTAAGGACATTAATCCCAGTAAAAGATAATGTTACGCAATTACCACTGAATTCAAAATTGGTCGTTAGGGATAAGAAATGCTCTGTAGTTAATGAGGACGACCTGTCTACACTGAAAAAATAAATTATAGTGTTTGGTATACTATCATATTACAATAACGGCTGTTTGTTGATTAGTTTTAACGCCCTTTAAGGGCCTGAAAGGAGAGGCGTTGTCCTTACCTCCTCTAGTGAGTGTGAGAAGAGCAGAATTTATTTCGAGAGTCTGCAACAAAATAAATCAACCATTCCATATCCAATTCGGACTGATTCGTGAAATCTATGGTGCTTTCGTAATGAAACCACAGCTATCATCACAATCTGTCCATATAAACAATGCAAATTTAAATCTTACCAAGAACTCTAAAACTAAATTGTGCTTTATTTAGAATTTATCGAGAAAAAGGATATATAAATGCTGTCCTCATCTCTTTTCACAGGAAGAGAGGGTATATTATATTATTAGAGATTGGTCTTTCTCTAGTGTTCAGGAAAATCTGGTGCAGGTTACTGCTACGTGCTCTTTCGAGGAAGGAGAACTACTTAAAAAACAGTAGGCAGTAGTATAGTGCAAATTTAAAAAAAAAAAATTTTATTGAGTTCTGTCTCAGCAAGGACAATGGGAATAATGTCAATGAGTTAATTCAAACCATATTTACAGAAGATTATAAAAAAGGAAATCATAAAAAATGAAATTATTAAAAAAAATTAAATTATTAAAAAAAATATCTGATGTGGGCAACACATGACATCCTTGTACGCCTATTAAACTATAATTATAATCCGTGGCTCAAAAAGTGATATTGAATCTGGTTACTAGTTTCCGAAGATTACAGTAAAAACGACACTCGGCGTCCCGTCTATTGACACACACACACAAAAACACACACTCTTGTTACTGGAGGTCTCATTCCGTTATTACATGTCGTTTTCCTTCAGTAGGTAACTAGTTTCCAATATATTTCTTCATCCTCCGTGACAACAATAACACTGTCAATAGCACTGGATAAAGCATTGGAAATCGACAGTTTCGTCATTTTAAGCGGAAAAGCCCACTTAACTAATATCTTATTCTCTTGCTGCAGACTTGTTGATCTCACAAATAGGGAGGAAAACCAGTATTTTACTTTCAATTTTAACACTTAAAACAAGTAATACAATTTTTTAATTGGATTGGAAACCAAATTGCGTTTGTAACCTTTATTACCGAAACATATGATTTATGTATTTAATTTAAATATAATTTTTGATGTAAGCTTATTATGACCTTCAAATAAAGTACCCTTTTCGGCTCACCAATTTTAACCAAAATTTATTATATTACTTATAGTGATATAAAAGTATAATTTGCCAAATTTGAAACGTTTTACATTATATTTTAATATAATTTTTGACGAGTCTAATATGACCTTCAAGTAAAGCAGCACTTCCGGTTTGCCAATTTTAACTAAAATGTAATATGTTATTTATATAAGTATGTTAGTCTTAAATATAAAATTTGAGAAGTTTTGCATTATATTTTAATATAATGTTTGATGAAAATCAATAATGACCTTCAAGTAAAGTACTACTTCCGGTGATTATGCAGTGACCAAACACGGAGATTCACAACTATATTTTACATTAATCCGAAATACAAAATTTTAACTTACTACAGCTAACGGTTTTTGGGTTATGCGAGATACGTACGAACGAACGAACGTATCTACAGACGCCACGAAGAAACTAGTCAAAATGGATTCAGGGATGGTCAAAATGGGTATTTCCGTCGAAATCTGAAAACCGAAAATTTTCGCGATTACAATACTTCCTTTACTTCTTACAAGGAAGTAAAAATGTAATAATTAAAAAATGAAATAACAATGCCGGAGCGTCGCACAGTGAAGAAACGTGGAAATTAGTAGAGCAAATCTCCTTAACTGTTTCAAAATCATCATTGCTTGATTAAAAAACTTCTTTGATCAACAAATATATATTTTTCTCATATACATCATGTCAAATAAAAAATGTCTGCCCTTTTGTCAAACAAATACATTTTATTTGAGTACAGAAGGAAGGTGTCAGGTTTGTTGAGCAAGAATAAATTAATAAAATTATATTAATAAAATACAAAATTAATTTTACTAAAGACAAATTTTTAATAATAAAACTTTTAGACAATCACAGACTACTTGACTTAGTTTCTTCTTAACATTCTCAGGACGATCATCTTGGAACAAGCTTCAAATTTCTGCTCCATAGGCGCCTACTGCTCAATTTCTTTGCTGAACATGATAGACATCTTTTATAAAATATTCTGCTCCTTTTCCAAAACATCCCAAATGCTCATTTGAAAGATAATCTAATTATCTGAAGTGTAAATTAAAGCAATACGGAAAGTCCAGTGAATGGACAGACCAAATATTTTTGAAATATTATTATTTGGAAATAATAAATCATTGTATAATAATTTGTAGTATTTTTAGACTCTAATCGGATAAAAATTGTGAACTTATTCAGCAGTAGATTAAACAAAAAAAAAAAACCTCTTATCCTATAAAAACTTACGTCTAGAGTAAAAAACCTAACCTGACAACATTTACAGACAACGACAGCCAACTACTTCGTGAAGGAAACAGAAATTGAGGAAAAATTACAAAGACATACGTCGGTGTGGACTGAACTAGCTAGTTAAACGCTGTATTGTAGTCATTTCATAAGAACAGCATAATTGTGTCCTATTGTACAAGTAGCGCTACCACAGAGGTCAACTCAAATCATTATGAATTTGAAAAATACCAACTTAAATCCCAATATTACTAATAGTTTTAAAATATTCCTTGAAGTTAAAATTGAAAACGAAACCTATGCGACCATGCATCATGTAATCAAGCGGGGCGCTGGTTCACCATAATAAGCTGCGCCGCCCCGTTCCGCTTCGGCGCAATTACACCACTGATTATTGGGATCAATCAGGTGTAGCGTGCATGCTGCACAAAGTCTGAAAATATTGCAACTAGCCTGGAAAATCGTATTGTGTTTGTCTCCTAAGCAGTAATACATTAAATTTCATACAATACTGACATTGATTGTGGTAAGAAGATAATGTGCTCAACCTGCTAGTGCTTATAGGATCTGGTCAGGGAATATAATGAACTAAGGAACTAAACAGGAATCTTCAGAAATTAAAATGTAAACCAATTGGTCAAGAATTTGAGCTGTATTTACACTGCTACATTGAATGCTTACTGTTATTGATTACAGCTGTAATTTCATATAACAAAGTGTAAACAAAAATTGAAAATCGTTTAAACATTTATATATAACCTTTCTCAGCTGCTATTGTTACCTTCCTTTTCCTTCAGTTCAGACGTTTAGTTGTTTTTAAGATGTTTTGGAATGATGTACTGTCTCTATTGATATGATATGATATCTAGACTATTGATATGATAAAGGTAGTAAGTACTTCGAGACTGTCACGCCCTTATCAAAGAGGGCGTGGCGTTATCAGTTGTTCATTCCGAGATCACCCGAACGTTGCCTGTCTAGCACACTCTAGCTTCATTTGTGCTAACTAACTGCTTTGTATTCAGTTGTAACATTCGTATTCATTGGAATTATTAACAAAATTAAATATTATATTACATTAATTAAATATTATATTAGTTTAATTATATTAAATTAAATTAATTAAAAATTATTAATTAAAATTATCATTAATTATGGGTTTATTTATCTCTTGAGCGAGCGTAGCGAGCGGAAGTCGACAGCTGTGATATAATTAAAGCAGTAATAATTGAAGTTACGGTAAGGCCCCGACCTCAACTGAAAAGGATCCGTTGATGTTTTGTTTAGTTCTTGGGCGAACGTAATGAGCGGAAGTCGTCAGCACTAGTAATTTTACATAATATGTAATTAAAGCAGGAACAATTTTAATAATTCCAATGAATACGAATGTTACAATTGAATGCAAAGCAGTTAGTTAGCACAAATGACGCTAGAGTGTGCTAGTCCGGCAACGGGTGACCTCGGAATGAATAAGTGATGACGCCACGCCCCCTTCGATAAGGAGGTGACAGTCTCGAAGTACTACCATGAGAAGTACTAATTTTGTCTGAAAATATGTGATCTTGTTTCTTCTATTATGATGATGGCTAAATTGGCGAAATTTTGACTGATTAGTTGTTTACTGGCACAGAGACTCAAGGCTTCGTATTTGGAATCTTTCATTTATATCCAAAAGTACGTTACACAGATGGCAATAATGCTTCGACAACAACGTTTCAGCAGCATAACAAGAAACAATATGCTTCTATAAGACTAGTGCAACGAAATTGGCAGATCAAGACTAGACTAACTCGTAAATTGTTCTAAATTTCACAAGTCAGTATGACTGGGAATTTGCCACAACATACCAAATTTTCTCGGCCATAAATTTATATTTGCTTACACTATTTTTATAGAAAGGTGAACACGATTAGTGTTATATAAATATGATTTACAATAGTGGCTATTTATTATGCGGGAACCTGGTTTAAATCGGATTTACAGATAATTATAATACTTGTGTAGCTTCTATAAATGGTAGTACTAATGACTTTAATTAGTTATCAAAGGGTTAGTATTTGCATTTTAAGGGCTTGTTAATGGACAGCTATAATTTTAAACGAATTGTGGCAATGAGGAAAATGTTATAGAATAAAGTAATATTTAATTATATATTAACTAATCAGATGAATTAAATATACAAAGCCTGGAATAAGTACATTAATTCAGCTAGGGACCTACGTTTTATACATTTTTATTTATTCTCTTTTCAAATAAAGATATTAAAATTCATTGAGAGATAGGTTTCTGTTCTTTAATAAATTTAATTATTCCTAAGTTTCGTTTGTGTTCACGTTCATTAGTTTCTCTGGAAATAAATAAAAAAACAAATATATTTATCCCTATAACTAGGTCCTCTCTAGTTACATAATAAAATAATGTAAAAAAGAATGTCTGATTTCACTCTTAGATCATAGTAATTAATTTTTGTTTCTGCTTACTAAAAACCTCATGTTGGATCATTCCACTTATTACCTACATTCATCTCCGATCTCTAGTGCCGAACTACCACAATTTATATATACTATTATAAAAAGCTGAAGTTTATGTGTTTGAACGAACTAGTTTCCGATTTGAAAAACTCTTTTTGCTTGAGATAGTCCGTCATTACGCAACGATACTGGTCGGAACGGAGCAGTAACCATAAATAAATTGCTAATGGAAAACAAAGTTCAACTTTCGTTCCTGTCGTTGTCATGGCAACTTCATACTCTCGGAAGCTAGTTATCAACTTACAATTTTCAATAATTTTGAAATTATTGTGTAAAAGCGTTATTTTGTAAATCAAATGGGAGGGTAAGAGGAGAAAAATGTGAAGACGTGAAACTTTATTGTCGTTTTTACCCGGTTTATGGAAAAAGTATGCAAAAAACAGGACTGAACTACGTATTATTGGCTATTATTTTAAAAGTTTTTTTGTATTTTAGGGGCTCATCCAAATTTAAAGTTGATGAAACCGCAATATATATATATATATATATATATATATATATATATATATATATATATATATATATATATATATATATATATATATATATATATATATATATATAGTGCGTTCTAAACCGCAAGCTCTGCTCGTTTCTGGCTACAGCGCTCTCGATCAGTCTCTACCGTCTTCTATATATATTCATTTGCCACAAACAGTGGTAGATCAAGAAATTCTGATGTCTACAAAGACGAATATGTTATGCTTTGTGAAAGCTACAATATTAAATGGATTAACATTAACATAAGGGGAATTTTATTTAATTACTCTTACAATTAAAATGACATTAAGCTGAATGTAATTTTTAAAATGTATGTCAGACAGAACATTGTATGACGGGTGGGATAAAAACTCATCTAATCATGTAATATAATATATTGTAATATAGCATGATTATCTTTTATAGTATTAAATAATATACATTTAGTATACTCACGTAATATAGTATTTCGCCAAAAATTACTTCAAATCAAATTACTACACAAATTGTTACAGACACATAAGTTGTGTGGTAGTTTATATATAACGATAATCAAGTTTATTCAAAATTTTCGCCAAATTTCGGACAAATTTAATATTTGGCCTTTACAATTTTTAAAAAATTATAATCTCCATTTTACCGGCCTAATTAGTCCCACCCCTGCAAACTAGACCTTCTTTTCAAATGAAATAAAAAAGTGATTTGAGACTTAAAAAGTTAACATCCAATTATTATTTTTATTATAATTATTGTTTGTATGGAGTTGTAAAAAACGATAAAAATGTTTGAATAAATCAATATTTTTGAATTTATAACAAACTATAAGTTTTCAAAGTAATGCTGATATTGATATATAATAACTAGAATATTATTAGAAATAATTATAAATTAAATTATAATTCTTAACCAATTTCCAAGGATTTTTAAGTAATTATTTTATTTATAAATTAAAATAAAAATTTATTTCATTTTTTTTTTAATTTTATTTATTTCTTCTGACTTCATTTTATTTATTTATTTTAATTATCTTTTTTTGAACTTTAGGTATTTATATAGTTCTTTAGTGTGCTTAAAATCCTGTATATTATTTTATTCCAACTTGAATAAAATAAAATTATAGTTATTTTAAAAATATACAATTTTTACTGGTAGAGATAATGAAAGAAATAAAAATGGAATTAATATAGTTTTAAATTAAATTGTGATTAAAAGTGATCATAGAATGCTGAGAACTAGTGAAAAAAAAATACTAATTTATACAATTTAGCGTTGAATGTAGTGCATATGTCGTTCACTTCACACAATTAAATTTAAATAACATGTTAGGACTTTGTAAAAAGTCCTTGCTAAACCTAAATTGCTAAAGGACACATTGAGTTGTTTATTTGAAGGATCAAAGAACAATGAGCCATTCTGTTATAGTTAGAGGACACGTGCGTGCCTCGAGATGAAAGCTGTATTCTCCTAATAATATAATTTTCCTCCTTCATTCATTTTTTCCATATTGTCCTGCCTTTGTACTATGTTGTCACCTTTCCTGGAGGAGTTGAAAGGACCAAAAATAATTAATACCTCCTTTTTTTTTGTTGTCATTTTCAGTTTATTGACATGGAATGATTGGTTTTCTAGTAATATCCCCTACGGAAGTTTTATACATGGATTTTATTGCATGAATATAATTTCCTAAGTTTTGTTATCAAAATCTGGATTGAGAAAGAAAAGAGATTTTTTTTTTTGGATGCAGAATATGCTAGCTCAATCTAGTAAAATTTTACATTCTTAGATAAAATTTTAGAATCAGCTTTTAATCTAGACACTGATAGCAAAACCCAAGACATTTTATTCATGGAATAAAACCCAGGTATAAAACTTCTATAGAATCAGTTTGAATTAATAGTAAGGTATAAAAAAGTTTGAAAACAGACCAAAATGTCAAGAAAAGGGACCATCTTTGTCTTTTACTTCGCATCGTGTCCATTGGCACTACTTTATAATGTATGGAGATCCTGAAATCCCGAAAGATGGATCATTAAAACAATAATAGCAAATGTTCCGCTGTATCCATATAATATTGTACTAAAAAAACAACATAGAAATGTTAAAATAGAAAACTCGGCAAAAACGTTGCATTATAAAATTTTCGAATATGAAGATAATTATAAGAGGAAGAGGATTATCATAGGCAAAAAAAAAGTGAAATTTTGCTGATAGGAGAGATGCGGGAGAGGTAGATAATTGAATGAGTAAGATTTTGAAATCAGCTGAAGACCTCAAGTACCTCGTAACTGTTTTTAGAAGTGATGATATAACCGAGAAAGAGGTATATCTACTAGGATAAAGAAAGCAAACTGCAACAGATGTAGGGAACTGTATGGTTTTAATTGGTAAAACTGAACATCTAAAATTCATTACACCTTTCTATCCTCCTGAAACGAGCGTTCGATTCCTTTCAAAAAGATTACAAAATTAATCGCGACAACCAGCCTGCAATATCACCGAAGATTAATCCTATCAGATCTTATTCGTTATTAGTGCATAAGAGAAGAACCGCGATGGCAGGTGCAAATCATTTGAGACCCTTTTTTGCAGAAAGATACAAAAGGTGACTTCATTCACTAAGTTCTTCGAGGGTTGAAAAGAAGAAAAAAAAAGTCTAATTTGCTAGCATTTTGATAGCTATGATTTATTTTTGATCATTTAATCATGAATAGTGAATAAAATTGTGGCAGACATTCATAAAAAAAAAAAAAAAAAAAAAAAAAAAACAGAGCAAATTGCTGTAGAGTTTATTAATTATTCCGTATTAAAATCACAATTCCGTATTCTAGTATAGTTGCATCTTTTGAAACGATTTTTCTTCAACTGTAGTCCATAAGATTTATTTTTTTTTTAGATTGATTTAAAAGTACAGTATAGCTATATAATGCATCTATAGTTTTCCATTGAATGGATCCGGTGCAGGCAGGTCGTTGGAGGGAAAGGTCGACCTTGGAATAACTGAAGAGATGGAGGGACTTTCACTGGAGTCGTGACCCTCCGTTTCTCCAGGACCGCCGACCGCACAATGTTCCAGGATGTTCATGTGCCTTCGGATCATTGGTTTGGTTAGCCGAGGCGCTAGAAGAGAACCGCAGTTAACTGCAATGGTCTCATGTAGATGAATCACATTCTACTTAAAGCTGTACCTTAAAGCTATACATTATAAAAAAAATAATATTATTCTTTCTCTGTAATATATTTCCAGTCACCAGTCATGTTTATTTATATATTTATATTTAATGATCTGGGTATCTGATTTAAAATATATTTATATATATATATATATATATATATATATATATATATATATATATATATATATATATATATATAATTACATGACAAACTTATTTTAAGGACTCCACCTGCTGAAACTGAGAGACTTACATTTGCTGACTTATTCTTCAAGACAGTTCTGGTCATGGATCTGAAGGTTTGGAAGTTACGACCTAAATCAGACGGATTAGTTGGAATATTAAAATAATAGTAATTGCCAAAAATACATTCCTGTTTACAAGAAAAAAGTTCCAATCATCAATGGCGTATATATGGTCGACTTTCTCTCAACGCACGCGTTTTTCCTGGACAGGAAAAAAATAACAAACTTTATCTTTACCCCTTCGGTACTACTTTCAATAACTGCATATTTCAAATTCCTCCTAAATATACAAAGAATAATAATTCAGATAAATCGTTATTAAGAAATATTTTTAAATTGAACGTTAAACATATTTCTGAAAGAGAATTTACATAATATCATTATACATATTGTTTTATTTCTGTATAAATGATTTCTAGTATATCCGTTTATGCACTGGGCCTGCCAAAGACTCTGCGCTCCAATACGTCACATCGGATGCTTATAATTCACGTCACTGCCAAGCACCTCAGCATAAGAGGCATTAATTAAGAATGTTGCTTTATTAGCCCTGAAGACAACGCTTGACCACTTGTCAGAGAATTGAATGGATATTTTTATTTTTTTTTTGGGAGGGAGAAGGGGTTTAAATATTTGTTTAAAACCTTAATTATTTGTGTGCGGAATAGTATTTCACTTTATTTTTTTTATTTTTTCATTTAATTTATTATTGATATTTTCCGTTATTTAAAATACATATAAAAAGTAAAAATAAAATAAAATGGGTGCAAACAATGTTTTCACTGATACAGTGATATTTAAATGTTAACTATATATTTGAATAATATTATATATTTCATTATAATTCATATGATTTAGCTATACGTCTTAAACAGTTCATTTATGTAATATGGTGTCCAGATTACTAAATAAATTAAGTGTTTCTTTCCTATTTTTAGTATTCATTTTCCTACGTTACTAATCCTGATGGAACTAAATTGTAGTCCACGAAGAACCATAGCTTCTTCAATGATCCTCCTTCACTCCATTTTAATCTAGGCCACATTCCTCCATCTCTTAACACAGAAGGTCTTGAGAATCACTTCCATTTTTCTCTACAAAGTCTCGGTCTTTCGCTTTGTTGTATCATCAAGGATGTCCCTTCATCATCATCATCTTTTAGATTAATCTTGCGTACATCTTACCCTTTCTTTCATTATGTCAGGTGAATTATATTTATCCTTCAACTCTTGATTCGTTTTCATGCAATATATATTTCTTTCAGGGTCGGTGCCTAATCATGCGTAGAATCTGCATCACTCATGTTATATATATATATATATATATATATATATATATATATATATGGGTTCGATCTTCTTGGGTTATATACAATTGACTTTCACAAAACACACAGAAATTAAAAAATCAGCAATTCAAAATCCAGTTTGGTATTATTATACAAATGGTATTGTATAATAATACCAAACTGGATTTTGAATTGCAGATTTTTAATTTTTGTGTATTTTTAGAACTGAAGATGAATGTATAACATTCGAAACTAGTTTTCAATAAAAACAAAATTATAGAAGTGGCAAATAATTTATCAATTCCTAATTAGATTGATACTTCTATACCAGTCTTGCGGACGTCAACTAACAAATTAATTAAAATTTGAAACAGTTTCAGCTGCACATAAGAGTGTTGGAACATCAACCATAGTTCCCAGTGTTTAAAGAATTAAAAAACAACAACAAGAATATATTAAAAGATGAGCAAATATCGAGTTAATAAAAATAACAGATAATTGGAATAAAAAATGTATTGTTTGTCTCATGATTAATCAATTTCGAATGAAGTTAAAATGTTATTTATATTAAATATTCATCGAATTGATTAACTATTCAAAAAAATTAACAATTGTAATTAACAGTACAATTTAATATTTTTAAGGTTGTAAAATAAAGAAGACTGAATAAAAAATGATTCATGTTTGGGACATTATAATTTATTTATTCATCATATCTACTCCTGGATCTTCTCCGGTGTTGGGAGACTCTCTTAAAGAGAATCTCTATTTATCCTCATTGGGTATTCTCATTGGGTTGTTACACAGTTATAAGTTAAGCTTATTGTACTGGTCAAGAAACTGTGCGTCCTTACCAGCTACTATCATATTATATCTCGGCCAATCACCAATCTATATCATAACACCAACCTCACTTGTTGGAGTTCAAAATATGGGCGTTAAAACCGACAAACAAACTACAATGTTTTTTCAGTTAATACTTAAAATAATTTCTGATAATCTACCATTGTTTTTTTTCTCTCCTGTAAGAGAGACGTTTATTGATTTTACATAAATCCTAGCTTATTAACATTAATTATTGATAAATTATTTGCCACTTCTATAAATTTGTTTTATTGAAAACTAGTTTCGAATGTTATACATTCATCCTCAGTTCTAAAAATACACAAAAAATTCTAAAATAAGTAATTCAAAATATAGTTTGGTATTATTATACATATTAAATTAGATTAATAAAAATCAGTATTATAAAAAATTTATGAATTTAATTAAGACAACAAATCAAATACATGTTTGTACTCACCAAGGTTTAAATGGATTATATCAAACAGAAAAGTTTGTACTGGTTTCTTCTCGCATTGAACTAACAATGAACGAAAGGTAGGTAGCATGTTTAGAGGTAAACGGTTTAAGGGTCAGGGTTTTTCCAGTAATGCCGGTGAGTAATTGTTTTTTCTGCTACAGATGGGAATCAATTTAAGGTTGGACTATTGGAGATATTTATTTGGTCATTTAAGCAAAAATCTGGATTGGATTTGATGGATTTTATTATTTCAAGTGCTTCATATATATTTAATATGAGGCTGTTTTTAACGTGGTGTATTAATTTAACTCCCGAGTCTTTGATGAATTTCTGATTTTTTTCATTTAAATAAATTGCAAAGTTGGAATTCTCTGTCTTATTATGATAAGCACGTAGATTTTCCTTTAATCTCTGATTTAATGATCTTCCAGTTTTTCCGTGTATTTGGTTGCACAATCATTACAATTTAGTTCGTATACTCCGTTTTTTTGGAAAGGGTCTATTTTGTCTTTAGGAGAAGAGAAATATGAGGATAGGATTTTTTCTATTTTAAATGCAGGGTTTAATCCTAGTTTTTTTTTCAATTCATTCCCAGTTTTCAACAACACAAATTTATAGAAGTGGCAAATAATTTATCAATCTCTAATTAGATTGATACTTCTATACCATCATGCGGATATCAACTGAAAAAATCTAATCATCAAATAGAGAATCAAGCCAGGAATGAGTTGCTACTTCAATTGTGGGAATGAAGACCTTCGTAATGGAAGAGTTTCAGATATTCTTTTTTACTTTTTACTTAACATACAATGCAATAAGTTACTTATAATTAAATATTTGTGTAACCCAAAAATATAATTGTTATTGATAATAAAAAAATTAGGATGTTTCAGAATTTTTAATGCCTTATTCCTAGTCAAAACTCGGGGTTTCTTCAGCGGAGGGCGATTTCAGTATATTATAATTATGATTATGGCATGTACACATTTCTTCGTTGATTTCTGAGTTGATATTTGAAAGTCTGGTCGAAAATTAAAACATAGGTTCAATGGATTTATTACTGTTTTAATGTTTTAACGTTTTCGTCTATATTTTAAGATTTCTCCAGGAATGTACAAATAACAAAGGAATAATAAAAGAACAGGGTGATAGGAAATAAATGCAATTAAACTAAATAAAAGTTGGAGTACAAGTGTAAACATATTAAAAAGGAAATTAGGGTTAAATATATGACTCTATTGAATAGAATGTACAAATTTACAAATACAAATACAAATTTATTTTTATGTACAAATGTAAAATGTACAAATATATTATCAAGAAGAAGAAAATGAGTGGCGGCCTAGAAAGAAAAATAAAACTGTGTAAACTACTAATTAAATAGCGATGGATTCCCCCACAGGCCTTCTTCAAGATTGAAAACAAAAACAGGACTGAATGAGGTAAAGATGGGAGAATGTGCCGAAAATATGACAGAATTAATAATATATCAGGATAAATAATTAATAAACAGGAAAAATGATAAATAATTGAAGTAATTATAGAGATAAACATAGTAAAAAATAAATTAACAAGTTGAGTAAGAAGCGGGTCTCCACACTTCTCATATAAGTACTAATATAAATATATATTCATCTATAATATAAAACTATATTCATCTCCATAAATACTAATATAAACCTATCTTGTTTGATCAAAATTTTTTTAAAATTAATTCATTGACAAGGTATATTCTCTAGAGACCCTGATATGTCAGAGATAGGCCAGGACATCATTCCTGCCAACCGTTAAAATAAAATAGCCATATTACACTGGGGAGCAAAAAAATATTTTTTTCTTGCAGAATAGCTATTAGGTGTGAATATAGATACATTAATGTACTAAGGTACACGATGTATAGTTACTTTGTTCAAATTGACTCTATTTTTTGATAAAAAATGTAGCTAATTATAGAGTCATATAAATATTTCTATATTCTATAGACATATAAAAACTTCTATTATTAAAAATTTAAAGTATATATTGCCTTTATTTAAAAAAACTAGAATAAATTCGGCAAATCTGATATTTTTCTCGAATCGAAGAGACTGAAATTATCCGCGTTCGACTTGAAACCCCCCGCCGCAAAATCACTGTTGCCCGAAAAAAAAAATCTAAAAAAAACTTGGAGTAATTTCAGCAAATCTGATGTTTTTCTTGTATTTAGAAAACTGAAATTCTACAGAATCGACTCTGAAACTGAGCCGCAAATTCACTGTTGTCCGAAAACCCATCCAAAAAACGTTCGTTTTTCTTTCAATATAAGAGTATTTACTGCCTTTATTTCAAAAATTCTAGGCAATTAGGCAAACCTGATATTTTTCTAGAATCTAGAAGACTGGCAATAGCCAGAATCGACTGTTGCCCTGTGTTATTTTTATGCACACTATTTTCGTTTCGAATTTTTTACATTAGATAAATATTTTTTGTTCTATTTTCTTTGTTTTTAATATTAACAACGGTTAACTATCAATTTCCCTCTGTTATCTCTAATTATTTTTTGTATTTCATCTTAAATAAATAAGTTTCAATTATTAATGTCTCGTAAATAAATATATATAAAATATCAATTGTAGCAACAATAAATCTATAATACTACATTAATTTAATTGTAATCAACAATCAAAATATTAAAAATGTGTGAAAACCGTTCACTTTGAATTATTACTCTGCAAACAATATTGATATCAATATATTTTTCATATTTTGGAAAAAGGTGGTTTATGAAAGAAAAAATTATAATTGAAGAAAATAATTATAATTTTACAGAAAACGTTAATTACATAAATATATAAAAACGAACATGAATGAATTTACAAATATAAAAATATAATTATTTGTGTAGATCATTGAAACAATCAAAATACATTGGCTCATTAGGGCACTCACTGCTTACATAAAGAACACACTTTTTTTTTTTGCTTCTTTTTTCCTGAAGCTTCTGAGTTGTTATTTTATTTTTTTTTTTTTTTAACTATGGAGACAACGATGTCTTGTAGTTCTTGCCTGACATTATCTTTTAGACAATGAATTGTCGCTCACATTTTCTTCTGGGTCACAGTGACCCGCAGGTAGGTCCTTCACGTTTTTCGCAGAAAATAACTTCATTGGGTACTTTTTTTTTATTATTCTAAAAACTAAAAAAAGTCGATCCCCGATCGATTTCATCAGACCTTAGAGAAAAACACATGAGAGACTCCATACTGAACGTGTTAAATATTTTAAAATGAATTAAGTATTAAGAATTACATTATGAAACAACAGAAGTTATAGATATGAAAAAAGTAAAATGACGGGAGTAATTAGAAAATTGATAAATAACAAAAAAGTAATAATAAAGACGTAATTATTAATTGGTAAATTAAATAGTAATATTGCAGAAATATAGAGAATTGCATTACGGCAAGAGAAGAGGTCACGAAACAGTTATTGAACTTTTTCATAAAGTTTCAGTTTATGAAGTAGTTCTGTTCTACAAGAACTTTTATAATTAAAGTATAACCATAAATGTTCTACACAAAAGAACCTTCTGATAAAATGTTCCTAAAGCACTTATATCATCATAAGTTTTTTTATAAAAGTTCTATTTATAGAAGCTCCTACAAGAACATTTTAAATATAAGGTCTCAAATATAAGTTTTCCAATACCTATAAGCCAAAGCTTGAGTGGGTGAAACATCGAGAGACAGCAGTATCGTTGAAATTCGAAATAAAATAACATAATAATAGAGCAACAATTACATTTTTATTTATTTTATTTAACAATTAATTTATAATTTCAACAGAAAATTTGTTTTAGTTGTAATTTAATCACTTACAGAATATTTATTTAAAGAACTAATGTAAGATAAGATAAGCTTTCAAGACAACTCCATAAATATTTTCCAGATTTAATTTGAAACTCTAACAATGAGAACTTCTTTTGTAATCTCATTAAAAAAACCTAACAAGAACTTTTATAATATAGAGTCTGTATATTTGTATTGTTCTCGTAAGAACTTATAATAAAAGTTCTAGCATGAACTCTTTCAAAAAAGTTCCCAAGAAAATGCTTAATTTAGAACAAGAAATTTTTCAAAATAAAAGTGCACAGTTATTTTAGAATTCTGATATTGATATGAACAGATTGAAATAAGATCAGTAAAAAAATGTCAATGAATAGCAATAAATAATAATTGAGAGGAAATTAGTAATAAGTAAATTAAATTGCAACATTGCAGAATAATAAAAATTGACATTATGACATGATAAGGTATAAGGTTATTAATAAATTAAAAAGTTAGAAGTAAGAAGAAATATGATAAATAAATAAAAGTAATAATGGAGATAAAAATATTAATAAAGATAAGATTAATCATAGGGATGAATATAATTATAAAGTAAAGGAGGAAAAAAAAGGCGGGATTTAATAAATTATTTCTATTGTTTTGGTGTTTTTCTTGACCGCCACCCGGACCACTGGCAAGTAAATCTTCTTCTTGATTTACTATACAGTCCATTATTAATATATAATAAGAAAATATATTATAAATTGTTTGGACATTATAATATATTCGCATATCTTTTTTCAACTCCCCATTTTTTTTTTGTACAACTCCATATATTCATTTGCTTTTAGCCTGTTCTTATACTCATCCTCTCTTGTTTTTATAGCCCGAAAAAGTTCTACAAAAAAAAAATATATATATATATATATATATATATATATATATATATATATATATATATATATATATATATAATTTGTTCTTCAATGATGGCAGCAATGTGTCACAGGCTCAGTGTTGGTATTAATTTGAACTATAAATTAAATTTTTGAGACTCCTTTCAAAAGAAAATATGTTCGTACCAATACAATGTGGTAATGTTGTTAATTAATGAATAAGGTTAATTATTGATGAAATTAAATAGCTGTATAATTATCAGTTTCATAGGTTTCATATCACTAATAGGTTTCAAATAAAGGAATATTGTATTTTAAAATAAATCTTCTGGAGTTGGAAGGAATGGTTTGGAATGGAGAAACAGTGTGTATTATGTTTTAACTAGGTTACATTCAATGTTAATAGAAAACCATTGAAGCAGAAAATACGAGTGAAAAAGTTTGTATTTTTTATTGTTTGTTAGCACTTATTCTCAAATGTGTGAATCTCAAAACGTAATCTCAATCTTACTAATTTTCGGCTGAAATTGTGTTCATTGTGAGATGATTTGGATCTTCCAACTTTCGATTCTAACCAACTGTTGTTGAGCCACAGTGGGTCATGCATAATTACTCACTGTCTGTAATTGCTTTTGCTGTCTTTGAAGTTAGAGCTAATACAATAATTAACTCTCTATCTAAAAGTGAAAACGCAGGCGTCTTCCATCTATCAGTGACTCTCTCCTTTGCTTAACATTCCGAAACTACCTGACGGCAATACGTTTAGGTGCGAAAAGTGTGCTTGTTTAAAATTTTCTCCTAAGTTTCACTTTTAAGTTTTCTTTAAAATAAAAATATATTAAAAAAGGGAAAAAAAGTTAAATACAAATAATATAAGATTCATCAGAGACATGAAGGTATCGACCGAAAAACCTTTCATCACTAAATTTGCATAAGCTCTTTTGCACAACCTGGTTACTACTCATAGGATTACTGGGTCCAAAGGGTCATCGAATTTATTTAATACATTTCTTAATTTAATTAATTTTAAGTCATATTGTGAATTAGCTTGTTAAAATAATTTAAAAACGTTTTCTAATAATTTCTTCGGCATTATAAAGTAAGAGTTATTGAACAACTGCAGAATATTGTCGGAACTGTCAGAAATACTAACTATGAGTTAAAAAGTGTGTCATCACTTAGGCTCTTCAGTTTGGTACAAGAGTAGGCTCCGTTAATGGCAAGCATCTCTCTTCAACGGTTCTCTTTTTGGCTCGTCTCTTTTGCATTGAGTGGTCCCTTAAATACCAGTGAAGAGTACAATGAGCTTCTTACTTTGCTTCTAGAAGGCTCATCGATTTCTGATCATGGAAGGGTTTTTTATTTTTCGGATTTCAATAGCTCACTGCCTGCCATTAGGTCAAGTGGGTTCGAAAGTAGATTCGACATCTCAGAGGTTATTTTAAGGGCCACATTTTGGCTTTAAATGTGTCCCCAAAGTATTTTTTATATTCCATCCCTCGCATAGTCAGCAGAAGTCATTTCTTAGTTTTAGATTGGAAGTTAAAAAAAAATATATATATATAAACAACAAAATAGCGATGGCTTGCTTGTTTTTGCACATCTACTTTACAGTAGAGACAAATACAGTAGAGCGTCGATTATCCGAACTAATGTTGTCAGTGGTGGTTCGGATAATCAAAAGTTCTGATAATCGAAATTCACGTGCTCGCCCACTATATATATATATATATATATATATATATATATACATATATATATATATATATATATATATATATATATATATATATATATATATATAATGTATGTATACATAAATTAATTTATTTTTTATTTATTATACTTTTTATATATAATAAGGAAAAGGAAGATCTAAAACAACAACTTTGTAAAAAAAAATGAATGTTTGTTTATTTATGTAAATATAGTATGTATGTGCATAGTGAAAAAACCAGTGTCATAAAGTACATATAAATTATTTAACTTAGTCACATGTACATAATGAAATTAACCAAAAATATGTATTTACATGTATGCAAAAAAATAATCAAAGTGTATCTAATCAAAGCTTTATCAAAATTAATGCTGTGGCATATAAAATGTCATGATCAAATTAATTAAAATTGCACACATAACAAAAAAATAAAAAAAAAACGTTCGGATAATCGCCGCTCCACTGTAATGGATTTTAAACATAATTAATCTAAAAATTCTCCAAATTTTTGTATACTTATTATAACTCTAAGGAGGCATATCAAAATGCAATAATGTTTTTCATTACTGTTATACTTTGATAAACAACGCAGTAACGTTTCTGATTCATTTTAGTGCTCAAATCTCACTATTATATACTCATAATTATAATCTTTAGACTATTTTAGTGCATTTACAGTTAGGGGATACCACTTCAGGGAGACAGGCACCGTTCATGTCGCATAAATATTTTTATGAAAACAAAAAAAAAAAATTTGTTCCCAAAACTTTAGTCGATTAAAAAATAAAGGAGAAAATTTAGTAGAACAAATATTTTTTTCTCTAAAAACATTGAAATGACATTCATTCATCATTTCATCAAGATTTTAGTAGTGTTGAAATTTACAACCATTGCATTAAAAAAAAAAAAATCAAATCAATGATATTGGAATTAGCAATGCCGTTATTTTTATATTGTTCCCTATTTCTTATATTTTTTCCGTATACCGAGCCATTTCTTTTCTCAGCTCAAATAATTTTCCAGATTAAGACCAATTGTTAATAAAAATCAAAAAATATCAGCTGTGTCACAATTAATGCTTATATGATTATTGATTAAAAATACAAATCAACAATAAAAACAGTTGTTACTTCCTTGTACGCAGTAAAGAAAGAATTGTAATGGCGAAAAATTTTCAGTTTTCAGGTTTCAACGGGAATATCCATTTTTACCATCCCTGATTCCATTTTGGCTAGTTTCGTCATGATGTCTGTACGTACATTCGTACGTTCGTTCGTACGTATCTCGCATAACTCAAAAACGGTTAGCCTTAGAAAGTTAAAATTTTGTATTTAGGATAACTATATAATCTAACTGTGAACCTCCCTTTTTGGGTACTGTATAATTATCGGAAGTGGTACTTTACTTGGAGGTCATATTAGACTTTCATGAAAAATAATATTAAAATATAGTGTAAAACATCTCAAATTTGGTAAATTAGACTTTTATATCAATGTAAGTAATATAATAGATTTTTGTTGAAATTGAAGATCCGAAAGGGGTACTTTACTTGAAGGTCATAAAAAATTTTCATCAAAAGGTACATCGCATTTATTATACATCGATATTTATTATGGTTCGGTGATAAAGGTTATAAAGGCGAATTTTTCCCCCTCTAATTAAACAATTTTATTACTTGTTTTAAGGGTTAAAATAGAGTGGAAAATACTTTTTTTCCTTCCCATTTGTGAGCTGAACAAGCCTGTAGTAGGAGAATAAGATATAAGTTGCTACATACAGTACATACAGTGCTAACGTTGTCAAGAAGAAATCTCTGGGGAACTTATTACCAACTGAAAGAAAACGGCATATAATAACGGAACATGATCTCAAGAAAGAAGAGCTTGTGTGTGTGTGTGTGTGTGTGTGTGTGTGTGTGTGTGTGAGCGAGTGCGTGTGTGTTTGTGTGTGTCTGTATGTGTCAATAGATGGACGTCGCGATGCTGAGTGCCGTTTTTGGGGTCAAATTCAGGGTCACTTTTTGAGGCACCGATTTATAGTTTATTAGGCATACGAGGAAGTCATGGGGTGTCCTCATCAGTTTTTTTTTTTTTTTTTTTCAAAAGCTATTGAACTGACTGAAATATTAAGTTTATTAAAAAAAAATGTATGTATTAGAAATTTTATTTTTAATTTTAAATAAATTAGAATATCAGTCATAAACCCATTTACGCAGAATATTTCAATGAATAAATTAAAAAAAAGTAATTTAAAATATTTAATGATTAAAGGAGTCAATGGTCTGGAAGCCGGAAGGCAAAACTTTGACTTATCGATATTATTTGTGTGGGATTCGTACTTCCAAGTCCTAGAATAAGCCATTTCTGAAGTACGTGAAATGAAGTATGTCATATTTTTAACATAACACCTTTATCTCCTCATGCCTTCCATTACTTCTCATTGATTTACAAAAAATAAATAAAATAATAAATAATTGAAAATAAAACCGACACTATAGTTTTTCATGTCCGAATAAATATATGCATAATGTATCTATTTTTTTTGCACTTACTATAATAATTCAAAACACTTTATTCATCCTCTTCATAAATGGCTGAGATATGGGAGTATGATACCTCTAATCAGCCAACATTTTGGTAAAAAATGGTGATGGTTATGTCCAGTTGTGAAGATCATCCTGCCGTAACCTGGATTGCAAAATTTAAAAAAATAAAATACAAAAAATCGGCCCAGTAGTTTTCGAAAATGCATGCTATGTACTGAGGATACAGGGATGGAAGGAAATATTTCCGATTAAATAATGGATGATTTAAGTAGTTGCCACATAATTCATTCAAATTAAAATAAATAGGTTTCTTAGTTGGACAAGGAAATACCTGCAAGGGGTGGCTCTACCTAAGAAGGCCGGAACCAAGTCGAGATTACCGACAGGCAGCTCAAGCAGTCATAAAGAGTAAAAACACCATAATACTAAGAGATCTAAGAGACAGGTCTGGTCGATAAGTTATAATAAAACTTGCTGTCAAGGACAGGAACAATTGAGAAAAAAGTTCAAACGTTTCGAAGCCGAGCTCCAAGGGAACGCCTACATCGAGAATTCCTGTAAGATCAACTAATAGGAAAATCCAAAAGGAGAGTGGGAGCCAGATGTATAAAAAATAGACTTTTCAAGAAGGAGAAGGGTAAAGAGAGACAACGGGCAGCCTATACGGTAGTAAGTGTTAGAGTTGGAAAGTGAGACAGTGAAGTTGTAAGAGGAGCAGCAGAGGGTCCAGCTGAACAGTTCATCAGAGACGAAGTCAGTAAGTAAGGCAAGCAGAGCAAAAGTCCGCGGCGAGGAGACAACCAAACCATCGAGCGGCAAAGCGGCCAGTACTCGAGACGACGAATGGAACAATAAGATGTCATAAGAAGTCATAGTCCCTTCATTCAATGTGTATATTATTGTTTAATATTATGTGGCACCATAATAAGATTTTAAATAAGCAACTTAGACCCAGTATTTTCAAATATAGATGTAAAAGTAAATAGGTTCTTATAATGAGAGTAATTTAGATTGTGAATTATTATATCAACAGTTTAATTAATAAAATGCTCTTAAATAAAGTAAGATCTTCTATCAAATTCTATTATTCTATGCGCGCCTTCATACTTTGGCTAAAAGAATTGGTAAACGCGACACCCTTGGAAACAGATCTCCAATTGTATTTATAATATCCCAACCTAGTGACCATAGCAGGAGGGTCTGTGGTCTCTAGCCTTTTAAGTTATGACAAATCAGGTTGATTGATTCGTTACCTCCTGGATCCGATACAAATGTAGTATATATTAAATGAATAAATTAAGTAAATGCGGTTTCTGGAACCCCCATCTGCCTCAGAAAAGCAGATTGCCAGAAGCATAGCATACCAGATGGACGAATTTTTTTAATTCGATTTTTGGATTCTATGTATCATGAAACGTAATTTTTAGGAGGAAGGAGTAATATTTATTTTTTTCTGGGTCGATTACAAAGATTCATTATTGAAAATAGCAAACCCAAAAACGTCCTGAATACTCGGGTACTTGTATCACCTACAGTGCTTTAATAAAACATTTAATTAAAGAAAGAAGGCCGTTCAACTTGAAAACGTAAAGAAGATTTGGCTTATTATAGCTTCTAAAGCAAAATCCTATACTCGAATCCAACTGTGATTCGGAGAATTTCATTTGGAAGTTGGAATTTGCCAATTAACAAAGAATTGAATTCTTTAAGAATTTTTTCCTCTAAAGTTCCAAAAAAAATGTTCCAAAACTCTTCCACATTTCTAGCTGCTATTCCTTTTATAATTTCTATACTATTCACAGTCTCGCCTTGCCTCCCTAATCGCGAATATAAGCGAGTGTGAGTTTTTAGTTCTGATTTAGGACCCAAGTAAAGTCGAGAAGATAATATTTTTGAATGCCAATCATTGGTTGCTTGAGTTATGAGATATGATTGTTCATTATATTTATATTTAAATAACCCAAGACCCAGCGTGTAGCTTGCTATGAAGATCTCCAACAAGTTTTAACTTAATACTAATAAAATAATTCCAGTTTTTTACTCCGGCTCCAGCACTACTATTGCTGGCTGAAGTTGTTGAAAGGTCTCTATAAATTTACTCTTGTATTAAAATTGCCAATGTGGGAAAAGATGATGGAGTGTGTGTTTTTTGTTTATTGACCGAGAATTTGGTTTGTCATTTCGTTTGCCTGTCTGTTTGATTACGACCAAACTCTTCGTTCAATTCTCCTGAAATATAGCACAAATGTTCCTTATGGGTAGGAAAAGCGACTTATGGGCAGAGATTTTTTTTTTAAAATTCCCATCCAAGATGGCGGTCGTTTTAATGGACCCGTTTATTCACAAATCTATTTGTTTCCCAGTCACGACCAAATAAGTTCTTGGGGTTTCTTTAAAGTTTGCTCAAACATTTCTTGTAGTCTGGAAAACGACGCATTTTTGGCGTGGTCTACAGTTTATAAGCTTTAACACAGATGTTAAAGGGAAAATAGAATGAGAAAATTGCAATAATTGTAAGGAGATTAAATTCTTTTATAAGTGAAAAAAATGTATCAATTATGCAACGGTTTCTTAGATTTTTTGTGTATTTTCTTTGATATCTCTTGCTTGAATCTTGTAAAACCTTGCGATTTTCCGACATTAAGAATTGCAATTGGGCTACTGCGATCGATATTACAAGTGGGCGATGTGAACTGAGGCGAAAGAGGTTTATACTAAGTTACATTCATATTCAGCATATTTCCGTTGTGATTGGAATAGACAGGTTAAAAATAAAAATCCCTAAATTGTTTATGGATGTCTACTGTTCACTCAACTATTGGTACAATCTAGGGTTGCCAATAAATCGATAGTACTATCGATTTTTATCGATAAAGAACAGAGGGAAAAGAAGTCAGTGTGGATTTTCCGTCCCCTTTGTTTTTCGGCATTTCTTTCTCCCTCCCATTTTTTCTCCTTTCTACGTATACGATCTTGAAGATAGAAATGTAGTGGTGGAGATTCCAGGAGCTATAGAAATAAAATTTATTTATAACCATAAATAAATACTTAGGTTTTACAATAGATACAAATATAATTGATTTTATTAACCGCTTGATTCAATTGCCAAAAAGTACCTTTTTGTACATGGCTCATCAGTACCTTCCGAAAGAGTTTTTTCACTGGCTGGCGAAGTATGTGAGCGTAGTAAGCTTTCTCCGATTAAGGCAAATACAGAAATTTTTATAAAATTTGAGGATGTTGGAAGAATAATTTGTTCATTTATGTTTAGCATTTATTGGTGTAAATCGTTTGATGTACATATGCGCTAGATAAAATTACATTTTTGAAGTTATCAAATGTACATTTTTTTTTGTTTTGTAAATTTTTCTTAGATGTCAAAATTTCTGTAATTTTCGAGGCTTGAATTGTCTTTCTTTTATTATGTTTCACAAAATAAATATTATTATTCAAATTTATTATAGTATTTTTCTCTTTTTCTATTTCATGTTGGTACCTAACAATCGGCAATTGATGTGCTAAACTTCAAGTTACTAAAAAATAGCTTCAACTATCAAACTATCGGCAACCCTAGTATAATCCTTTTCAAAAAAACTTTTCTCCTACGGTTTCCAAATTCAATGGATTAGAAACGTCATTAACTTCATTACGTTAGCCATTGCTTCACCTCAGTTTTGACGAATATATCAGTTGTACAACGTCAGTTTCCAAGTAATTTCGAAAATGCTCCCGGGTTATTGAAGCGGGTTCGAGAACTGTCTATTGAGCTGACTATTGGCGGGAGACGGATATGATTACAATCAACACTAATGACAGCAAGAGCTAATTCAAACTGGAATTAATTGAGAACAGCCGATGACGAGTTGTTTCCTATTGTTACGTAACCGGAGAAAGTCGTGTATTTAAAATAGTCATGTCGTGTTTCCTTCCTCCCGGGCCTCAGCAAAGCCCTACTTCAAAGGAGCAGATCTTCCTTCGTGGAAGTGGAATTACCTCATCCCGGTTGTCGGCCTTACGACTAAACCTGCGGAAGTCTCACATACTGAATTAAATGAAACTTTGAAATTGTGTACAACTTTAAATAATATTTAAAGTTTAATATTTAATATATCCGTTGAATAGCCAAATAAATTAAAAAGTAAAATTATTTGAGGAGTTTTCTAGAGTCTCTGAAACAAAACTTTATACCTAAAGTGCAAAATTCATGCATTTATAGTGCCTAAATACTTTTTTTTTTAATATTTTTTCCAAATAAGTAAATTTATTTTTGGTTTATAAATTTAGATATAGTTTTAGCCATCCAACGGGCGCATATCTAATCCAAAGCTCGTCGGTATTCCACACCCTTTATACAAGAAAAATGGATTTATTTCAAGTTATTTTTCTTTATTTTTTCAGATAAAAATGGAATACTAAATCAAAATCGAATGCAGTGTGTGTGTGTGTGTGTATATATATATATATATATATATATATATATATATATATATATATATATATATATATATATATAGTTAGATAAAATAGTTTACTATTTGAATTGTATTTTTAGTTTTTATTGTTTAGTATACAGCATTACCTTATGTTTCAATATTTCCTAATTAAATTATTTTTTCCTAGAAAGAAACTGTATTTCATTATAAAATAATTTATTCGCGTAAGTTCAGTGATTTTTTTTTTCTTCCTCAACTGATGTATAATATCATTATCTGCCTCTTAAAGAAAGTGAATTGTTTCTTGTATATATATATATATGTTTATATTTTGATGGATTATGAACACAAACGAATCATTTGTTCTGCATTTATAATACAAACATAACTATAAAGATATGTTATAAGTAGATAGGAGTTATAGGCACTTTTGTAATACTTTATTTCAATCAGTCTCTTAAAATTGTATATTGTGGTTCCAGAAAATAATGTATAAGTTATGCCAATGAAATGGGCAGTTACACCAATACCTATAATGTGCAGTTCAAGGCACATGGCATATTGCATACCGCATGTTTCACAAAAACGCTCTTTACGGAAAAAAACGGGAGTAATGAAGATGGCTTCAATGATTCTCCTCTACTCAAGAAAGGCCAACTGGAGGTGTCACAGAGTGAGGGATTCTAAGGACCCAAGTTCAACCACCTAGCTGTTTATAATGGCCGCAGAGCGGTATCTGGTACCGATATGCCCATTACAGGATCAATGTTTAAATAATTATTGTAAAAAATCAGCAGATACGTCTAACTCATATGCTGGAAAACTTTAGAATTTGGTAATTCTGTTAATTAATGTTATAATTAATAAGCGGTATTCAGTGCAATAAATTCGGTAGTAGGTATCGAAGCCGTGTGTGCTAGACCCATATTATTTTTATGATTATCACATCTGAAAATGTTTGCAACTGTAACATATATGGACAACATTAATATCAGAATTTTCATATTTTTAATGAAATTATTATTACTCCCTTGTACGAAGTAAAGGAAGTATTGTTTTCGGTTTTCAGATTTCAACGGAAATATCCATTTTGATCATCCCTGAATCCGTTTTGACTAGTTTCGTCGTGGCGTCTGTACGTACATATGTTCGTAAGTACGTACGTATCTCGCATAACTCAAAAACAGTTAGCCGTAGAAAGTTAAATTTTTTATTTAGGGTTGTTGTAAAATCTAGTTGTGAACCTCCCTTTTTGGTCACTGCTTGATCAACGGAAGTGGTACTTAACTTGAAGATCATAATTAATTTCAATAAAAAAATATATTAAAATACAATGAAAAATTTCTCAAATTTAGTTTAACTTAAGTTTAGTTCAAATCAATAACTTATATATTGATTTAAATAACATACTAGATTTTCGTCGCAAAACTGGAAGCGGTACTTTACTTGAAGGTCATATTAGACTTTCATCAAAAATTATTTTAAAATATAATGTAAAACATCTCAAATTTGGAAAATACGACTTTTATATGGATATGAATGTATTTACTATATTTTGGTTGAAATTGGTGAACCCAAAAGGGTATCCTACTTGGAGGTCATAATAAGCCTACATCAAAAATTATATTTAAATTAAATAAATAAATCATATGTTTCGGTAATAAAGGCTACAAACGCAATTTGGTTTCCAATCCAATTAAACATTTTTATTACTTGTTTTAAGTGTTAAAATTGAGTGTAAAATACTGGTTTTCCTCCCCATTCGGGAGATGAACAAGTCTGCAGTAGAAGATATAAGTTGAGTGGTTTTTTCTGCTTAAAATGTCGAAACTGTCGATTTCCAATGCTTTATCAAGTGACATAGACAGTTCTAATGTTGTCAGGAAACACGAACAAATCTCTTGTTACCTAAACTCTCTTGAACTTATTACCTACTGAAAGAAAACGATATATAATAACAGAATGAGACCTCCAATCATACTCAAACAAGAGTATGTGTGTGGCGGAACTATTCGGAAACTATTTACCAAATTGTGGATCACTTTTTGAGATACCGATTTATAGTTTAATAGGCGTACAAGGAAGTCATGTGTTGTCCACATTAGATATATATTTTTTTTTTTAACTCAACACGCTTTTTAACCAACAGATATTGAAGATTTTTCAATTATATTTACGTATATTCAACATTACAAAGCTCTAATTAGGCGGCCGATCAGAGATCTCATAAGCTCATAATTCGGCCATTTATAAAGATAGAGGGGAAATGTAAGGTATTTTGAAATCAGCATAACAAGGCATTAAAAAAAGAAAAAATGTCTATCTGTAAATCCTTTTGGTTTATTATTTTCAATAATAGACCTTTGGAATCGACCAAGGAAAAAATTGTTGTAGCCCCCTCAAAATTTGAGGTTATACGTTTCAAGATACTTTTTTGTTCTTTACTTGTATTTAAACGAAAGCTGATGAAATTCCCTACAAAACGAAAAAAAAAATCATTTAAATCGGATCATTATTGGCTGAGATAGAGCGTACTGAACTTCGTTGACTGATTATCCGGGCGGCTAGTCATCGTGGTCCTAGGCCTCCTGACTTATCTATTGTGTTTCTGACTTCCTCGTATCTCTGTGCTTTATCCTTCCTTGGATTATTTCTGCACTTCCTTTAGCTCCCTTAGTTTATCTTTTTTTTTTTTTTTTCCTACTGAAATGCATATCAACTATAGAAACTATTTACCAAATTGTGGATCACTTTTTGAGATACTGATTTATAGTTTAATAGGCGTACAAGGATGTCATGTGTTGTCCACATCAGATTTTTTTTTTCTTAGGTCACTTTATTTAAATACTTTTGCTAAAGATACAAAAGTTAAAATAGCGGTCTTTAATAAATTCAAATTTATGGAGTTTCGAAAAATGTTACAAGCCTCATTTAATAACAAACAAGAAGAGGCTACGGAGCTGTGATTAAATGAAACCTTGTTCATTTAATCTGTTCGAGGGTTCTTGCCAATGTTCTATGATTCGAAAAAAAAAATGTATATACTTTCAACAATTTTTTATGTTATTGTTTTCTGCCTTTGCTCTGCGTTGATTTAAAGGTTATTATGAATAGATCGATTTTTTTTTTTTTTTTTTTTTAATGTAAAATAAGAAAAAAATATTGTCAATTGTATTAAATGAGTTTAAATGTACAAAAATCAAACGATGCTTCTAGTAAAGAAGACCAAACAAAATATTTTGGTTAAAAAAAAATTGTAGGTGACTGACGATAGTGGGGACAGAAATCAACAATATCAAGTCCTAGATAAGATTATAGTAAGACTTTATTAGAAATTCCAGATCCCCAATGTAAATACATGATACTCGGCTGGTGACTTATACTCCGTCCTCCACGCGCCTACTGCAGGGTTGAAAATATTCATTACTCCACTGGAGATTATCCAAATTTAATGTAACTAGTGCCGTTTGAAAGCTGAATTTCGGTTCTCTAGCCCACACCAATAACTTTTATTTTTATGAGTTGCGACACCGATTGTGATTTCATAACAGATCTAGAAAATAAATCATTATAAGAACACATTTCCTTTTTTTATTAAATAATTTATTTTTATATAAAAAAAGTTAAATCAATTCGATTATTATAAATGATTAAAAGTTATAAAATTACCTATTTACTATCGTAAATAGGTGCAAAATAAAATATTCCAAAATTGACTCACCTTGCATATAAAATCATATTACATAAATCTTTGTGTTACTATTCTTCCGGTCCCGGGTTCGAGACTGGCTGTGGTATTATAATTATTTATTCTGTAAAGGCTGTGGATCGACCCTATGGAATCGGGAAACTCTCCTGGGGCTCACCCAGCCTCTATAAATTGGGTGCTCTTAATTGAGAATAAACCTGGCGGTTTGAGCGTGATCTCGACTAAGTACTAAACTTAGTAAGGTTGTAGTGGTACAGGTTTTTTTTTTTTTTTTTTTTTATATAAATCTTTAATAAATATTATATAAAATTCGAATTGACAAAACGAGTATTGAGTGTTACCATACTCAACATGATATGCATATTAATTTTAGTTTCAGCGATTAATATACCAAACTAGAAGGAAAAAATTGTAATTTTTTTTTTATAAACGATTAAATAATTTCTAAACATTATACCAGTTTCTTTACCGCAAATTATTTCCCAAACACTTATAATTTCCACAAAGTCGCTAACAACATTTAATTTTGAGGTACATAAATTAGACCCTCCTTAATTTATGGTGCTCTGCTTGGCTTATAAAATTAAGCAACTCACCTTAAGTAAATTACCGCAGATAATTGAGTTTTCAAAGTAAATATAGTCCTTGGTTATGAAGGCTGGGGGCTCTTGAGCCGACTTCGGATGGATCCCTTCGGCTTAGCGGAGGGATCGCCTGGGTCCTGTCGGAAAAGAAGGAAGGGATGAAAGAAGTGTAAAGAGTAGAAAATTGAAAATTTATTGTACCTATGTTTATTTGTTTCGCTTTATTTTTTATTTTTCACATTTGACATAAATATAAATGAAAACAATCTCAGGACATTATATTTACAAAGTAAATTTATATCAAAACTATGCATTGTAATAATATATCATAATAAATAAACAAATATATATATATATATATATATATATATATATATATATATATATATATATATATATATAGGGAGAAATAAATAAATAATATAAATAAACATATCGTCGGCTTCCTCCGTGAAACCTATGTGACAAAAATCAGTAACGTGATTTTGATTTTATTACAAACAAGAATCTATTTATCTTCTATGTGCTTGTGAAACGCACTCATTTGTTATAAAATCGTAACATGATTTAAATTGATTAAAAAAATCCTCCTATTGCTGGTATTTATCGTATTCGTATCAGCCTCCAGAGACTTCCAAGTCATTCTTCGCAAAGATGGTTTCACAATTATTTACCTATTGTGTTGGAATGCTTACGAATAGTTTATAAAATTACTTATAAATCAGTTTTTGTTTTGTCCTGTAAAATAGTAGGTTTCACGGCGGAAATGTCAATATATTTATTTTATTTTATTTATTACTAATATATTTATTTTATTATTTATTAAACTATTTCAGAAATGAATTTTAATTATTATTATAAAGTTAAAAGGGCCTAATAATATTTTTGGAAGGCCACACATTTGTTTAGATTTTTTTTTTTTTAACAAACTGTTTTATAAATAATCAAAAGCTTACGCACATATGTAGATGTCCGTAATCGTTGTCATGACATCTTCATACTCGAGGGAGTAAGTTCATTACACTAACTATATTATTTTAACTTTGCGTTTACATTATTCATTCTTCCTAGTTATTTCTCATCTGGGGGGGATAAAGATATATACTATAAAACTATAGATTGATTCTGTAAACATTTTCAATTCAGAAAATTTATTTTCAAGGAGACTAGAATAATATAATGATAAGTTTTTATCCCGCCGTTATTCGTATGGTGAAATAGTATTTGTTATTAAATTCAAAATAAGTATCAGACGTATATTTTGATTGATTTTAATTTTATCTAATAAAATTCCTTTGTTTTCATAATTGAATAATTACTGGAGAACAAAAAAGTTTATAGTTAATTTAATTATCAAGCATTTTTAGAAAAACATTTAATAATATTTCAATTTACTACTGAATTAGATCAAATGTTATTATACAATTAATTTTAATTGCGAATTCAATGTTTCAAATGTTAAAGGATTATCATGTTACAAAAATTCGTTTAGCATAAAAATGTTGGCAAGATTTTTGGTTTTTCAATATTAATAATGAATCCTTATAATTTAATAAAAAGAATCCGTCCGTCCGCGACTTATTTCCCTGACTACTGGCCCAACATTTTTTTTAAGGCATGAAAGTTACAAATCATGCTCGGAACTCGAAATTACCATCCGCCATTTCGTTCCAAAATGGAGGCTGATTGAAGGATTCATACACCCATACCTCACCCAATTACAAATATATAGGAAACATATAAAGTGTTTTGGAATCATAATGTCAAAGGCTTAAAAATAAATAAATAAAAAATTAAAATGGATTTATAATTTTTTTGGATTTCTAACTAACAATAAGATACCGTAGTGTAATAATTTTCAGTGTCTTTAAATATTTAGTGATGTGGGATAGCTATTACAACAGCGACAAGGCTGCCTGTTCTGAGGTGAAATATGAATAAAATATTCCAGCGCCATTTTCAACCCACCTGGAAAATCGGACTTGATAAAGATGAACCGATATTTTTTATGTCCTCTATAAAGTTTAGCGTTAAAATTAATTAAATGGTATTTAGTGTTACAAAATTGATATTTGATAAACATTTATGTGAGCTGTGATCGGGTTTACAGTAGAATTTAATGGTGTTTTTTCATCTTTTGATGACAGATACAGTTACTCCTATTCATTTAATTATCATAAAAGTAAGTATATTAACGGAACGCTGTAACATTTATGTTACAACATGTCAGTGAATGAAAATTATGGAGATACGTGTCGTGTTCACACAGGTCTAATGCTCCGAAACTACTGAAACGAAATTCTACAAATCGCACCGCTGAGCACCACCTGGACATCTGGTGCAGCTGTTGCACGCTCCTTGTTTCGCCCTTGTTCTTGAAGACAAAGGAAGAACATGAGACACGACAGAAGTTACCCTGGCTGCTTCACGACGGAGCTCTGAGAATGAAGACTAGGAGTCGTGAGTTGGGTGGCTCGGAGGTGGCTGGTGCGCTATTGAGTTGCAAGTATACTGAGTTAATTACAACAAATAAAAATCTATTAAATATTTTAGTAATTATGATTGAAATAGGACTGAAATTATCATTGGGTAAGGCGCTTTACTCCTTGTTCTCGGACCGGATTCATGTTTGGGACATGATAATTTATTTATTCATCATATCTACTCCTGGATCTTCTTCGGTGTTGGGAGACTCTCTTAAAGAGGATCTCTATTTATTCTCATTGGGTTGTTACATAGTTATAAGTTAAGCTTATTGTACTGGTCAAGAAACTGTGCGTCCTTACCAGCTACTATTATATTATATCTCGGCCAATCACCAATCTATATCATAACACCAACCTCACTTGCTTGAGTTCAAAATATGGGCGTTAAAACCGACAAACAAACTGCAATTTTTTTTCAGTTAATACTTAAAATAATTTCTGATAATCTACCATTGCTTTTTTTCTCTCCTGTAAGAGAGACGTTTATTGATTTTACATAAATCCTAGCTTATTAACATTAATTATTGATAAATTACTTGCCATTTCCATAAATTTGTTTTATTGAAAACTAGTTTTGAATGTTATACATTCATCCTCAGTTCTAAAAACACACAAAAAATTCAAAAATAAGCAATTCAAAACATAGTTTGGTATTATTATATATATTAAATTAGATGTAATAATATAAATTCATTTATAATATAAATCAGTGTTATAAAACATTTATGAATTATGAATTTAATTAAGACAAGAAATCAAATACATATTGGTACTCACCAAGGTTTATATGGATGATATCAAACAGAAAAGTTTGTACTGTTCTCGCATTGTACAATGCGTAATGTCCCTACAATTGTTTGACAATCGCATTGTCGCTACTTCTCGCATTGTACCAGCAATGAACGAGAGATAGGTAGGATATTTTTAGGTAAACGGTTTAAGAGACGGGGGTTTTCCAGTAATCCCGGTGAGTAATTGGTTTTT
Organism: Rhaphigaster nebulosa; assembly: GCA_948150685.1. Classification (NCBI taxonomy): domain Eukaryota; kingdom Metazoa; phylum Arthropoda; class Insecta; order Hemiptera; family Pentatomidae; genus Rhaphigaster; species Rhaphigaster nebulosa. The sequence continues at coordinate 235,525,466 of OX411306.1, read as the reverse complement.
CTGTAATAGATGGGAATAAATTTAAGATTGGACTATTGGAGATATTTATTTGGTCATTTAAGCAAAACTCTGGATTGGATTTGAAGGATTTTATTATTTCAAGTGCTTCATATATATTTAAATTGTGGCTGTTTTCAACGTGATGGATTAATTTAACTCCTGAGTGATGAATTTATGATTTTTTTCAATTAAATGAATTGCAAAGTTGGAATTCTCTGTCTTATTTTTATATGCACGTATATGTTCCTTTATTATCTGATTTAGCGATCTTCCAGTTTTTGCCGTATATTTGGCTGCACAATCATTACAATTTAGTTCGTATCAAAATTTATAGAAGTGGCAAATAATTTATCAATTCCTAATTAGATTTATCCTTCTATACATTCATGCGAATATCAACTGATAACATTAATAGACTGATGTGAAATAAATAAATATATATATATTATACAAAGATACAAAAAAATTCTAGCACTTCTCTTAGGTCAGTTATTTATCTATATGACTAATAAATGTTTTACAAACATATCTGTCTATTATTTTATCAAAGCTCCAATAATTAAAAAAAAATATTATATTATTTTCTATAATTTTTTTAATAGAATATTTTAGGCTTCTTCACGTCCTTCATATTTAGCAAATATTTTTTATTAAATAAAAGCAACCAGATCAATGAAGTTTCGGTTTTCTATTGCCCACAGTCTCTATTTTACAGCAAAAAATACTATTGGCAGAAAATTTCATATTGTAAGTGAAAATTCATGAAAATTTGAATGGCTTTCTAGTGACCCACTGGGAGGCATCCTGATCACTCCTTGACTACTTCTAGCCTGTACTGGAAAGACAACATTTGTGTTACTTTATTGACCAACGAATACGGTTTCAATCCCCTCAATCAAAAGATTCCTTCGGGAACAAAAGAAGAAAATGGAGATAGAACAACCACATGTTATAAAAATGTATAACACATATATATGGGAGGTGTAGACCAGCTTGACAATAATATTTCAAATTATAGGATCGGAATAAGAAGGGAAACGCTGCAAATTATTACACAATGGTTTATTATTTCCACTTAGTAATATTTCAAAAATATCTATTTTGTGAAAGTAAAAAAAAAATTAAGCAGTAGGTACCAAAGGAAAAGAAATTTGAAGCTTGTCACAAGATGATCGCCGTGAGATTGCCGAACTGGGAGTGTTAATTTAAAAAACTGTATCAATGCAAGTAGACTGTGATGTAAAATGATACAGAGGAAATATTTGATATGCATTTCAGTAGGAAAAAAAAAAAAAAAGATAAACTAAGGGAGCTAAAGGAAGTGCAGAAATAATCCAAGGAAGAATAAAGCACAGAGATACGAGGAAGTCAGAAACATAATAGATAAGTTAGGAGACCTAGGACCACGATGACTAGCCGCCCGGATAATCAGTCTATGAAGTTCAGTATGCTGTATCTCAGCCAATAATGATCTGATTTAAATGATTTTTTTGGGAGGTTTTGTAGGGAATTTCATCAGCTTTCGTTTAAATACAAATAAAGAAGAAAAAAGTATCTTGAAACGTATAACCTCAAATGTTGAGGGGGGCTACAACAATTTTTTCCTTGGTCGATTCCAAAGGTCTATTATTGAAAATAATAAACCAAAAGGATTTACAGATAGACATTTTTTCTTTTTTCAATGCCTTGTTATGCTGATTCAAAAACACCTTACATTTCTCCTCTATGTTTATAAATGGCCTAGTTATAGGCATATATGATCTTTAATCGGCAATTATTATAGATTTTTCGTTCTTCATTTTTTTTTTTTTTTAATGTCTTGTTATGCTGATTTCAAAACACTTTACATTTCCCCTCTATCTTTATAAATGGCCGCATTATGAGCTAATGAGTTCTCTAATCGGCCGCCTAATTAGAGTTTTGTAATGTTGCCTATACATAAATATAATTGAAAAATCTTCAATATCTGTTGGTTAAAAAGCGTGTTGCGTTAAAAAAAATCGTGTTTATAACCTTTATTACAAAAACATATGATCTCTGCATTTAATTTTAATATAATTTTTGATGTATGTTTATTATGACATTCAAGTAAAATACCCTTTTCGGCTCACCATTATCAACCAAAATATAGTAAGTATATTCGTATTGATATAAAAGTCCTATTTACCAAATTTGAGATGTTTCACACTATATTTTAATATAATTTCTGATGAAAGTCTAATATAACCTTCAAGTAAAGCACAACTTCCGGTCAACTAATATTATTATTATTATTATTATTATTATTAGATATAATATTATTTCTCACAATGAAATAAAATATAATGAATTGAGACTGTGTAAAAGTATGGGCAAATTTCAGTCAAAATGTTGTGTTAAACTCGAAACTCGAATAAAATCAGATTAAAACTGTAACAATATCATGAATGGTCTATTGAAGTTTTTTAGTTTGAGTATTGCACTTATGAATTTAATTCAAATAGGTCTGGGGAAATAATATACAAACAAATATTTTAGACAATGGACTAATGTTCAAAATAACAACCCCCTTTATGACGGAATAATGATTCGAAAGGCGGAGTAATAGTCATTGTTTGTATAATAATATATGAAATTTAGAATTACTACTGTATAAAATGATGATATGCATAATAAACAATTAGCTTGTTTTAATCCTGATGTTGTTTTTAAATAGAGATGAATGTGGTGCTGGACACAGCTTCTCACAATGAAATAAAATATAATGAATTTGAAACCGTGTATGCTAATCTATCTTTATCAATTGCTAGATGATAAATTGCAATGTAATAAATATGAAATTAATTATAGGGTTTGAAATTAGTTGGTAAATTAAGATAGGAATCTTCTGCCGAATTTATGCTATTCAGAACGATCCTATGAAATAGGCCTTTTCTTTCTTTTTTCGATTCTTCGATTCTACATATCTTGAAAATTAAAACCTTAAAATTTTTGAGGGATTGTAGATTAAAATTTTTTTTTCTTAGTTGATTATAAAGATTCTTATTGAAACTAATAAACTAAAATAAACATATAATTATTTCATCTTATTTTTGAGAAATGATCAATTACAGACGATGGGGTCGAAAATATTCACTCTCGTATCAGAGCATACTGTTCAATCTCAAATGATGATTCCATTGAAGTTCTTTATTTCCCTGCATTATTGACAGTTGGTTGGAGACCCGTGTACCAGTTGCCTGCCCCAGCGATATGATCCCCCTCCACGTATCGCTTTCGTTGGGATGATAACAGATAGGAGCTGACAGAATACAGGTGATTAGGGGCCTGCATTGTCTAGTTACTATGGCAACAATCAGCAAGCACGGCATTTCGATTCTATGGACCACTCCGTCTTGCCTGTATTATTCGCTCATGTGTTGAATTAATTCTAACTTTGCATAATTTCTATAATTTGATTTAAACTAACTAACTTTAGTATACTGGCTCCATGATAATATAGTTGAACAATTAACTTTGTGTGAGTGTAATGATTTTACACACTTTTTACTTCCTTGTACGAAGTAGAGGAAGTATTGTATTCGCAAAAATCTTCGGTTTTCAGATTTCAACGGAAATATTCATTTTGACCATCCCTGAATCCATTTTGACAAGTTTCGTCGTGACGTCTGTACGTAAGTACGTGCGTATCTCGCATAACTCAAAAACAGTTAGCCACGGAAAGTTAAAATTTTGTATTTATAATTTCTGTAAAATCTAGTTGTGAACCTCCCTTTTTGGGTACTACATGATTAACAGAAGTGGTACTTTACTTGAAGGTCATTATTGATTTTCATCAAAAAATGTATTAAAATGTATATATATATATATATATATATATATATATATATATATATATATATATATATATATATATATATATGTATATCTACATATGATATGAAAGAGCAAAAGTTCAAAATGAGACATAAATAATTGTTAGGACATTAGGATGGAAAATTCCAAACAAGAAGCTAAGAGTCTCAAAAATAACAGAAAATAAATCATCTGTATATATATATATATATATATATATATATATATATATATATATATATATATATATATATATACACCTTCGATAGAATGGTAGGGCTTATTATATTCGGGAGAAATACGACTAATAATCTGTCCGGCCAGCGGCGTCGGCTTTTCTCCGAGACTATTGGACCAATTTTTTTGAGATTTTGTACCAAAGTCACGGATCATCCCGAGATGATCCTTGAAACTGGACATTACCATCTCCCCTAAAAAATCGTGGAATACGGATCACTACTATCAGAGATACTGCTTATTGATCTTTACACACAAGCTTTATGAAAACATTTCTGATATTCATTTGAAAGATAATTGTATTGTCTACAAATCTAAACATGACATATAATGAGAACAATTTTTGTATTGGGTATTAGCTCGAAGCGGAAAGAAAGGTCGTATGAGTGGACACAGCAGACATTTTTGAAATTGAACTATTTGGAAATAAAAAACCGTTTTTCAATGATTTGTTAGCGTTTTTTCTCCATGATTGACTCCATGAAATGTTTAGATCTAAAAAAAAATGCACATAAAATATTAATCTTATTAAAGAATACAAGTAAATGTTTTCCCCGGCAATTAATCAATTAAATTTAAATTAGGGTATGGTAAACCTATGTAAGGATCAAAAGGATAAATTATTTTTGTTTTAAGTTATGTTACTTTATTTATTTAGATTTACAACTGTGCTTTATGATTAATATTTCATAAAATAATTTGTAGGGAGACAGCCAATTGATAACACTGGCAATGGCAGTTCTGTGCTAGAATGCCCGGAATGTACCTTCTTTTCAGACGAAGGGATATTCTGGAATGGATTGGGAAGCAAAACTAGAAACTGCTGGGTATAAAATTTATAATTAAAGAATATTTATTTTTTCTTTTAAGCAATTTATGGGGCATTAAGGTCAATAATATGACACTATTGAAAATTTACTAAGGGCTTTAGAAGCAAGCTTAATTTCTCTGCCATTTTTCAGCATCTCCTCCCCTCCAATAACAGTAATTAACAGTAACACAGTAAGCGGTATTATAACAGTCTTTTAGGTAATACATTTCAAAATAAATATCATCTTGTAACATTAACTTGTTTCATTGACTGAATTGAAGTAAATATAAAAAAAATAAATTTTAATTATTAAACAAATATTTTTACATAAGGTGAAAATAAATTTTTCTCGAAATTTGCCAACCCTGAATTCTGCCGCCCGGGGCAAGTGTCCCCTTTACTCTCAATCCTCTCCCTCTCCCCCCTCCCCCCTAGTTCCGGCCATTGATTGTAATGATTGGTAATGTAGTAATGCGTTGATTAGTTGAGCTCTAAATATTAATTCCAGTAGATAGAAATTAAGTTTTATTAAAACAAATAATATAGAATACTGAAATATGAATAACATTTCGTCAATAGGCACTGGACATAAATATTTCACAGAGAATATTCATTTCGTTTATTAATTGCTGATAAATGATTAAGGATTAATTGCTTTCCTCTAGCTTTAAATATTAATCTTAGAAAATAAATATCTTAGAAAATAAATATCTTTAGTGTTAATAAAATAATTGAATCAACAGTTTGAAGTAAGGAACAAGCGCCAAAAAATCGAAATTCATATTTTTGTGCCAAATGTTTGTTTTCATATATGCGCTTAATGTACGGTTTAAAAAAACACTCTCATTCCTGTTTAAACAGGCATACAAATATTCGTTCCTTTGAAGAAGAGAGCATATCCAGGTTTTGTTTCCTCATTCAAACTGATACTGAGTTTTTGTGTATTACTGTTATGTTTTCGTGTTTCCATTAATGGTGTATCGGTTACTGCTATTATACCATAACGTCTTCAACCACATCTGAAAGTGAGACGGAAACTAATACTTTTAAGAAGAAGAAAGGGGTTCGTCGTCCAGAAACATGTTGTTATGAAGTGCAGAAGCAGAAAAGACTTCGTGATGAAGAGTATGTGAGTATTACGAAAGGTAATACAGTACCTGCGAAGTCAAATAATGCTGGTGTTTGCTCTTGTTAACATAAGTGTACTGAACGGCTTAGTTTAGATGATAAGGAACTTTCTCTGAAATCTTTGCTTGATGCTCGTTCAAAAAATGAACAAGATACATTTTTAATGGGCTGATTGATCGAAAATCACCATCAAGAAGGCGAAAAAATAATGGGATAATAATAATGGGATAGCATTTGTAGAAAGGCAATGAACTTATGACTGTATGTAAGAATGCATTCAACATTTTTTACTATATTAAGAAGAAAGCCAACTTTCGTTTAACTTCTTTGATAACTGAAGGTCAAGCTCCCGCGGATAATAGGGGCAAGCACGGACATCGCGGTAATCCAATATCTGAAAACGTTAGGGCTTTCATCGAAGATCACATTAAATAATTTCCAATTAAAGAAACACACTACAGAAATAAAAATATAAAGTACTTAAGTGCCGATTAACACAAAACTAAAAAAAAAACATCCTAATCTTGCCGATAAGGTAAAATATGACATTTACAGGAAACATTTCCTTGAGAATTATGACTATAGATTTGGACGTCCACAGACGTCCACTAGCGTGAGGAGCTAATTGCAAAGATTAAAAGTGCGCATCTTAGCGACAATGCAAAATTAACTTTGCTGTAGATAAAAATTAAAAATATGAACTCTGAAATTAAAGAACTTCATTTTTTCAGTTATAAGAAGGTGCAGGATATATACAAGATAGTTACATACATACGATGAGAGTACAAATCATTTTATGAAGAAGTGTTGGTTATTTTACAGAAACAACAGTTGTTGACAGTGAAAGTGAAGTGTAAAGTATGATTTTCACAGTACATAGTGTTACATAATGCTTTTAAAAACATGTAAGTAGTATTCAATATACTCTGTTCATTGTATTTGTAATGTTTTGAGAAATTAAGAATATTATTGTTTACTTAATAATAGATTTTTATAACTAGTTCATTATCAATTTGAAGAAGGGAACAAATCCACTGGCTTCAATATTTCATTATTTCTTTTAGAACAGTCGAACCGGATCTATACAAGGTACAGGAATAACGGGGTGATGTAAAGAAACTAATATAGTAGTTTGGTAAAGATATATTTACAAATAAGAAAAGTAGAAGATTTATCCTTATTTACCGAAAAAGTTGTTTTTGAATTCGTTCCCTTCTTCAAACTGCTGGTTCAATTATTACTCTAGTAGAGAATTATATATTACCGGTGAAAATCAGCTGCTCTAGCTCATTCTAAAAGTTTCCCTTTCTCTCTTCAATTGTTTTGCATTTTCAAGAGAAGTTATTCATTTATTTTCTGTCTTCTAAAAAACTCTGTAATAAAAGAATTATACCATACCTCGCTCCCAGCCCCCTCAAAGATATTGACCAAGCTACATTGTTGACAATAATGTAAGTCTTGTAAATGAGGAAATAGTAGTAAATTTGATGCTTAGAGCTTTAGTCGTGTACATTTTAAAAGCTAATTATTCGTTCAGTGTCTTAAGTAATGAATCTTTTCAAAGAGATTAAGCAGAATATTATTGAAGGATATACTAGGACAAATTGGAGGCTAATAAAAAAAGATAAAGACGATTTGACAGGATTTGTACAAAAAAGTGGACATATAGTCCATATAGAATAAAGCAAGAACTAGCTATGGGTAGAGAAGCATGGAAGATATTTACGTCGAGAGTTTTCCACATAAATAGATAATTGAAAAGTTAATGGCTAGTTATAATACTTTAGTTCTTTATTTGTTCACTGAGACCTCAATGGTAAATAGCGTTGCCTTTCGATCCCAGAGATTTGTCAATGGCCTCCGCATACCCACACTCTGCCAGTCGTGACACGAGCCTGGGGATTGTTCTTTTAAATTCCCTGAGGACACTTGGACCGGGTCGTGGGGATCTCGCCGAGGTGAAACAATCAACGACGATCTCGGAGGAAATTCGGGTCAGAGGAATCGTTACGTTATTGGAGGGTGCTGTTTGTTAACTCAATTAAGTACAGTAACGGAGTAGCTGCTAATGGTTAACAGGTTGCCACACGACCTCTTGTTCCTGTGAGAAAAAATACTTCCGCTCCGGGTAATTGGTACATTGCAGTCCGTGATGTTGGTAGCATTGAGTAGTCTACTGATCCCCATTGTTGAGCAAGCGTGTATTTTTCTTAGTCATGGAGTCCTAGTAAAGAGAACAACATTGATTGAATCAAAACAAACAATTGGGTAAAAAGAAGTAGAAGTTTCTATGGATTCCTTTCCTCCCTATCTCTCTCTCTCTCCCTCACACTCTCTCTCTCTCTCTCTCTCTCTCTCTCTCTCTCTCTCTATATATATATATATATATATATATATATATATATATATATATATATATATATAGTGCCTCACTTAGTGCCTAATTTGATGTAATCTTTTTTATAAAGATTGAAATAGTAAATGAATAAAAAAAAAAAAAGAAAAAGAAAAAAACTGAAAAATAAAATATAATAAGACTATCCCAAATTTCCTTACTTTAGTCCATTTTACTATTATTAAGCATTGTATTATACCCATCTTAAGTTATTTACTAAACAATAAAATATTGTTATTCCTTTAAAACCAATATTAGCGACTGTTAGCTTAACAAAACACCTACTGATGTTTTGGAAAAAGTAATTTGTAGGTAAAAATTTAATCATGAAGGTCTGTTGATCTGATTTTGTTAGATTTTGCAAAAAAACAAACAAATCGAAATAGGAGATATCTGATTTATCGCAGATAATATTGAGACAGAATTTGATAAATAAAATAAAGAAAGAGAGAATTAAATCTATTGGAAGGCGAAACACAATAATTAGGGTGGTAAGTATTCAGTGTATAACATCAGTAGGGTGAATCCTATAGGTTCCAGTAATTTCATGTACATTTCCAAGTGGATAGTAACTGATTCGTGAAGTCGTGACGTTGGAGCGAGGGTCTCAAAGTGCTCGGTTCGGAATGGAATGGATGCGATTCCTGTCTGGGCCTGTTAATATATATTTTGCGACGGCTCCGAGAAATGATTCTTGGCCCTCCCACTCTGGTCAGTACGCGGCGGCGACCTAAAGTTAGCGGCCAGGGGTTGTTGGCAAAAAGGACACAAATCCGACTTGCCGGACTAGTTCCCCCACCAATTCCGCTACTAGTAACTGATTAGTGGTTGATAATATAATTAAATCTTCATGCATCAGTCCATCATGAGAGTCAGATATTAATAGGATAATATTTGTGATCACTGTTTTCTTTTCTTTATTCCAAAATTTCTTCCATTTTATGCTATCGAGTAGAGAAAAAAAATTAACAAATTACAGGATTTCAATTATAAAACACTACAACTATTGAAATATATTCTGAGTGGATTATCCATAATCATGCATAGATAGATGCCCTTAGTCAAACGGATTCGATTGTTGTCTCGAATCTGGAACATGTATTTGGGTTTGTATAAAGTAGAATGCTACACAACAAATTAGATCAAACCAGTCGATAATAATTACGATAATACACATGTAAATTATTTGTACGATACTTTGCAGAATATATCACAGCATATTAGCGCAGACTTCATCACCCATCTAAATATTAAATAAAGAATTTAATTGTCTTCGTCTGTTTTTCTTTAGATTTTTATTTCATTTTATATTTTCATTTATTGTTTTAATTGTTTAAATATTTTTCATTTTCAATATTTAATTTATTTTCAAAGGATGTTTTTTTAATATTATTTTTATCCTATATGATTTTTTTTTCTATTGTTTCATATTATCTATTATTAACTTTGTATTTTAATTTAATTTAAGAGACTCAAAAAAAGTAAACAATTATCAGGCTTTGCTTAATCGCCAGATATGCAACATCGGATGATACGTGAATGTTAAATAAATATACTACAATTCCACAGGGTAACATAAAGAAAAATGTAGCTACTCAGTTATTCTGACGATGACTGAGTGAATCTGTTTGCAGGCCCTTCCGAAGAGAAATTGTGTAAATCCAAATATAATCACAGAAAAGACAGATATTTAATCTATACTAGAAGTTTACATACAATAATAGCGAATTCCTTGATTCCATGGTGCTGCTGTAGGAATTATAATTGAATACCATTAAATACCATTTAATTAAAATATCTAAATTTATAAATTCACTGAAAATAAACATTTAGTTTTGACTGTAGTTGATGTAGAAATAACATCCTAAAAGCAATTATTGTAACGCTATTTTATATGTTCATTTAAAAGTTTACAAATTGGAACTCCGCTTAAATCGAAAATAATTTCAATGAAAAATATACTTGTTCTTTAAGTAAGTGACTTCTGGGAACGTTTACTCTGTAGTGGGGATAAAAATATCGATCTGTATCGTATCGATAGTTTTTAAATATATCGAAACTTTAGTTCGAAAAAATATCGATATTTCGATATATCGTGCCTCACTGTTTTCAATCTGTGAAAAGAGGAGATGGGGAAGAGGATTTAAATTGAATTGAAGGATAGGGCAATATAAATTGCCAAATTTATTATTTAGATTGCTTATCACAAAAAATAAAAAAAAAAGTATCAATTTATTAACATTTGTGAATAAAAAAAATAGCAATACTAACTCACCACACCTCTAGTCCACTTTCAACAAGTTTATTTTGGTTATCTGGATGTCAAACCGTTCTTGCAGACAATTTTTATCTTTTGTTTGTTTATGTAATTTTCTTTTTTTTAATATCGGTTTTCGATGCTCAAATTTTAATATCGATATTACGATATGCCGAATTAGAATTATAGGGAAAATATCGCTATATATATCTTTTAAAAAATATCAATATATCGATATATTTTCAACATCTATTCTCTGTAGAGGCCTTTTGTTCAATTCTACCAGTAGGAAATAAGTTGTTTGTTTCATGATGATGCCAATTCATTTACAGCATCTCTTAATATAGTCAAGAAACAACAATATTGCAATCCTTGAAGGACATCATCAGAAATGCAAAGAGTGGAATGACATTCTGTTCACGTACATTTTTTACAATCTGAACAAGCAGCCATGAGGTCAATATAGATACGCGGAACTATTCCAAGCCAACTCTTCGCGCACGCAATGCATTATCAATTGCATTAGTGTTGTATTTAATATGAAGGTTGTATAATGCAATATTAAAGAGATTGCGAAAGCTTGTAAGGAGATGGAAGGTAAATAGGATATTGAATAGAAACTTTTCAGATTTTATTTGAATAACATTTTACGAATATATTGATGCTGATTAAATGCATTGCTGTTGCATAATATCATTGAAAAGGGTACCATTCAACCCCCATTATAAACCAACAGACAAAAAAAAAAGAGAAAAAAAGACAGTTTTTGGTGGAAAAATAAAATTATAACCTTAGTTGTTTTCATGAACACTTTTAGAATAATAAGAATTGCGAAAATATAGTTATTTACAAACATTTTCAAGTGGATACAGGTTTGATTATTTATTTGTGACGGACTCACAAAACAAAGTTCTACTTTTTCCAATATGATTATATATATTACATACCATTATGTAACGTAGATACCGTATCTATGTAATACGATAGATAACTCTCCTTTCTTGTCTTGCTTGGAGTACGAAAGTGTTTGTTTGTGGTATATCCGCTCAAGAAAAACGCCACACAGTGGCCAAAATTCTATAATTCTTGATTAAAAGACGATAAACAAAAAGTTCTTTTTTCATTTATGATAAGTTACGAAATCGGACACGTGAGAATAACAACTGCATAACGTTAGATAGCCACTAATTAGACTGGTGAACATAATAATTTACGTAATCAATCGGACATGTTAGAATAACAATTGCGGAATCATCAAAGTATATCGTGCTAGAAATTTGTTCAAACTTCCCGACGGAAGTTTCGGTGCATCACAAATGTAGGAATAAATAACACAGGCCAACGAAGAAAAAACTTTTGTACTGAAAATAACTTATTCCTATAGTTTTTAGGCTGCTGAATCCAAATATGACATGAAAAAGCTTTATCACCCCCAATTTTAACTATTAAAGCTGTTCAATTCTTTAAAAATCGCTTAATTTAATAAATTTAACTGCAAAATGTGAAGAAATTGTGGGTGATACACCTTTTTCACTTTCCCTTACCTATATACGAAGTATATAGAAAGGGAAATATATAGAAATACGGAAGTATTGCGATCGTGAAAATTTTCGAATTCGAGTTTTCAACGGAAATACACGTTTTAAGGTCAACTGAGTCCAAATGACCAAGCCTCGCAAAATGGTCTGTGTTTATGTGAACAGTCTAACTCAAAAACGAAAAGTCGTACGATACTCAAATTACGTATTTAAGGTAAGTATATGGCTGTGATGTTACAGCAACTTTTTCGTAAAAATCGACTAACCAGAAGTGCCAGTTTATATAATCGATTTTACACTTTTTAACAATTTTCTCGAAAACGGCTCTAACGATTTTAATGAAATTTGCCTAAATTATTCTTCATAAAGACCTTTAACTTTTCATTTATATAGTTAATCACCGAGGAATTGCTGGGAAAAAAGTTATGATGAAAAGAATATTTTATTTGCGCACAGCTTAAAAAGTATGCATTTTACGGTAAATTATGTATAGAATTGTATGAAATAATCGGACCAGTATTAAGAAGATACAGTGTATTTTATGAGGAGAACAAGACCCTAGATGAATAACCAAGCGCATCCGAAAGGAGACGGATGCGACCGAATCTCCTCCCAACAATCCGCCAATCTGTTTTAAAGAATACGCTCTGTAATAAAGTAATTTAAGAATACAAAAGTGGAAATTAAGTTAATAATTTATACTTTCACATTATTTAATGGAAAGAAAATGTTTCCATGGAAACTAAACCAGAAACTTTTAAAATATATTTGCAACTTGACAAAGTTAAAATATATAGGTAGTGTGCAGGATTGTTGTACTAAAATTGTTTAAAAAACTTTTTTATTGTATTTAAGCGGGAGAAGATGTGTATGCTGCTAAGTTTATTAGATGCAGTGCTCATGTGAACTCTTTAAAATTGTATTAAAAAGATAATTATTATAGGAAGGTAAGGGAAAGTTGTGTGATACGCGCATCGCATCAGATTTTTAATATCATATTTGGATTCAGCATCCTAAAAACTATAGAAATAAGGTATTTTCAGTACAAAAGTTTTTTCATAGTTCAACAAGCGACTGATCGTTGAAAAAGCTACACAAGAAGCTTCAAAGAAAAAAGAGAATGAAAGTATAGACCAATTCCAGTTGACAAGTGAAACCTGTATTTGCACATTATATCACTGTTTTAAGTAGCCACTGTAAATACAAACCATGCTTATGATGTTACATAGTGTTTCATTAATTCCCCGTATACCGTATAGGAGTTTAGATAGGGGTTTATGCTATATAATACAAAGCATATTGCTGGAAAACTATGGGTGATACAAAAAACTAAGGCCAGATTTAGATTCAGCACATAAAAATCTATAAAGATCAAGGATTAAAGTTAAAAAAGTTTTCAAAAAATTATTTTTTGATGGCCTGTGTAATTTTTCAAGGGGTTCTAAGTAATAAGTTGCAACATTTTATAGTAAGAAATCCAACATAATAACGCAGCACAATGTGAAAAATTATCGATTTAATAGCCAAAATTCTATAACTCTTGATTAAAAGATGATAAACGATTTTTTTATTAATGAGCATAGAACGTATTTATTAGTAAGAGCAAAAAAAATATACACAGGGTATTCCAGACCTTTGAAATTTTTTTTCTGAATTATTTCAGTACTTTATATTAAATAAAACAGTTTACTAGGTATCGAACCAACAAAAGGAAAATAAATGAATTAATATCCTTCTGTATAGATCTTTCTGCGTATATAATTGCCTTTTTCAGGTATTTACCACGTTTAAAAAATTTATAAATAATTATTATTTCAAATTTATATTAACAATATACTATTTTTGTATTCATTTGAAATTTATCGTGTGTACAAACATTGTAAATGACAAATAAGATAACTTGTAGCATATTTTAGTCTTTTGTCTCAGTTAATAGCCTAAAAATATACGTAATGTTTAAAAGTAGGGCTTCAGATTTTCAAATTTATTTAACACTGCTTGATCGCATTTGATCGATCAAATTGTAACATGGTATTTAGTACCTTAGACCATCTACCACTGTGAAAACAATTAAAATCATGTGTTGCCAACTGAAATTTTTTTATTTTTAGTTTAATTGCTCCTATTACATTTTAGAAATGTGGAAATATGTATAAAATTATTAAATAACAATTGCGATATAATTTCGGCCATATTAAATATATGTCATTTAAAAAAAAATAATAATAAAAAAAAAATAGGCGGCAACAGATGGTTTAGAACTAGTAAAGAAACCCAGGCGCGAATGATCCCAAAAAGGGCTGCTTTCTGGTCAGGGTCTGTTCCCATGTTAGGGACGCCTGCAGACACACCTGGCAGAAGGTATAAAATGCAATCCCCATAACCAATATGGAGTCATATAATACAGTTATTGCCTCGGACGAGCCTGATACTGAGGTTGCATCAGGCGGGAATATTCGACAGCCTCCTTCAGGTACTGGCGAAGCGAGTGGCGCCACCCTGTCCCAAACGGACCACAAGACTGCATTCAACGGCCCATAGTCTGAACGTGCGCTTGGAAGAGAGTGCTCTTCCAGCTCGCGCTCAGCAACAGAGACCAAGAGTAGCTCCTACAAGGATGAAGTGGACGCCTGAAATGAACAAAGCGGTCATCCGAGCTTACTATTTGGCAACAAATTTAGAAAAAAATAGAACAGGATACCTTAGAAGAATCCTAGGTTATTGGTTTAAAAAATACCCTGAAATTAATGTAACAGCGCAAAGATTAGCCGACCAGGTGAGGGTGATTATGAAGGGACATTTTATTGGTCCTGCAGACCTTCAAATAATTAAAGATGAAGTTTCAATACGTATTACCGGAGATTCGGGAGAATCTTCAGAAGCAACAGTCAGCAGATCCTCAACCCAGACAGCTCATAATGAGTCGGTATCTGCAGATAGCGTATGCCATGATGAATCCAATCGAGATGCTGAAGTTGAAGCAAATTTAGAAGATGAACTATTGGAGGAACACATGAAATGGAAGGGAATTCCCATGGAAGAAAGGCCTATGCTACCCCGAGTCCCTTCTAAAGCAATAAGATGGAAAATTGACACAATCATTGACAAGATACTTGAAAAATATGTTCAACTTGTTAATACCATATATCAGATATGTCTGATTTCAAGCACTGGGTCTATATAGCAGCTAAAACAACTCCAACTCCCCTTGGTTTAAAGGTGAAAGAGAAGGATGCGTCAAAGAAAACTTCAACTGCAGGGACTATTAGACAGCCTATTTGGAGGAGAAGAAGGTTGAAGGGGAAAATAGCTGAGCTGCGAAGACGGATTGGAATAATAACAAATTATGTCAAGGATCCAACTAAGGCTTCAAAAAAGCAAAAGAAAAAGATAGATGAGATTATGGTTCTTCATCTTGGAACCATAATACTTGAAAATGAACTCACTAAAACCCTCAAAATGTATGCTGACAAACTTAAACAAAAGTTAGCTGTTTATGCAAATAGAGTACGAAGATACACAACGGCAAATCTTCGCAGAGAGGACAATAGGACTTTTGGCACAGACCAACGTCAGTTTTATAAAAAATTAAGAGGGGAAAAAATAGATGTAAATGCAATATCACCAACGGCAGAGTATGGAATCGTTTTGGAAGGGATTGTGGGAACACCCAGCATATCATGATGCAAACACCACCTGGTTGCCTGAAATAAAGCATGAACTTGAAAGAACAACATTGATTGCTCCATTGGTGATCACAAAGGAGGATGTAACTGCAGCCGTTAAGAAAATGCATTACTGGAAATGTCCAGGAAATGATAACTTACAAGCCTACTGGCTGAAACACTTCACTAGTCTTCATTGGAAGTTAGCGGAACTCTTACAATCAATAACGGACGGATCGGCTGAAATACCTAACGAGTTTGCAGCTGGGATAACTTATATGATACCCAAGGAAGAAGGGCCTAATCTTGAGCCTAAGGATTTCAGACCTATTACATGTCTAAATACCACATATAAGCTCCTGACATCGATCATTGCTTTAAAAATAGATAATCATTTGACGATTAATGAACTCTTACTGTCAGAGCAATTGGGATGCAGGAAAGGGGCTAGAGGTTGCAAGGAGCTATTAGTGAGGGACACATTTATTGCTAATCAAGTTTGCAAAAAAATGCGAAATTTATCAATGGCTTGGATTGACTATAAAAAAGCGTATGGCACCACACAGTTGGTTTGTTCAAGTCCTTGAATTATATAAAATTCATCCTGACGTAATAAACCTCCTAAGCAAACTCATGGAATCGTGGAGCACTAAAATGATAGTCGGCAGAGGCCGCTCATGTTATAATACTGGAATTATAAAAATTTGTCGGGGTATTTACCAAGGAGATTCACTCAGTCCTCTATGGTTTTGCTTAGCTTTGGCACCGTTAAGCCATATCCTCCGCAACAGTAACATTGGTTACCAATTGAAAATAGGGGATAACAGATCCATCATCAGCCATAGCCTTTATTTGGACGACCTGAAGTTATATGCGAAAAATAGGGATCAGTTAAAAAGCATGTTGGAACTTGTGTCTACGTTTAGTAATGCAATTAGTATGTCTTTTGGTCTCGAAAATTGTGCTACAGTTAATATAACTAAAGGGAGAGTAATGGACAGGAGTTCTTACAACTTCATTCCGGAGAGACCATCAGACACCAATCCCTAGAAGGATTTTACAAATACCTGGGCATTAAGCAAACTATTAAGGTAGCCAAGAGAGAGGTACGTGGTGAAATATGTACCAAGTTTAAAAAGAGGCTGCAGCAAATTCTCCGAAGTCACCTGACCGGTAAAAATAAAATACATGCCATTAATACATGGGCAATACCACTGGTTGGATATACTTTTGGTATAATCAACAGGTCGACTACGAAACTACAAGAATTGGACCGCCTGGTTCGCACAATGATGACGGATGCTAATATTCATCACCCAAAGGCGTCTATGGCAAGACTTTATTTGCCTAGGAAGGAGGGTGGCCGAGGTCTTATTTCGATAGAAGACGCATGCCGAAAGCAAGAAAATTCTATGAAAAAATATTTTATGGCAAGTATGTCTACAATCAGCGGTATGATGAGAGAATTAGACGAAAATTTCACTGCCCTTAATTTTAAAAACCCGATGCGACATGAAATTAAAAATGATGATCAGTATAAGGCTGTGTGGAAGGAGAAAGAACTGCATGGAAGATTTTACCATCAACTGCAAAAGTGGTGGTGACTCCACTAGTCATTTCCTCGAATGGACTAATACTCAAAAGCACAAGAGATGGTACGGAATACCTTGGCCTGGATTTAGCAAAATTAAAATTAGCCCAGAAGGCAGTTCTGCTGGATACCTGCAGGATTGTTAGAAAATTTTTAAATAAGTGAAAACATCTGCATTCCCTTGATCATTTTTCCGGGATGTAGATGCAACTCCAGGAATCTGAGAGAACAAAGGAATAAATAATAATAATAGTAATAACAAATGAATAAAAACGCTAGTTGACATAATTGGCACATTGTCATAGAGCTTCTTAAAAAAAAAATTAAAAAAGAATTACTGATAACTGTAATGGGTTCTGATTATCATTTGCTATGGGTTCTATGTTTGCTATATAAAAGATGAAAACCCTGTGTTTAAGACTAGAGGAGAGCGTTTTGATTTAAATTGTAAACTATGGATGAATGATATTGTATTTACATGTGCTATGTGTTATATTAAGGAAGATGAAAACATGCTTAGATATTTTAAATTGAAGGTGTTGGCATAAGTTGTTTATGTATTTGAAATGCGGTTTAAATTATAGAAAATTTTTAATCTCTGAGTTCAATTACAACTTAATAGAATTAGTGTGAGTTGAGCCATAGTTTGGTTTTTGGTTTATTATTTTCAATAATAGACCTTTGGAATCGACCAAGGAAAAAATTTGCTTTGTTATTTAAACGAAAGCAAATGAAATTCCCTACAAAACGAACCACTTAAATCGGACCATTATTAGCTGAGATATAGCGTAATGAACTTCGTAGACTGATTCTCCGGGCGGTTAGTCATCGTGGCCCTAGGCCTCCTGACTTATCTATTGGGCTTCTGACTTCCTCGTATCTCTCTGCTCCAACCTTCCTTGGATTATTTCAGCACTTCCTTTAGCTTCATTAGTCTTTCCTTTTTTTTTTTCCTACTGAAGTGCACACCAAATATTTCCTCTGTATTTTACATCACAGTCTCCTTGCATTGACAGAGTTTTTAAATTAACAATTCCAGTTCGGCACTCTCTCGGCGATCATCTTGTGACAAGCATCAAATTTATTTTCCTTTGGTGCCTGCTGCTTCATTTTTTTTACTTGGACAAAATAGATATTTTTGAAATATTACTAAGTGAAAATAATAAACCATTTTGTAATCATTTGCAGCGTTTTTTGTTCATATTTAGCTACATAGCCCAGTTCATTCTTAGTGGGAAACGAAGTTCAGATTGTTACTATATAATATATATCATTTATATTATGTTACTTATTGTTAGATATCTAAAGTGTAAAGCTTTATTTTTTTTTTTTGTCTATGCGTGTAGACCATCTTCCTGGTAGACCATATTCTTGCCAATATTGGATGTTTTGTAAATGATGTAGATGAGTAAGAGAATTATGAAAATAAAACACATTTATATGTCTATCTATCTAGAGCCCCTTAAAATTGTATAAATGGTCCAGATCATTTATATATGTTTCAAAGTCATCTTTGAAGGGGTTCTCTTTACAATGAAAAAATAATGCGTGTCCCAAAGTTATTTGGTTCTCAGGTTGGGAAAAATGTCTTTGAAGAGATAATAATTACAGTAGGATAATTTTCTCTAATTGTCAAACGACAAGGAAAACTCCTTTCGTATATTTTTATTTATTATATTTTCTTATCGCTTTAGCAGACGAAAGATTTTGATATGGTAAAATTATATACTTCTCTCATTAATAAAAAATATATTGAAAAAAATCTTGTACATCATAATACTATTGACTGCTGTACGGCAATCTGCTCTGTAATTATACGTTTTCCAAATAGGCATGGTGTACAAAACCTTAAATTTTTTCATGAATAAATTTCCCTAAAGGTAGAAGGCAATGTATAAATTCTTTGATCCTAGAAATTATGCATTTAAACCTCGCTTCAAAAAATCTTCTATCAATGCTTCCGAAAAATATTTCAATACAACCGCCACTTTCTACACTGAAATTTTGCTACGATATTCTTCTATATATTTTTCTTATTGCGATCCATCTCTTAAATGAAAATATCTGATGTGGGCAACACATGACTTCCTTGTATGCCTATTAAATTATAAATCCGTGGCTCAAAAAGTGATACTGAATTTGGTTACTAGTTTTCGAAGATTGCATTAAAAACGACAGTCGGCGTCCTGACATCCATCTATTGACACACACACACAAACACACATTCTTGTTACTGGAGGTCTCATTCCGTTATTATATATCGTTTTCCTTCAGTAGGTAACTAGTTTCAAAGATATTTCTTTATGTTTCGTGACAACACTAAAACTGTCAATATCACTGGATAAAGCATTGGAAATCGACAGTTTCGACATTTTAAGCGGAAAAATCCACTTAACAATATCTTATTCTCATTCTGCAGACTTGTTGATCTCACAAATGGTGAGGAAAACTAGTATTTTACACTAATTTTAACACTTAAAACAAATAATAAAACTGTTTAATTGGATTGGAAACCAAATTGCGTTTGTAACCTTTATTACCGAAACATATGATTTCTCTTTTAATTTAAATATAATTTTTGATGTGAGCTTATTATGACCTGCAAGTAAAGTACACTTTTCGGCTCACGAATCTTAACCAAAATCTAGTAAACACATTTATATCGATATAAAAGTCCTATCTACCAAATTTGAGATGTTTTATATTATATTTTAATATATTTTTTGATGAAAGTCTAATATGACCTTCAAGTAAAGTACCGCTTCCGGTTTTCCAATTTATACCAAAATCTAGTATGTTATTTTTAATTAATATATAAATTATAAACACTAAATTTGAGAAGTTTTTCATAGTAATTTAATATAATTTTTTGTGGAAATCAATTATGACCTCCAAGTAAAGTACCACTTCCGGCAATCATGTAGTGACCAAAAGGGGAGGTTCACAACTAGATTTTACAGCAATCCTAAATACAAAATTTTAACTTTCTGCGGCTAACTGTTGAGTTATGCGAGATGCATACAAAAATTGTTCTCATTATATGTCATGTTTAGATTTGTAGACAGTAAAATTATCTTTTAAATGAATATCAGAAATGTTTTCATAAACCTTGTGTGTAAAGATCAATACGCAGTATCTATGTTAGTAGTGATCCGTATTCCACGATTTTTTAGGGGAGATGGTAATGTCCAGTTTCAAGGATCATCCCGGGATGATCCGTGACTTTGATACAAAATCTCAAAAAAATTGGTCCAATAGTCTCGGAGAAAAGCCGAGGCCGCTGGCCGGACAGATTATTAGTCGTATTTCTCCCGAATATAATAAGCCATACCAATCTATCGAAGGTGTTTATGTATATATATATATATATATATATATATATATATATATATATATATATATATATATATATATATATACAGATGATTTATTTTCTGTTATTTTTGAGACTCTTAGCTTCTTGTTTTGAATTTTCCATCCTAATGTCCTAACAATTATTTATGTCTCATTTTGAACTTTTGCTCTTTCATATCATATATACATATACATATATATATATATGTATACATATATATATATATATATATATGTATATATATATATATATATATATATATATATATATATACATTTTAATATATTTTTTGACGAAAATCAATAATGACCTTCAAGTAAAGTACCACTTCCGGTAATCATGTAGTAACCAACCTCCCTTTTTGGTTACTACATGATTACCGGAAGTGGTACTTTACTTGAAGGTCATTATTGATTTTCGTCAAAAAATATATTAAAATGTATATATATATATATATATATATATATATATATATATATATATATATATATATATATATATATATATATATATATATAATATATATATATATATATATATATATATATATATATATATATATATATATATACAGATGATTTATTTTCTGTTATTTTTGAGACTCTTAGCTTCTTGTTTGGAATTTTCCATCCTAATGTCCTAACAATTATTTATGTCTCATTTTGAACTTTTGCTCTTTCATATCATATATACATATACATATATATATATATATATATATATATATATATATATATATATATATATATATATATATATATATATATATATATGTATACATATATATATATATATATATATATATATATATATATATATATATATATATATATATATATATATATATATTTGACGAAAATCAATAATGACCTTCAAGTAAAGTACCACTTCCGGTAATCATGTAGTAACCAAAAAGGGAGGTTCACAACTAGATTTTCAGAAATTATAAATACAAAATTTTAACTTTCTATGGCTAACCGTTTTTGAGTTGTGCGAGATACGTACGTACAGACGTCAGGACGAAACTTGTCAAAATGGATTCAGGGATGGTCAAAACGGATATTTCCGACGAAATCTGAAAACCCAAAATTTTGCGATTACAATTCTTCCATAACTTCGTACAAGGAAGTAAAAAAGTAAAGCGATAATACACCTTTAACAAACTACCCCTGCAGGGGCATTTATAAAATTGTTTCCGTTCAAATTTAACATGGAAATTTCGAATACTTTCTGTTCTAACGTGAGCTGATATTTTGTGAGGTAGAACGCAATATATCGTGTAGCAGCTCCAGTCACTCAGGCGGCTGAGTGTTTGCCGAGCCCGCATACTGCCTTGGTATTCAGTGCAGCCAACTGAGAGGCTATTGTGTGTCTTGTGTCAGCCGTTAAAATATTTGGGTTCCTTGTGCAACAGGCGTTTTGAACGTGCCCATGTTGATACAGCCCATTTCTCTCGTCGTAGTGGTGTCAGATTTTATATTATCGTTTACTTTAATTTACATTCTTAATAATAGATAATAAGAAACAATAGAAAAAAGTAAGAATAATGTTAAAAAAACACCCTTTGAAAATATATAAAACATTGAAAATAAAGAATATTAAAATAGTTAAAACAATAAATGAAAATATAAAATGAAATAAAAATCTAAAGAAAAACAGAATAGCAATACACAATGCAAACTGAAAATATGAGATACTTTAACTCAAATATTTAAACCTTCTAATGAATAATTCTAATAACAATTCATTAATTCAATGTTCAGTCATATCACAAATTATTAAAAATATTTAAAAGAAATTTGACCGTAAAAGAATCATTTTTTGATTATTCATCATTTATAGAAGTATAATAAAATCCTGTATGGGATGTTCTATAACTAGGTAACTAGAATTTTGCAAAACATAGACAATTTCCCGGAAAATTCCTTTAAGCCAGGTCCAGAACATAACTTGCTAACCGTTGCAGACCGTCCACAGGAGTAATATTTCCAAAAATAAATAATTTGATCATCAGCAGAAGAATTCCATTAGGAATTGATAAATTATTTACCACTTCTATAATTTTGTTTTATTGAAAACTAGTTATACATTCATCTTCAGTTCTAAAAACACACAAAAATTCGAAAATAAGCAATTCAAAATATAGTTCGGTATTATTACACATATTAAATTAGATGTAAAATAAATTAGTATTATAAAAAATAATTTAATAAAGACAAAAAGGTTTAAATGGATTATATCAAACAGAATAGTTTGTACTGGTTTCTTCTCGCACTGAACTAACAATGAAAGAAAGGAAAGGTGGGATGTTTATAGGTAAACGGTTTAAGGGTCAGGGTTTTTCCGGTAATGCCGGTGAGTAATTGGTTTTTCTGATATAGATGGGAATAAATTTAAGATTGGACTATTGAAGATATTTATTTGGTCATTTAAGAAAAAATCTGGATTGGATTTGAAGGATTTTATTATTTCCAGTGCTTCATATATATTTAATTTGAGAATGTTTTCAACGTGATGTATTAGTTTAACTCCTGAGTCTTTGATGATTTTTTTTTTTTTTTTCATTTAAATGAATTGCAAAGTTGGAATTCTCTGTCTTATTATTATATGCACGTTTATGTATGTACCTTTAATCCCTGATTTAGCGATCTTCCAGTTTTTCTCGTGTTTCCAGTTTTGGCTGTATAGTAATTACAATTTAGTTCGTATACTCTGCTTTTTTGGAAAGGGCCTATTTTGTCTTTTGGAGAAGAGAAATATGAGGATAGAGTTTTTCTATTTTAAATGCTGGCTTAAATCCTATTTTTTTCAATTCATTTCCGACTTCGATGGATATAGGGCCGTAATATGGAATCAAAACACAATGTTTCGGGATGGGCCTATCTTCGGGGATTGTTGAATAGATATCATTAATTGTCTTTTTTTGTATTTATTTTTTTTTTTAAATATGAATGATAGAGGTTTTATTGTTCACGTTAATTTTTGCTATGAAATATATTATTTCAATTTCTTTATTATAGTTCTTTTTATTTAATAGTATGTTCAAAAAACGGTAAATCATGCTATTAAAGGCTGCGAGCTTATGTGTTATCGGTCTCCTGCTGTTCTCCTTATAGTTTACAACAACATCTGGGTGGGTTTCCGATAAATTCTAAATTCATAATGTTTGTTTTTTACTGAGATTTCTAAATCTAAAAAGTTCATGGTTTTGTTTTTTTCCAGCTTTACTGTGAATTTAATCGAGGGGTGAATTTCCTTTAAAAAGTATTTATTTGTCTTGTCGTACCCAGACCATAGGCATATAATGTCGTCTACACACCGATACCAGTATATGAAATGTTGAGCTAGTTGAGAATTGTTTGGGTCAAGAATTTTTTGTTCTAATTTGTCCATAAATAAATCTGCCAGAAGGGGTGAGAGAGGGTAGCTCATCGGTAAGGCTTCTTCCTGTTTGAAGAATTTTCCATTAAATTCAAAATAATTATGGTTTATGCAAATACACATCAAATTGTTAAGATCTAGTTTTTCTAGCGGTGCTAGATTCTATCGGAAGATTAACTGTTCTAAAATTTCTATTGTTTCTAGAGGTGGGATACTTGTGAAAAGATTAGTGACTTCGAATGATATTAATTTCGCGTTATCTGGAATTACTTTGCTCTTAATTTTGTTGACTAACGCTATAGAGTTTTTTACCTTGTGTTTTGGGGAAAATGAGATACTGGTTTTGAATAAATTGTTCCAGTAATGGGCAAGTTTATAGATAGGGCTATTGATGTAACGACTGGTCTTATGGTAATTTCTGGTTTGTTAATTTTTGGTAGGCCATATAGTCGGGGAGGTAGCGGATTTTTCTCAATGAGAATGTATTTTTTATTATCCGGTAGCAATATGCTATTTTTTTTATCAACTCGGGGACTTCGATGGCAAATTTATTCACGGAAGTTTTGATAATAGGAAAACCGGTTTTGTTTATGAAATCATAAACTTTCTTTCTATAGTTATCTATTTCTAGAATTACTGTCGTATTTCCTTTATCTGCTTTTATGACTACGAGATTACTACTACGAGATTCGCGTACTTTTTCTGACAATACACCTGCTGTTTTATGTTCTCCTGATATATTTTTATTGGACCTATTGATTTTTTCTATTTCGGTTTTTAGTACATTGGCGCATATGGATTTGGAAATAGAGTCGTTATTATATTTTACTAGAACGGTTTCGATATGAACCCCAAGATTTTCAAATATTTTTGAGTTTACAGGTGAATTTATAGAGTATTTTAAGTCTTTATTAAGAAGATTGTTTACAGTTTCCGATAAGGTGGTGCTAGTGAGATTGAGAACACTTTGGGAAAATTGGTTTTGACTTCGGGAGTTGTTTGACTAACCAGAAGAACGGATATTTAAATTGTCATTGTTTGACTGTAATTTTGCAAGTTTCTTTTCTAGGGTTTCATGTTTTTTCAGCATAAGGCTTTGGACTCGGGTTCGAATTTGTTTATCGACAGAGTCAAATTCAAGTGGGTGGAGGATAAAAGTTAATTTAGAATGGATGATGTAAAGGAATAATTTTATACTGTCCCTGACTGAGTACCAATGATTGATTTCTAGTCTCACCCATTGTAGCAGATCATATTGGAACATAAGACGGTGTCAAGTTTTCTCTTACGCAGGTGTTGTTGTACCAGATGTTTTTGTTGGGTGTTGTATATTTGAGCCTCAATTTGGAAAATAAATAGGTGGTATCTTTTTTTTCTAAGAAGTAAATATGAATATATAACATTCAAAATTAGTTTTCAATAAAACAAAATCATAGAAGTGGCAAATATCACAGGCCAGCAAAAAAATTTTTTTTGAAAACTTTTTTAACTTTAATAGTTGATCTTTATAGATTTTCATGTGCTGAATCTAAATCTGGCCTTAGTTTTTTGTATCACCCATAGTTTTCCTTAGATTTCAGGCTCATAAAACATTCTAACTTTTTAAACTTCTATAACATGTTAGCTACAATAGAAACATACTCTTGGTCTTTTTCATTTCCCAAGAACTTTGTAACGACTTGCTTGAATGATACCCGTGCTTCTTTCTCATTTAAAGTCATTGCGGATTCAAAGTTAACATCAAACATCATTTTTCTAATGTCAGGTCCGACAAAGACGCCTTCTTTTAGTTTAGCTTCTGAAAGGCGTGGAAAATTTTGGCAGAAATACTTGAAACATAGTCCATCTTTGGGCAAAGCTTTTACAAATTGTTTCATGAGGCCTAACTTAAGGCCTCATTGTTTCATGATGTCTAAGACTGAAAGCTGTTCAATTCTTTAAAAATCGCTTAATTTAATAAATTTAACTATAAAATGTGAAGGAATTGTGGATGATACAGCTTTTTTTATATCATATTTGGATTCAGCACACTAAAAATTATAGGAATAAGGTATTTTCAGTACAAAAGATTTTTCATTGTTGGCCTGTGTAATTTATCAATCACTAATTAGATTGATTCTTCTATACCATCGTGCGGATGTCAACAAAAAATTCCATTCTATAACTAGGAAAGCTCAAATATTTAGTTTCTTCGAAATGCTGAATTGCAGGTTCTCAATTGTAGAATTCACACCACATGAAATGGGCTTCATTAAAAAAAAAAAGAATGTTTAAATATCTCAGAGTTCTGAGGGCAATATAAAGCTCATTTTTTTTTTTTTTTTTTTAATTTTAAGTTGCATTTATATTGTGTAATATTTCATTCAGAATTGAAGAAGTTTAATCTACGGGGTTAAGAAATTATTTTATATTACCAACTCGGCCGTTTTATCGGAGGAAAAAAATCCTTATTTAATATTGGCCTACTCTGCCATAAAAACTGGAAGAAAGTTGTGAAAAATATTATCGCTTTCATACTAAGTAGGAGCCCTTTAGTAAAGCCCCAAGTGTGATATAAGTTAAGTTTTTATCCTTCTAAGTTTGGGACTAAGTTTGCCGAGTTGCTGACCAACTGCTAAAAACTGCATTGCGGTCTCCAGTACTTTTGCCAAATTATCCTTCCAGCCGTGTCCTTGTAAATAATTTATCCCCCCTCTAGAAGGATATTTATAATTTGGATTTTTTTTTCTCCTCTCTACTCACTAATATTCACTAAGTTTTTAAAGACCCAAGACAATATCCACAATTACATGGCTAATATTTTAGAATATTAGGTATCTATCTGAAGATTTATTTTCTTAGTTTTCCTTTAGCTCTATCAGTACTTTTAATTACTGGTAATTATCTATCAAATTCAATTATTTGTTTTTCCAACAACGTTTATATATTTCATTTTATAATTATTTTCTGGTAAAATAACATAGAGTACAATCTATTTTTAATTTATTCATGTTTTATCTGTACGCTATACAATTTTATTTTTATTTTTGGACTTTTTTAAAGCATTAATATGAAGAGATGAATAAGATCAGAAAATATTTAAAACACCTAAGTTCATAAATAATAAAACATTTAAATATTTCGCAGACTTTTATTGCAATTTTTAACTGCTTGCGAAGCTACAGTATTTCTGAGTTCTACGTAAAATCAGAAATTTTTTGATTCAGTTATTAACAGTAAAAATTTCATGTCACCAGAGGCGCGTGAACTGCACTTGAATTGGTTCTAAGAACATGCGATGTATCCACATAATTACGCCGTGTATTTTAAAATAAATATTATTCAATTTTAAGTGGCCTTTTTATATTAATCGCAAACAGAGTATACTTAATGATTAATTACTTGGTATCGCACTTTAATAAACCATGATCTCTAATCTCTCAGTCATCACTTTTAGTACAGAATCACAAAGAGCGCGATTGTGATAGGTAATTTTGATTCTCAGTTGACATCCGCATGATGGTATAGAAGGATCAATCTAATTAGTGATTGATAAATTATTTGCCGCTTCTATAAATTTGTTTTATTGAAAACTAGTTTCGAATGTTATACATTCATCCTCAGTTCTAAGAGCACACAAAAAATTCAAAAATAAGCAATTCAAAATATAGTTGGTATTATTTCTTTATTAATTTATTTATATATTTATTTTATTATTACTTGTTGCAATTCGTTTAAATGAAAATAATCATAAATTCATCAAAGACTCAGGAGTTAAATTAATACATCACGTTGAAAACAGTCTCAAATTAAATATTTATGAAGCACTTGAAATAATAAAATCTTTCAAATCAGATTTTTGCTTAAATGACCAAATAAATATCACCAATAGTCCAATCTTAAATGTATTCCCATCAATAACAGAAAAAACAATTACTCGCCGGCATTATTGGGAAAACCCTGACCCTTAAACCGTTTACCTAAAAACGTCCTGCCTAGTTCTCGTTCATTGTTAGTACAATGCGAGAAGAAACCAGTACACACTATTCTGTTTGATATAATTCATTTAAACCTTGGTGAGAACCAACATGTATTTGATTTCTTGTCTTAATTAAATTCATAATTCATAAATATTTTATAATACTGATTTATAATAATACCAACTATATTTTGAATTGCTTATTTTTGAATTTTTGTGTGCTCTTAGAACTGAGGATGAATGTATAACATTCGAAACTAGTTTTCAATAAAACAAATTTATAGAAGTGGCAAATAATTTATCAATCCCTAATTTTGATTCTGATTTGATCCCAGAAAAAAAAGAAGAGTTTTATCCATCTTTACATGCAATGTTTTTTTTTTTTTAATACAGGGTGGAGCAAAAATAATTGACACATTTTGAAGGGCTGTAAAAAACAATTTGTCTCTAAAAAAAACAAAAAAAAAATATTTTCAATAAGTACGTTGAGTGAGCCTAGTTTTGTTTTAGTGGCCTATATAGATTTCATCTTCAAATGTTGGCCGTTACTGACTACGCACTGCCGACGTCCCCGGAATTTTTCTAACACCCTGCGAGTTACTTTTGGAGGAAAAACTAATAGATTTCGAGCACTGTGGGCGGCTGTTGGTGGCTTCAGTGTTATCCGCATTTTCTTGAAGAGGAGTGTAACTGCGAACTCCGACCGTTACATGCATTTGTTGGAGATTATCCTCTAACCTAAATTGGATGAAATTAACGCAGAGGATGTGTAGTTCCAACTAGAATATTGATATATTCGATAATACTGTCTATTATTATAAACATTTTATGTGCTGCAGGGCTTAAAAAAATCTACTTCAAAATACTTACGCCTTTTGTTTAAGAGAAATAAGCTATAAAAAAATTAGAACCGTATTTATTTTCTCAATTTCATTACCGATCGATATTAATTAATCTTTTTATTAAATTAATCTCCACTGACGTTTTATTTTAAATACAATGAGTAGTTCATGCTATTCAAAAATATAATTTAAGACATGAGTGGATACTAAGGTGTTAGGTTACAAATTTACAAAATTTAAAAGTTACAAGGTTTTGAGAAATTTACTAATAATGTTTCTTATACATATTTTTTTAAAAATACATGATCTATCTAATTAACTGAAATATCATGCAATTAACGAAGAATCTTGGGTTGTTAATGTAACAAGGCGAAGAAAAGTGAATGTTTAAAAATTTGTTACATAGCAGTTACGTGACAGCATCTTCACCCACTTATATCTTCAATTAACTATGAGTTCTGAGTTTTAAGAAAATAAAAAAAGAATGCTTTTCAAAAATCGTTTTAATAATTTTTCAAAACACTCCACCACTTCGGGTACTTTTTAGTGACCTAAAAGTAAATCTAACTCCAAGGGCTCAATTAATTATAATTCCTTTACCTAAGTATTAAAACCCTAGAGAAATATTAAATCTACAGAGCTGCAAGTTAGTTCAAATTGTGGCAACTTTAGTTTACTTAAGGGGAGATATTAGAAATTTTTTCGCTACCACACATACTTTTAAAATTATGAGTGAAAAATCAAATGAAGAGCAGAAATTTCGTTGTTTTTTTTTTTTGCGAATATCTCAAAAAGCACTTGAAAATATTGTTAAATAACTCTAGATTCGGATTCAGTACCTCAAAAAGCTTAGGAAATGATAATGAAACCGTCTACTGGATTTTTTATCATTTAATGGACTATTGTTGGATCATATTAATAGGTACGTACAGAGTATCCTTCACTCCGGTCTTACCTGTTTATATGTTGTCATTTGTATACGTCAACATGAAAATTAATTTTAAATTGATTTTTTACTTTCATGATCTAACTTTAGTATACTGGCTCCATGATAATATAGTTGAACAATTAACTTTGTGATTCATTGCTAGGTTGGAGGTATGATTCCTTAGGAACGAATGGGTTGATCGCTCTTTGGATTTATTTACCGTGTGGGCACGAAACTAAAGCATTTTCAGGAGTGTAAAATTATGAGTAGTTTTAGTAAATTTGTAATATGTAAAAAAAAATCTTAACAATAACAATAGTACAATTAATAATCAAATCAATTTATACAGAATTATAAAACTGATTATCATAAATGGCACAATTACTAAATTAAATTTAGTTGCAACCAATAATTTACGAATATGCAAAAATATGCATCATTACTTGAAATTACGCAAGAGACTCGCCAGGTCTTTATTGAAAATTACTTGAAGTAATTTAGAGCGATAGAGCGATCAAGCCATTCGTTCCTAAGGAATAATTCCTCCAACCTAGCAATGAATCAAAGAAATGAATCTTCATGATTGATTATCGTTTGGGTATGTAAGCACCAAAAATTGTATGTTTTACATTCTAGCATATACGAGATCATTGCGCGCTGCGTTTCGACGGATTAAATACGCACAACACAAGATATTATTTACAAATAAATAATATGCCAACCTCTTGTTTATCTATTGGATCTTAAGAAACAGAGCCATCTCTCTAAGTGATTAAAGGAGCACGAAATTAATGATAGTAAAATCCAAGATTAAGGGAGAGTGGTGTGAATTGCGTTGGTGTGTTAGTGATATAATAACTTGGTATGAACTACCTCCGTTGGTATTTTGGTCTATATACAGGATTACTGTAAACTTTCTAATTCATTAAAAGACTCGGCACGGCTATATCTGAGAGCGAGAAATCCTCCTAATCTAATGGTTCCTATTTCTGAGGAAAAGTTAATCCCAACTCGTGAATTTATACCTGCATGTGTAAATTTATTACTTAAGAGTTTATATGAATTTTGTTATAAAAGATCTGTATGTGTAACATTTTTCGCTTTTACTTCTCTAATGTACTTACTTATTATATCCTTATACCGTGGATCCTCGATGCAATGCGAGTTAATGGGAAATGAAGCTTTCTGTGTTATAGTGGCAGAAAAATATAAATCATTGAAAGAACTATACACAAATTAATGAAAAAATAGGTATTGTAAATCAATGATGAGTCAAAAATAAAAAAAAATTGTTTATCTTTGCTAATTCCGGTTATTCATTATCAAAAATATCAGTTTTATTAAGTCGATTTTTATCCCTTTGCCTTCATAATTTTTGGTTTAATAGAAGTTTAATATTTTTATGGCTCAGTAGACGATTTATGCCTCCCAATCCAACAAATAAGACGTCGACAGCGAAAAACCCCTCATTGGCGGTAGGCGTTCCTGTAGACCCAATATCAAGATAGGGTTTCCTGGTCTTAGTTAAAAACAAAGGCATTAACAAAGGTCCATTTATATAAAATTCTGATCAGGTCTGTCCTAACATACGCCTCCCAGACATAGACACTATCCACACAGGATAGAAATAATATCCTTCGGAAAATCTATGGGCCGGTAAGGGACGAGGAAGGCTGGAGAAGAAGAAGAAATAAGGAACTATGAGCTGCTCCAACATATAGATGTTGTGACCTTTATCAGGTTGGGACGCCTTGGGTGGACAGGGCAAGTTGCACGGATTTAAGTCCCGATGAAATGCCTAAAAGAATCATAGAAGAGGAAATTCATTGTCCTAGAAGAGTCGGACGGTTCAAGCACCGGTGGATGGATGGAGTGGTACAAGACGCACGAGGCCTGCTTGGAGTCTGAAATTGGAAGGCAGCAGCCCAAAACCGAGCCGAATGGCGGAGGCTCATTGAGGAGGCCAGGGCCCATCGCAGGGCTTTGGCGCTATCTGGTAGATAAATTGATAGTTAAAAAATGAGCAAGAAAAGAAAAATCTTGAGGTTTCATTGGAAAAAAACATTTTGTGTAGATGTATCTAATAGGCTTATTACATATCAAAAAACAATTTATGCATTACACCAAAAATGTTCTTTTGGCATTATTTTTTTTTCACACCTGTCGAAAACGTTGAAACCAGTGAATTTTCTGATTATTACCCGATGGCACTTCTTCCTGTCTTGATTACTGTATACACATAGGCAAGGAAATTTCTCATCCAGCTCATTTTCAGCTGCGAGTGTTGTCAGTGATCTTAGTTGTTGCCTTATCCTTTATTAGTTAGGAGGCCTGTGTTATCATGAATTCGCTTGTAGTGAATCCGTATGCGCTCGTTAACTGTTGGATTATGATGGTTTGCATGAAAGGTAACGCTGCTAATGTACCATGGGGCTTTGTTTATAGGTCTAAAAGTTTTTGACATAAAAATATGAAGTTTGCGTATGTGTGTCTTTTTGTCTATCCCTTATATCTCTGGGCGTAAGCGAATAAGTGTTCAATTTCATTCTGTTTGGTTTTTAACGTCTTGTAAGAAGTGAGTCTGACAGTTTTAGTCTTTGTTCTAGCGGTTTTCGTTTATTCTTGATGTGTGGGCTCCACGTCATTCTTCTGTGAAATGTCTTGCCGAGGTATAGCGTTGTCTATCTGCGGAATTAGAAGGAGGGCAGGTTTTCTTGTCGAAGAGTAAAAGTAATACGTTAAGATTTGTCTTGGCTAAGTCGAATTTTTCAAATATTGTACTCAGTTATTCTCAAACTCTTTTTCACAGAAGCGACTGATAATTGGAATGAGATTTTGAATTCAAATTCGATTTTGGATATATATTTTTTCTGTGAACGTTCCCTAAACCAAGACATCAAAAATAAATGAGAAGCTGAACTTGACTAAATCAGGGTGGAAAAAAAGACGTGGCAAAAAAAGTACAAAATTGAAGAAGTACTTAATTCCTTATATTATTTTTATTTCTACAGTGTGGGAAAACAAAAAAACATAATATTATCATTTACTATTTAAAGATTAACCACGGCTATATGCGACCCCGCTATATATTATCCCGCGTTATATACGAATCCACGGTATAATAAGCCTCAATATAATTAGGAATTTTTATGTATGAATTTTTATTGACTTTCAACAATACCCTAAAGCATTAAATTTATCCATTATAATAAATTAATTAGTGAGAAGTACACTTTCCATAAATACATAACTTATATTTTTTTAAAACACATTTATACCGACGTTTCGAAGTCCTTCTTTGTCTTCAAGTTATTTGTTTTCTACAATACAACATTAATTAATTAAATCCAAATATTTATGACTTAATTTACAATATTTTTTGTTACTATATTAAACATAGTTTTATTACCATTAATTTACATTATTCTCTCCCCAATGTCCTACCATCAGTATAATTTTACTTCGTCAAATCCTAGCTGGTTATAATATATAAAAATATTTAATTGGGGAGTAATTTTCCTTACTGTCTCTGTCACATATACTGCACTATCATTAAAATTGAACCTTGTACAAATCCTTACAGTCAAGATGCCTCCCCACCCATTCTCTTCACACTTGCTATTATTTTTGTTTTAAAATAATGTTACTATTATATTCTATATATTAAAATCAATATGTCTTTTGTTTAATTTTTAGATCATAAATTATCATATATTTAGTTTTTTAATTATGTCCGCATAATGGCTTTTTAGATTGACCGCATCTATTTTGAAATTAATTACCTTATTTATGTTTTGAGCAATGTGTATTGCTAATAATGTTTTTTTTATTTTTTGAATTTTTTTCGGTTTCTAATATTTTGGGATTATCAAAATTAAATCTGTGGTTAATAATTATACTATGATGGGCCAAAGCTGTAATGTTTTTACAATACCCTAAATCATTAAATTTATACATATTTTAATTATTAAAATGTCAATTATAATGAACCCGAATTCCGTCCTGAAATGGTGAACGTACTTCATAATATGATCAAGGTGGCATCTACATAAAGACGTACTTGCGAAAAATATATTGCATTTTTTCCTGTTTGCATCTATCATTAACAGAGAATTATATTTAAACCGACTAACTTTCTTCGACAGCTGTCGTGTAAACAGCACTCTCCCATGGCACTCTGTTGTCAATTTCTTTTTTTCTAAGCGTCAATAAGAATTCTCCGGGCAATATGTGCCTATTGAATGTGAAATGTGAAAGCAGGCAGGCTCGTGTTAGAAGCATACCGACTCTTTTTGAAAACCCACTTTCTAGGTTAGCGTCGTTATGTCTCTAACCACACCGCATCTTCCTGGCCTTCGTCGAGTTATCGTCGCTGTTGACGAGACCCTGAGATTTCTAGCTCCTTTATTGTTATTGATAGTTAAAGAAAAAGTTCGCAACTGTATGAAACACCAGTGGAAGGAAAGTTTCAAACCAAAAAAAAAAAAAAAAAAAAATGAAAAAGAATGTTGCTATGTTTCTGGCAAACTGCTTTTCTAAGGCAGGTGGGGGTTCCAGAAACCACATTTACTCAATTTACTGATTTAATTTAATCTCTATTTGCATCGGTTCCAGACGGGAGCCGATCAATCAAAATATATTTTAACATAAAAGATGCTAGAGACCGCAGACTCCCCTGCTTTAGTCAATAGCTTGTGATATTATAAATACCATTGAAGAACCTTTCTAAGGGTGTCGTGTTCACCATTTCACTTAATTAAGTGAATATATGATGGCATGCAGGATAAATAGAATGGTAGATTTTGTTACAGATCTTACTTTATTGATGTTACGTTATTAATTAAACTACTAGTTTACTAATTTATAATCTAAATTATTCTCATTGTAAAAATCTACAGACTGTAAAATATGTATCGTATTTGAGAATACTGGGAGAACACTTGCTTATTTAAAATATTATCCGGATGCCATACAATATTATACATTGATGTACACAATGAATCAAAGGACTAGCACTTATCTTATTGTTGCTCTATGGTCTAGGTCTCTCTCTCCTGTCTCGATGTGCTGCCCCCCGCTGTACCCTCTGCGAACCTCAGTCTTCTGCCTCTAGCTCGAACCTTCTTCTTCCACGAAGTACCCACTTCAAACTTCTCACCAGAACTCTCCCCTTCGACTCTTTCTCCAGAACTCTTATACCGTTTTCCCCATCTCCTTCTTGAAAAGATGACTTTTTTTTCACTCTCCTTTTGGGACATCTTATTGGCTGACGCTCTAAGAATATTTTCAAAGGAATTGTAACCTTAGGTGGCAGATTGTATTACACCATGTGGACCTGGCCTATCTCTAGTTTTATGGGACTCTTACTTTCGCTTATCTTAAGCGGCCTATTGGCGGTCTTGAACTGCACCTTCCAGGTACAACATAATATTGATATTGCTGAACCACGTGGCATCTCTTTAATTTATTCCTTATTTAATTACTATTATGAATCTTAATTATTTCCTTCAATCCGAGTATCCATAACAATGTAATTCATTAATGAGAGAAGAAACTCAAAATAATAATTTTATTTGAATTTTCCAAATCGAATTATTAAGTCTCTCATATAGCATTAACCATTCAACGTTTTGACATTTCAGAAAAACCTCTTTTCCATAAAAAAAACCATAAAATGAAAAATAGAAACAGACTAAAGATAGGTTTGCATTATATTACAGCCTATTTTCCCATCCAATACATATTTTTGCATTATATCATTATTATTAGCGTCATTATTTTTTTATTCTTGACGTGAATACTTTTACAGTATTACATATTGCATTGCAACATTGGATTATTACTAAATCTATCAATAGCTCATTCTTTATCAGCAATAATTTATTTACAGTTCACTGCACCCGAACTATTCTGTTTATATCATATAGTTGGAATGAAATCATTATATAAGTACGACATTAGAGTGATTGAAAATGTTAATCCTCCCTGTTGTTAACTCGGCAAGAGTTCCGATAAGTCAAGCATTTATATTCACGAGAAAGCGATTGTGAACTTTAATGTATAATACATACATATATAACATGTAGAATACATACATATAGAACATGTATAGTATATGCATACATATATAAAATGTATAATACTTACATACATAGATGAATAACACTGATTTAAAATATTTGAAGCATTTGTTTAGAAATCTTTACTAAATAACCTAATACATTATTTATTACATATATGTACATACAAACATACATATATATATATATATATATATATATATATATATATATATATATATATATATATATTTCGTATAATTTTAGTTTTTATTACTGATTATTATTTAATTATTTTTCATTATAGTTATTTGGACCCAAATATATTAGCATTATATCGTATAATTATTATTATTATATAATTTATCTGGATATTTTTAAAAGATTTCTAAACAAATGCTTCAAATATTTTAAATCTGTATTATTCATATATGTATGTAAGTATTATACATGTCATATATATATATATATATATATATATATATATATATATATATGTGTGTGTATTATACATGTTATATATATATATGTGTAATATAAATGTTATATATGTATGTATTATGCATTATGTATGTATGCCTTATTCATCTAAAGTTGTTGCAAATAATTTTTAAGTAGATCTCATTGCAGAGGTGTCGAATATGTTAAATTATACTCATATTCCTCAGGCTTGGGCTTCTTATACATCTCTGAATATTTCATATTTTTATTACATATAGCATATTTTTTAAAGCCTGAGAATAAGGCACTTTAGAACATGGTGGCCTACGATATTAAGTAGTATTTTTATATTTAACACATATTTCATTACGTATTTTATTGCAGCGTTCAAGTCTACTTAATTAACCTACTAGAGAATTTAACTTTGTGGAAATCTACTCGCTAAGCCAGCAGGTGTCGAAAGCCTTGAAGCAGCCTAAGTTAAATGAGAGGGAGTTAGTTGCTCATCAATATTGCAACAGAAGGAAATAGGGCGGTAGGTCTCTGTCACTATCTCCTCTCAATATCCTTAGCAGACGACTTATAATTAATCAATTTTTTTTTCTCGATGTATATAATCGATACTGATTCATTTATGGTTTGAAATAATAGTGCGCTTACTAAATTCACCGTTCAATTAAATGAAAAAGATATACAATATGATCGTGACTAATTAATTTATCTTTCCTGTCTACTAGTGTTTTAATCATTAATACTCGTGTTCTCTTATGATGTAAAATCTTCGTTGAAATAGATTCGAAGTTTCTGCAGGCAACAGAGACTAATTGAACGATAGTTTTTGCTGAAATAATTTCAAACTCCAAAGCTCGTATAGAAATAGACACAATGACTACAATCATTGTCTCGTTTTTGCCAAGATAGAAAAATAGTTTCTATCATTAGCCATTCGGCAATCGAAAATAATGCAAATTCTTTTCGAATCCTCGGGGGAGGAATTTAATTTTTTTTCTTTTAATAATAAGAAGGCAAGTAATCATATATATGTCTATAATTGCAGAATTGGGCGTAAGTATTAAAAATAATTATAAAAATAGAGTAGTCAGAAATTTGATGAAAATGAAGAAAATCGGATGAAAAATTATTATTAAAAATTACCAAAAATATTACTCAAAATACAAACCTTAAGTTGGTAGATATGAAAATCATATTTTTTGATGCATATCGGAGGAAGAGGTGATACATTCCCTAATCCTTTCCCCTATGTACTCCACTGATGATGCCTATGAATAGGGAACATATACTACTAAGGACTAATTATGCACTCAAATCCAACCAAATATTTTCTTAAAAGAAATGTGTGTCTAATAACATATGGGTTATAAGTAATCAAATTCAAGTCATTGAAAAAATAGTATATAAAGTTGTGTAGTATGTAAGGATAAAATACGGATTTTATTACTAGGTAGTTATTAAAAAGTTAACGCACGGAATTCCATGAAATTGTCACCTAAAACAATTGCCCTTTACAGTTGTAGATTTAGACTAATTATGCGCGCTCAGTTAAATCCTTTGTGGAATTTGATCAACTGGGATATAACTGTGAATTCCGATTCCAATTTAAGGAGTATCATCGAGAACAACACAGACCTATCTGGGATTCCCAACATGTCAAATGTTCCTTGGCCAATAACTATTTATAAATAACTTATATATGTATAATTCAACCTATTCTATTCAACATGTGCGTTTACCTGAGTTTCGAAACCACAATTTAAGTAAGTGTTCATGAAAATAACATTACGCAATGGATAAATAGGAATATATATTTTTGAATAAATATTGGCAAAATTGGAGATACATTTTTTTAAATAAATTGAGCACAAAACAAGTAAATAAAATAAATAGGTACCTACACATGCATAAAACCTCCTTAGTTATATAGGCCGTATGAAAATAATTATAACTAAAATTTATTTAAAAAATAAATAAATATTATTATGAAATAACAAAAAAAAACAAAAAAATAAAAACTTTGAAGAAAACCCAACTTTTCTTCGAAACTACTGGGACAGATTTGAAACACACATAGGTCACGCCAAGATGGCCTTCAAAACTGTAACTGCCATCCACCGATTACAGTTTTTATACATCTCATTAGCCATTTATGACGATAGAGGACGAATATATCAAGGCCTAGGAAAAAAAGAAAGAAATTAATCCAAATTATTATATTTTTTTTCATCGTTTAATGATTCCGAAAGACTATTAAAAATGCTCTTAATAACTAATAAAGAATTTAACAAATAAGTTGTAATAATATACGATTCCATAATAATTTGCACTGTTTTTACTTTCTCTTACCAATTTACCAAGTTTACAGTAAGGGGAAGTATTACGATCGTGAAAATTATCGATTCGAGTTTTCAACGGTCCCTCGAGTCCAAATAACCAAGTCTCGCAAAATGGTCTGTGTGTGTGTCTGTGTGCATATGAACAGTCTAGCTCAAAAATGAAAAGTTGTACAATAC
Organism: Rhaphigaster nebulosa; assembly: GCA_948150685.1. Lineage (NCBI taxonomy): Eukaryota > Metazoa > Arthropoda > Insecta > Hemiptera > Pentatomidae > Rhaphigaster > Rhaphigaster nebulosa. Next base: position 235,486,518 of record OX411306.1, on the reverse strand, counting down.
TGAAATTGCGTATTTAAAGCAGGCACATGCATGTTACAGCAACTTTTTCCTCAAAATCGACTTACCGGAAGTGCCACTTTATATAATCAATTTCACACTTTTTTACAATTTTCTCAAAAACGTCTTTAACAATTTCGATGAAACTTGTCTAAATTATTCTTCATAAAGATCTTTAACTTTTCATATATGTAGTACATCACCGAGAAAATCCAGAGAAAAAAGGTTTGATGGAAAAAATATTTTATTTGCGCATTTGCGCATAACTTAAAAAGCATACATCTTATGGTAAATTATATATATATATATATATATATATATATATATATATATATATATAAAACCTGTACCTCTACAACCCGATAAGGGTCTTGGGTTCAGTACTTGTGGTAAGGGCCGTACTGTTTCTAGGCCAACGGTTGTGCAAGGAGGTGATTCGGCCAAGATCACGCTCAACCGCCAGATTTTTCCCCTAATTAAGGGTACCCACTTTATAGAGGCTGGGTGAGCACCAGGAGGGTCTCCCGATCCCACAGGGTTGATCCACGGCTGAATACAGAATAAATAATTATCTAGGTCTCGAACCCGGGACCTTGAGATTAGTAGCGCAGTTCCTTACCCACTGAGCTACCCCGCTCATATATATATATATATATATATATATATATATATATATATATATATATATATATATATATATATATATATATGTATGAAAGGTAATTAAATTAACTAAAAAAAAAAAAAAAATTAAAAAAAAAATATATATATATATATATATATATATATATATATATATATATATATATATATATATGAAAGGTAATTAAATTATCTAAAAAATAAAAATCGAATGATACAGCCCATCGAACTAACACCAAGTGGCAATTAAATCATAGATTTTAAAATTTTCTCGTAAGCGGCTCAAATGATTTTGATGGAAATTCTCCTTTGATTTTCCAATCGGTATTAATCCATTAATTAATTCTATCTTCTTTTAGGTATGGTTGAGTGTTGAGACCATTATTTTGTAGAATAGGCACCGGCCCTCTTTCATATATTTCGTTTGTTTTACTTTCTCTTTCGCAATCATACTTTCCATTTCACACTTGTCTTGAACAAGCAATCACGGCCAAAACATCTCGATTCCCACGACCTGAATTTTTTCTTGATATTTCGCCGGCAGGTGGGAGTGTTTCCCTACAGACGAGTGTCCAAATAATGACAGCCAACTTTCGTCTTCGAAAACGAAACTGTCCTTCCTATCAAAAGTCCAATTTCGGATTAGAAATAGATAAATAAATACGCCAAAATTCCCCATTTTCTTGACAAACCTTAAATCATTATTAAAGCCTCCGTTTTAAAGACAAAATAAGGTTTGACCAGTATTTGTTATAGAAATAATTAAAAATTATTGATAGTTTAAATATTATTAGTTTAATAGTCAAACATAATGAATTCCATTAAGTGATTTGTCAAAAATTTTATTTAGAGTCTACATATAGATACCAGTAAATTATTTTTAATATTATTCTTATACAAGTTAGTTGACAAAAAGGCATTTTGCTTCTGTATGAATAGGTAATTGAAAACATAATCTATGTTAAAAATATTATTTTTAGTCATATTTTCACCGAAAAACATAGATTACTGCAGTGGGTCGGCGGTGAGCGGTGAGCAGCGGGACTGTGTTTTCCATCTGTTTCATAACCCTAAGAGCACGATTGAAATTCGGTATGCAAGTTTTATTGTATGGAAGGTCAGCGGGGAGGCAGAACCATATAATAAAAGTGTGAGTAAATTTCGGTATGTTAGGGAACTTTCTTTTGTGGGTCTCAACTTTTTTCTTACTCCCCCGTTTTTTATAATATTTTTTTAAAAGTGAAAATTCGACTTTAGTGTCGGAGTTCTGCTGCTCACGGATTTTTTTTACTTCCTTGTATGAAGTAAAACGTATTTCGCATAACTCAAAAACGGTTAGCCGTAGAAAGGTGAACTTTTGTATTCAGAACTGATGTAAAATCTAGTTGTGAACCTCCCTTTTTGGTCACTGCTTAATCACCGGAAGTGGTACTTTACTTGAAGGTCATAACTGATTTTCATCAAAAATTATATTAAAATACTTTGCAAAACTTCTCAAATTTAGTATTTATAACTTAAATATTGATTTAAATAACATACTAGATTTTGGTCTAAATTGGAAAACCGGAAGCGGTACTTTCATCAAAAAATATATTAAAATATAATGTAAGACATTTCAAATTTGGTAAATAGGACTTTTAAATTGATGTGAATGTGTTTACTATATTTTTGTTAAAATTGGTGAGCCGAAAACGGTACTTTACGTGAAGGTCATAATAAGCTTACATCCAAAATTATATTTAAATTAAAAGAGAAATCATATGTTCGGTAATAAAGGTTACAATCGCAGTTTGGTTTCCAATCCAATTAAACATTTTTATTACTTGTTTTAAGTGTTAAAATTGAGTGTAAAATACTAGTTTTCCTCCCCATTTGTGAGATCAACAAGTCTACAGCATGAGAATAAGATATTAGTTAAGTGGGTTTTTCCGCTTAAAATGTCCATTACTAATGCATTATCCAGTGATATTGACAGTTTTATTGTTGTCATGGAACATGAAGAAATATCTCGGAAACTAGTTACCTACTGAAGGAAAACAACATATAATAACGGAATGAGACCTCCAGTAACAAGAGTGTGTGTATGTGTGTGTGTGTGTGTGTCAATAGATAGTTGACGGGACGCCGAATGTCGTTTTTACTGCAATCTTCGGAAACTAGTAACCAAATTCAGTATCACTTTTTGAGCCATGGATTTATAATTTAATAGGCGCACAAGTAAGTCGTGTTGCTCACATCAGATATTTTTAATTTAATACATCCAATAAAATTTAAATTAATTAATTAAAAAAAATAATTTATTGTTAATGAGGAGGCTAAAAAGGAGCTGGATCGGAGATCTTCTTCTTCTTCCATGGCACTGCAATTCGTGGAGAGTTAAGGCCTCTTGCTGCTTGGTCCGACAGCCATCTCTATCGGCCGCCGCTACTCTCCAGCCACGAATACGTCTGTGGACACACCATCCATCCATCGCAACCAGGGTCTTCCCACTCTTCTTGTGATATATATTCTTTTTTCGACGATCTTTCGCGATGCTGACCTGTAATTTTTGCTGTATGACCTGCCCAAAGGAGCCAACCAACCTTTATAATTTTTACTATATCTGGGTTCTTGTAGAGTTTCCCTAACTCAGTAAAGGACCAAATATTTTCCTCAGTAAATTCGATCAAATGAAGGAAATGGTCCTTCCTCTGTTCTCGTCATTGTCCAACATTCTGAACCATAGATTAGCACAGGTCTGATCAGTGTCTTGTGGATGTTTACCTTCGTTGATTGGGAAATCACTCTACCTTTTAAGTGCTTATGGAGACCAAAATGGCATTTATTGGCTTCCAACAAGGCTTATATTGCCCTTAAAATATCTGATGTCTTGTAGAGTCTTTTTAGCTCAGCGTTCGTCCTTATCCTCCAGATTTCATTGGTGCAAACTGGGACATAATTTATTCTCAATATTTTCCTCTCGAACCTTAGAAGAAGGACTTCCTGTGAACTGGGTAATGTCCAGCATTCGGAGGCATAAGTAAGAACTGGTCTCACCAGGGTCTTATACAAGTGTACCTTCGTGTTTTGAGAAATAGCCTATAAAAGTAGACCGGCTTCGATGGACAAGTCATATAATTAGAATGACCCAGGATCAGATTCCAAAAATGGTCCTAGACGAGAGGATTTATGGGACGAGAAGAGTGGGAAGAAAATCGATGGATCGATGGAGTGGCGGCGGATGCCAGTTCCATCTTGGGAATCCGCAATTGGAGAACAGTGCCAACCAATAGAGAAGACTGGCGAGCCAAGCTGCAGGAGGCCTTGACTCTACAGGAGTTTTGGCGCCACGGATGATGATGATGATGATGAACAGCCTTCTATAGATCTCTGCCTTCATATCATTATTAGAGTTCAGCTGGGAGTCTAGGTAAATGAACTCTTCAACTATATCCGAAGGTGTTATTTCGGACTGCTCCTGAGCTTTTTCATTTACCACTAGTTCCACGCCAGCTGCAGCTCTTAGAACCCCTAGAAATACCCTCTTCGTGTCCATAACCGTAACCCGATAATATCCATATCATCCGCGAAGGTTAGGATCATTGGAGATTTATTAAACACTCTCTGAATTCCTGATTTCCTCATTGCATATTCCAGAGCCAAGTTTGATAGTAAACACGCAAGGGAGTCTCCCTGCCTTAGCCCCTTATATGTGTGAAAGCTTTCAGATGAGAGATCTCCTTGGACTAATTCAAAACGGGGAAGAAGTGCTACTAGGTACTATCTGGAAGGATTCTAGAGGTATGCAAAACGATATAGCGCAATAGTCTACTATTTTCGGGAAAAATACGACAAAAAAAAATGTGAAAAAAGTTGAAATAGTCCTATATAATACAATATTTCATGCAGTGGGTATACTGTATTTCAAATATAACAGGTTTTCAGCCAGCCCTCCAACCCAATATAGAGAGGTTCTAATGGTGCGAAAATGCTAAAACAAAAAAAAAACACAGGAAGTGAGAGAAAAAGGACACTTCTCTAACATCAGTTCGATTTATATAAAAATTTTCTACCCTATAACTTAATTTGGTAGTGCTGTAGAGGTGCGCAATAATTTAAAAAACCCAAAGTTTACCTCCACTGCTATAGTATTTACCGAATTTCAGCTGATTTGACTCTAAGGGGTCCGCTGGAAGTGCCCAAATGTAGTGACAAAAATAAATATGTATCAGGCATCACTAAAACCTCCAAAATCGTGTTCTAGGGATCATATGGGGTCAAATGCACCCCCTCCTCCCCATCCCCGCTGGCCTTCGATACAGTTAAACAGTCTATTATTTCCTGGAAAAATACGACTAAAAATAAAAATAGATTTTTTTTTTCAAGCAATAATTCCATTCACATATTTATTGTAGGTTTTTATTCTGAAATCTCACATAAACACAATCAATTACAATTGAATAATTTTTTCATTACCATACAAAATATTTGTAAACTTACATAAAAGCATTATAGAGTTACAGTGAGTAAAAAATCTTCAAATAACATAACAACTGTATTTGATAAAATTGAGCTGGATATTGTCTGATAGCATTTGTAAATTTATTCTCTCTATTCAAATCGTCCGCCATAAAACCTTCAAGGTTTTTCTAAGTCATAAAAATGATCCCACAAATTTTATCATACAAATCTATTCATCAATGAGTTTTTATGTACACAGTTTACATATTCAAATAGGATAAACAAGCTTAATTTTATTCTTTATACAAAAAATAAACTGTTATTAGTTAAGTCGGGAACAATAAGCAATGAGGTCCTCACTCATCTGGAAACAGTCGACGACTCGCTAAGGGATTCATGAAGAACTCACCGCCTCTCTTAACAATAATAAGTTTATTAATGAGCGGAGCTTCTTGTACCCAGTTGACTTTCAAATATAGTAGTTACGATATTCCCACTCAAACTTCCAACCGTTCGATCCGAGCAAGTACTCTATGCACTAATTTGAATACCTGATTATCCTAATCTAAATTTATTCAACTGAACGATTAAATTGCAAAGTATTAAACTCGGTACACAAGGAAGCGGTAAACTTGTTTTGGGAATTAGTTTGGAATTCATTTGGTATAATGTTATGTTGATTCTGTCTATGAACTGTGCGAGGCTATTGAAGTTAAATTTTTAGAATTATACAGTACATAGCCTGTCTTTAAGTATACCACAGAAACTTCTTTTCATGTAATTGAATTATAAGGATATAATTCATATCAGTGCAGTAACGGGTTCTGTATTTCTGTATCAGTTCAATCAGAGTAGTTCAACAGATAACACTAAAACTGTAACTGCAGTGATATGTCTAATTGGACGTTAATCCACCATCAACTACGTAACTTTGAAGAATGATTTCCTTTAATTTTTTACCAATTTCAAAATATTTATTTAATTGTTATAAATAATTAATACTTTGCAATTAGTCCAAGCAGTAATTTAACTATGCATCATATTTGCCAAACAATATTTTTTTTTGTTGGTGTGTCTTTTGCAAGAGACTACTATGTTAAACAATTGAAGTTTTATAAGTCATTATTTTATGTTCAAATATATATTATATATGTTTCTAAAGATTTTGTTAAATTTTACAACTGGATAGTAGATTTTTTTAAATAATAAAAAAATGAGAAAAAAAGAAAGTGTGAGCAGCAGAGATTCATCACGCATCTTCACATTTGATTGGTCGCATTTTCACTAAAATACAAAATGACGAGGGTGGTAGAAAAAAGTTGAAACCATCAAAAGTCACTTTTCTAACAACTTAATCAGATTAAATAAATTATAATAACTTAAATATATTATCAACTCTCTAATTTTGAAGATCTGTAGAGGTTTTGGAGATACAAGAATTTTAAATGAAATTCAGTCCCACTTCAATGGTATTGTTCTGCCTTCAAAACAAGCATACATTCCAAATTTCAGCTCATTTGATATCTATTTGAAACATCTCCGAAACACCTAATAACGTGTTCTAGGGATTATGAAACGGATTTGAAATACATCCACACACCTGTTTATCTTTCATAAAATGCAAAAGTCTATTTTTGGGGGTGGGAGAGAAATACGATTAAGAAAGATACGTAAAGTTATAGTTGGTATTTATTTAGAAGGTTTTATAAAATACATACTTTTTAAACAAATAAAACCAAGATTACAATGATAGAGAAAATAATATATTTAGAACAGGATATATTTTTTGGATTCTCTCTTTCATAGTTGTATAAAACGTTATACGAGTTCTTATTTTTATTTGTCGATATATCCCTATTCGAACAAGAAGGATTACCTAAAGGTCGCCATGATATTCAAGACTGTACTATCGTATAACACAAATACAATGTGGCCCTCCTCTCATTTCTCACCGACTTATTTTTTTCTACTTTCGACAGGGGTCAGAGCTATCTTCAATGCTACCAATCATAGGCGGTGTGCCGAAGGGATCAATACTCGCACGGCTGTTGTACATAACATACATACATGTCGACATATTGACTGCAACATACGCCACAGATAAAATGTTCATTATTGCTACACACCAAAATTCTATAAAACTTCACTAAACTGGACTATGGTAGATTCAACTGAACCATAAAACACACCACATTTACTTTTGCTTATATTAAGAAAACGCACCAATCATTAAATCCGAAACTCAATCTAATATATTAATTATTCAGCCTAAATGCGGCATCTGTTGTTATTAACATACGGTATGTACTCATACAATTTTCAAGAGGGCGTGGAGGAAACAAAAGTACTTTTAATGCGTTCAGCAATTTAGGTTACTAAAACTTGACGTTTATTCTTTAATTCTTCAGTTCCGAATCCATTTTCCTGAGGTTGATATATTTAGAAAGAATGGTAGGAATTGTTATCTGAAATTCTGAAATCATTAAGATTGTATTATTATCTACCACTAAGGGTATTTCGTAATTATACATCATATAGACAATTAAATCAATATCACATCTTTATTAATGATTTTAATCAAGAGGATCAATGCACTAATAGCATGTTGATTTTTTTAATAAACTTAAATATGAGATATATATACATATTTATGCATGTATGTATGGTTCATAAAAAAAAAAAAAAGTGTAACTTTCCAGGCTTAGTCGATTCACACTTGTTAGGAAAATATATGCTGACCATATAGTCAAAGTATAAACGTTTGTAGACGATATTCAAATTTAATTATTATGGATTCAGTAATTGGCAATATATTCTGTTATAGACAATTAACAAGTATTCTGTCTGAGAGAATAATACAATTAGATTCGTTATTTTGCTCAATAGATATATAGCTTTTTATTGCGGCGTAGATTGTGCATTCCGTTGACAGGTGTCCCTTTATCGTCTAATATAAGAGAATGTCCAAGAGACAAGCTGTCATCCGGAATGTATGAGAGAAGGCACATTGAGAAATGATAATCTTTGATCTGTGGAAATAAATTAAATCTCTTTTATGATGGGAACTGCATTTTTCAGTTTTTCTAAAATAGATTTTAACGTATTTATGCAATTTTTGTGTTTTTCACAAGTAATTTTTGTTGTTCTTTACTGTTTTAGCGTTTTTGTACATTTTATTTAGTGCTTTTTAATAATTTTTGCTGTGTTTTTTATTAATTTTTTTATCAACAGTCAGATATTTTTATCAACTTAAAACAGCGAAATTCACTTCTCTAACAATACCGTGGTTAATGTTTGAACGGAATTCATCTTCCAATTCATCAAATAACATCTTTTGAGTATGTCTTATACCGGTCAACCTTCAGCATTCAATTTTGCTTAGCTTTTATATATGTTTAGCATGTTTTATCACTGTTTTACATATTTTAGTATGTTTTAGCATATTGTAACCTAGTTCTCGAGAATAACTTATATCCTTTCGTGAAAAGAAGATTGTTTCAAAGAACTTCCTCGAGAAATTCATCATAGTCATGATTATATTACCTTACACAGACTCTATGGGCGTTTATAGCCGAGCAAGGTACCATCGTTTGTACATCGAGTTTTCAACATACTGGTTTACGAGCGTTTATAGCCGCGTCAGTGACCATAACATAGAAACATTAGTCAAATTAATTAATATATTAATTAAAATACCGTAAAAATTATTAAAACACCAGTCAATTAAAACCGGTCGGCATGAGTCGCCTCCAGTAGATCTCAGATACCCGAGAAGAAAGACATATTCTTATATATACTTATATAAGATATTCTTATATATTCTTACATATGCTCTCAGAACATAGACCATGCATGTTAAATCAATAAACAGCTCTCTCACAGGGTTACTGTGGATGAGAAAAAAAGAAAAAAAAAAAAAGAAACCTTCTTTAATAACTCATATTCATTCTCAAGTCCTAATTGTGCATTTTATCATAACCTGACCAAATACAACATTTTATGATCCCAATTTTGTTTTAAAATTTAATCCGATAAATTGACAAAACGCTCCTTGAATTTAGCAGTTCACAGCCTTAAAATCATTGGATTATGCATGAATTTTTTCCTATTATATCACAGGACACTCTGAATGAACCAGAAAATGTGTCATAAGTTGGGAGATAATTTTCATGTAAAAATTCAACAGACTAAATATATGTAAAAGAAAACTTGAAATATGTACATATGTTGGTATCGATTTCTTCATAAATTATAGAGGAAAAATAAAATGAAATATAAACTTTTACTACTCAAAATCATTCGAAATAGCATACATTTTTAAATTTTCGTAAATATTTTTAAATTTTGGAAATTGCTTTTAAAAATGTAACTTTTTCTCAGCACTATCATAGAAATTAACATTTCCCTCTCCGCGAAAAGTTTCGTTGAGAAATTCGTGAATATTCTTGGTCGATTTAATAACAGAGATTAATAACAGACTAAATATGGCACTAACACACGTCTCGAAATAGAATATGACAATTTTTTGAATAGTAAAAAGAGAATTGGTAGGAGAAACAACAACATCCGATGGCGGGAAATAGAATTAAAATGTCAGGCAAGTGGGATTTCTTCGAATTTTTTGCTTACGTGTTAAAGAACATTCCATATAGGAAGTATTCCATCTGTTCATTCTCATTTTTTTTAAAATTATCTATATGAATTTTGACTTATTTTCATGAATTCTAAATATAGAAAATAATATGTAATATCTCCTCCAAATATGCAAAAATATATAAATATCCTTCAAATATGTAATCATATGTAATATCCACCGAATATGTTCAAATATGTAAAATAAAAAAAAATATATATAATAAAAAATGCTTTATTTGCTATTAACCTGTATGAAACGTAAAGTAAAATGTCGAAGATGGGTGTACAAGGCTTAGAAAAAATATATGTAAATACATATAACTACGCTCTCTAGTCATAAAAATATGCCGATATTATTACAAAAGTCATTATTTTAATTAAGATAATTATTTCTTCCTAATGAAATAAATAAAATAGAATTAATTCCTGAAGGACACAGGAATGTGTCTCAGGTTTATATAAAACTTTTAAGCAGCTAACGAAAACAAATAGTAAGTACTTAAAAAATATTACTAAATTAGATGCTAGTTGTTATTCGCCAAATACGAATAAAATTAAATAGTTGTAATTGCCATTGCAACTAATATTTTATAGTTGAAATAAAATTAGTTGCCCATTTCAAATAATAACTAATTCATTTATAAATGTTAGTTGTCTGTCGACAAATAACAACTGATTGTTTAGCTATGAGTTCAACAGGATTACAGAATTAGGGATTGATAAATTATTTGCCACTTCTATAAATTTGTTTTATTGAAAACTAGTTTCGAATGTTATACATTCATCCTCAGTTCTAAAAAAACACACAAAAAAATTCAAAAATAAGCAATTCAAAATATAGTTGGTATTATTATACATATTAAATTATATAAATCAGTATTATAAAAAATTTATGAATTATGAATTTTTTGTGTGTTTTTTAGAACTGAGGATGAATGTATAACATTCGAAACTAGTTTTCAATAAAACAAATTTATAGAAGTGGCAAATAATTTATCAATCCCTAATTAATTAATTGTAGTTTTTAGTTATTAGTTACAGTTAATTTTTGCCCAACTCTGGTTCCCAGAACCTCCAATTCTAGCCCACTGCTATTGGTCGATGATAGGATATTACCACGGGAGTTGGATGTTCAACATCCCCATCGTTGATCTTTAGTGTTGTAGTCTCCTATAGCAATGAGAGATCGGAATAAAGAATCAAGAAGTCTTCATAAAATTAGAAAATTAATACGTTCTATAAATTATTGGCTCATGGTTCCAATTTCAATAAGATCATTCGAAGTATATATTTATGATAAATTATAGGCACTTGTATTGAAAGGTAGGATTGGACAAATAGATACATAAAAAAATTATTATAATTATTTTTATTTTGCATTACATAATTTATACTAATTTTATCGTAAACACTTTACGATTCTGAGACAAATGGGTAGATAGGATTTCTAGTAATACCACAGTTGTTTTCCCCGTTTCTTACTATTCTGATGTAGCCTTTCTCACCCCATTCCGTGCCAAAGGAGTTCTTCACCAGCCAGTAATCTTTGCCTTTCTCTGTACCGTAACCAACAACAAGAACGTGGTGGTAAGTATTATAATAGCTACACGACTTCGATTGGAAGATTCCTATTTAACAAAGTAAAACAATAAAATCGTTATCAATACATAAGTATATAAAAATTTGGACCCCCAGAAGCCTTAATGGCATTGGAGGATTGCTATAAGGTTTTATCAAATTGTCCCACGTAACAAGATAACAGAACCTGATATATATCCAAATTAAATAACATTAATATAAATTATATAAATATCTTGTAACACCCACAGATATGGATCTCATATTGTTATTCCTATCCAACCACAAACTTAGATTTTTTGTAAATTGTGTGTAGTCTTATCTGATAAGTTTCTAATTTACATATTAGTATCCTAAGAGAACAAGTATTATCATAATCAATGATTATTATAATCAATTTTTTTTTCCTTTTCTTTTACAAATGGAAAACATAAATATGTTTGTGATTGAATAACTTATAATAACATGTCCAGCTTCATTGTAATTGTTTATTTATATTAATGATATTTTATATAATTTTTGGTTTATATTATAACATCTATTTTATGACATTATGCCAGTACAAGGCCAACTCTAGTTGTATGGTGATAGCCCCAAAAACTAATTAATTAAATAATTATGTGATATTGTAAAATTAGTTTCTAACGCATTTTTTTATTATATGACGATGAGATATATGATCAGTCACTGATTTAAGAAAATATAATAATATCCTTGCCTCCAGAATAGAGCTGGAATTCTATTGAGCTCGCGTCGATTGCGACAGATATTGGTCCAATTTTGGCTACTGCTGCTTGTAGATCTATCTCACTGTTTCTTCGGACCTGTTTGTAACCAGTCACCTTGGCTCCAATTGTTTTATCTTTATATCTACAAATGTCCATCTGCAGAATCATAAAGTTAACTTAATAAATACTTCATAAAATTAAGTGAGCCGTAATAAAATAAATGTAAATGTACCTCGGCTTCGTAGGGATAAGATTCTTCAGTGTCTATTCCTCCCTTTATCTTTACAGATTCAAAAGCGCTTTCTACCGTGCCACCGTTACACGGATCGGTTCCGTTTTCTGAGGGGCAGTCCATCAATTGCTGTTCGCTGAGAGATACGATTTTTTTATTTTTAATGAAATGTTGACCTTCGATGGAACCAGTCTGTGAGTGACGAAATGGAAATATGTATGTATTAATAAATGCTAAATATTCCAGTAGTATACAGTTTGACGAAAAAACTTACGGCTGAGAATGCCCAGGAGGATTTACATTTCTCGTAGTCCTGATTTTTGACAGGTGTGACTGCGCCTTTATCCCTCCAATCTACACTGCTCGGCAATGGATCCTCTGCGACGTAAAACTCAACATTTATATTTTCCTCTCCTTCATCACTCATCATCAACTTTCTAAATTCCGTGGAAGTCTATAAAATATAAAATAAATAACAGTGACAAGCCTATCAAAAAAATAACGACCCAATACAAAACGTTAAACAAATATATGATACTTACGAGATCTGCAAATTTATTTAGTCCTAGTTTGTATGTATTAACACCGCTGGCATGCAAATGATTGTTTTCTAAGACTAGGAGCTTACTACCAAAATATATGTACTTCCTTAACTGGTCTACTTCCTTTGTAGTGTAATTTTTTCCGTATTTGCTCTAATAAAACAGTTAAATATTTATTTATATAATAATATTGAAAGATATAGAAGATTGTCTAATTTTTATGGCCATACAGCAATACTGATATGAATACTACCACACCAAGTTACCTTGAAAGCGTTCCATTCTTCTTCCTCACTTTGATTTAAAGGTAAAGAAAACGCCGACAACGCCAGGGTTAATGTCAAATAACAAATAAATGATAACTTCATCTCGTAACTGAAAAATTACAAAAATATGATTTATTTAAAGAATTTACGTTATTCGTATCTGCATTCACTACTGGCTTCAGTTTGGTTTACACAATAACGTCAGGGAACGATATATATTTATTTTCACAATATTCATTTTGATTATGGTTAGCCTTTCAATATTATTTTTATTTTATTACTTATTGGCCCAAAAGATGAAAATAGTTACTCAAAGTAATTATTGAATTAGGACATGTTCATTTAATTCTACCTTACCTTTCCTAGATGTATATCTTTCTGCAACTGTAGCTGATGATAGTATGATGTTCCTTTAGGCTCACTCCTTATTTATACAAAGTTCTGATTATCTCGTTTGTTGTCAGTGTTGACCTGCCTTGATAAAGATTGATAATGCATTTCAATTGCTTGTTTTAATAATCCATCGTTCAGGAATTCCCAATAGATATACAGGAATAGATGTTCAGAATTCTCAATAGATATTTTAACGCTCTGTCGGTATGTTGCTTGAAATGTTTTGATAAATGATAAATAAGAAAATCAGATTTTTTTTCGTTGGTTTTGTCACCGACGGCAAATTAGTATTTTGATAGCACCAAAGTTGTGATTAGACCATACCGATATTATTGAGAAAGTGAGGAAAGCAAGGAATTATTGAACCAAGACTTATTATTGAAGAAAATTTCAAATTGAATTTTTTAAAATTAATTGGTCTTGGCAATATGTAACGGGTGAGGTACTAACCAAACCAAACATTAATGGACCAATGAAATGAACATATTAATTACTGGTAAGTAAAGTTTGCTTTAAAACGAGAGGAAACTTAACTGTAGCAAACTTTCAAGTGTCGTCAACATATTTTAGTCACCTTAAATTCCAAATATTATTAACAAAAAACGCTGATATCAATAAAGAACAACAAAAACACGAAAATGGTCTAAAAACCTAAAAATCGAAAAAAGAAAAAGCTGAAATCATACGTAAAATAAGTTATAAAAAATATGAAGAATGGATAAATAGCACAACAAACTGGTAGATGCCTTAATGCAAATTTCCATATATCGTGTAGGAGTCGTAATTTTTTAACTTTTTATATATTCTTTTTGGTTGACCTTTGACGAATTGTCTTAAAAGTTTCCATAATCTGGACAACAGTTCTAAAATTCGCATGTATAAGTGAAATAATAAAATTCAAGAAACATTTTTTCTTAATTCAATTATTATATTATATTATTATTGTATTCAATGTTCTCTCTGAGATCAAATTACTGTTAATGCGTCTTGCATGGTACAAAAAAAAGGGTTCTTTCTAAACGAAAAATAAGTGCAGAGATGAAAACTTTGGTTATATGAAAAAAAATATAAAATAAGTTCTTCTATGAATGCTCCTCGAACAAAAAATGTAAAATAAAGAAAAACTTGCCCGTAAAAATACGAAAAAATCGGGAAGTATACTCCTTTTAATGCGTTGCTAGAGTCCTATTCAGAAGAGCAAATCTTTCTGCACAAGATATTTTCAATCCAAAAGTTAGTTATAGTTCAATATCTTTACATCGTATTCAAATGAACTCACGATTCTTTGGGCACTAAAAGCTTTATATTCATAATACACCTAAGTAATGAAGTTGGAATGCTTACTTGTGGAATATATATTTATATATATTATATATATATATATATATATATATATATATATATATATATATATATATATATATATATAATCCCTACTAGGCTGAAAATAAATGAGGTAATAACTTTAGAAATATGAAACTGTAGACAGTGTAGTACTGTTAAACACTAACTCACAGACTATATAGGTATCAATCTTCCATTCCATCTATAAAATTATGAAATTAATTTTTTTTTTTCCATAAATATATAAAGACTAATCAACACTGAATTGGGAATTCCTGAAAGACCTATTATTAAAAGAATCAATTAAAATCTGCATTATCAATCTTTATCAAGAAAGGTCATTACCGACAACTAACGAGATAATCAGAACTTAGTATAAATAGTGAGTGAGCCAGAAGGAACATCATACTATCAACAGCTGCAGTTGCCGAGAGATATACATCTAGGAGAGGTAAGGTAGAATTAAATGAACATGTCCTAATTTAATAATAACTTTGATTAACAATTTTCATCTTAAAAGATTTTGGGCCAATAAGTAATAAAATAAAAATAATATTGAAAGGCTAACCATAATCAAAATGAATATTTTGAAAATAAATATATATCGTTCCCTGACGTTATTGTGTAAACCAAACTTAAGCCAGAAATGAATGCAGATACGAATAACGTAAATTCTTTCAATAAATCATATTTTTATAATTTTTCAGTTACGAGATGAAGTTATCATTTATTTGTTATTTGACATTAACCCTGGCGTTGTCGGCGTTTTCTTTACCTTTAAATCAAAGTGAGGAAGAAGAATGGAACGCTTTCAAGGTAACTTGGTGCAGTAGTATTCATATATAATACTACTGTATTAGGTATATTATATGTGTTGTATGGCCATAATCTTTTATATCTTTCAACATTATTATCTAAATAAACATTTAACTGTTTTATTAGAGCAAATACGGAAAAAATTACACTACAAAGGAAGTAGACCAGTTAAGGAAGTACATATATTTTGGTAATAAGCTCCTAGTCTTAGAAAACAATCATTTGCATGCCAGCGGTGTTAATACATACAAACTAGGACTAAATAAATTTGCAGATCTGGTAAGTATCATATATTTGTTATATAGTATCATAT
Source organism: Rhaphigaster nebulosa (assembly GCA_948150685.1). Classification (NCBI taxonomy): domain Eukaryota; kingdom Metazoa; phylum Arthropoda; class Insecta; order Hemiptera; family Pentatomidae; genus Rhaphigaster; species Rhaphigaster nebulosa. The sequence continues at coordinate 235,470,592 of OX411306.1, read as the reverse complement.
AGGCTTGTCACTGTTATTTTTTTATGTTTTATAGACTTCCGCGGAATTCAGAAAGTTGGTGGTGGGTTCTGAAGGAGTGCAACAAACAAGTGCTGCGTTTTACGTCGCAGAGGATCCAATGCCGAGCAGTGTAGATTGGAGGGATAAAGGCGCAGTCACACCTGTCAAAGATCAGGTCTACGAGGAATGTAAATCCTCCTGGGCATTCTCAGCCGTAAGTTTTTTCGTCAATCTGTATACTACTGGAATATTTAGCATTTATTAATACATACATATTTCCATTTCGTCACTCACAGACTGGTTCCATCGAAGGTCAACATTTCATTAAAAATAAAAAACTCGTATCTCTCAGCGAACAGCAATTGTTGGACTGCCCCCCGAAAACAGGAACCGCTCCGTGTGACGGTGGTACGGTAGAAAACGCTTTTGAATATATTAAGACAGTTGAGGGAATCGACACTGAAGCATCATATCCCTATCAAGCCGAGGTACTTATACATTTATTTAATTATAGCTTACTTAATTTTATGAAGTATTTCTATAGTTAACTTTACGATTCTCCAGGTGGGCACGAAATGTAAATATGATGCGAATAATGTCGGAGCCAAGGTGACTGGTTACAAATACATCCGGAAAAACAATGAGGTAGATCTACAATCAGCAGTAGCCTACATTGGACCCATATCTGCCATTATCGACGCGACCTCACAACAATTCCAGCTCTATTCTGGAGGCAAGGATATTATTATAATTTCTTAAATGAGTGACTGATTATATATTTCACGGTCATATACTAAAAAATAATAAAAAGATATTTTATAATTATTTAATTAAATAATTAATTTGTTTTGAGGACTATCACCTTCGGAATAGAGTTGACCAGTACAATAAATGTCATATAGTAGATGTTATAATACAATCGAAGTATTACATAAAATATAATTACATTAAACAATTACAATGAAGCTGGGCATATTATTATAAGTCTCACAATTACAAACATAAATGTATATTTAAAAAGAAAAGGAAAAAAGTTTGTTTATAATAATCGTTGCATGACAATACTTGTTCTCTTAGGATACTAATATGTGAATTAGAAACTTTTCACTTAAAACCACAAACAATTTACAAAAAATCTAAGTTTGTGGTTGGATAGGAATAACAATATCCATATCTGTCGGTGTTACAAGAATTTTTTATAATTTAAATTAATGTTATTTAATTTGGATATATATCAGGTTCTGTTATCTTGTTATGTGCGACAATTTGATAAAACCTTATAGCAATCCTCCAATGCTATTACGGCTTCTGGGGGTCCAAATTTGTATATACTTATGTATTGATAACGATTTTATTGAATTGCTTTGTTTAATAGGAATCTTCGAATCGAAGACATGCAGCTCTAATAATGCTTACCATCATGTTCTTGTTGTTGGTTATGGTAACGAGAACGGCAAAGATTACTGGCTGGTGAAGAACTCCTTTGGCACTGAATGGGGTGAGAAAGGCTACATCAGAGTTATAAGAAACGGGAAAGGCAACTGTGGCCTTACTAAAAATCCTCTGTATCCATATGTTGCATAATCGTAAAGTGTTTACAATAAAATAAGTAGAAATTATATGATAGAAAATAAAAATAATTATAATATATGTTTAATGTATTAATTTGTCCATTCCTACCTTTCAATACAAGTGCCTATAATTTATCATAAATATATGCTTCGAATGATCTTATTGAAATTGAAACCATGAGCCAATAATTTATACAACATATTAATTTTCAAATTTTAAAAAGGCTTCATGATTCCTTATTCCTATCTCTCATTGCTAGAGGAGACTACAACGGTAAACATAAAGGATGGGGATGTCGAACATCCAGTAATATCGACAGACAACTAACTTATATGACTAAATTAGGTATTATTTGAAATTGGCAATTATTTTTTTTATCTATAAAATATTAGTTGCAATGGAAATTACGACTTCCTAATGTTATTCATTTTTGACGAATAACAACTTAGAACTAATTAAGTAATTTTTTTTTTCAAGTACTTACTATTTTTTTTTGTTAGCTGCTTAAAAGTTCTTTATAAACTTGAGACACACTCCTGTGCTCATTAGAAATTAATGCTATTTTATTTAATTTTTTAGGAAGAAATAATTATTTTAATTAAAATAATGACTTTTGAAATAATATCGGCATATTTTTATGTGTAGGGAGCGGATTTACATGTATTTACATATTTTTTTCTAAGCCTTGTACGTACACCCATCTCCGACATTTTACTTTTCGTTTCATACAGGTTAATAGCAAATAAAGCATTTTTTTTTATACATATTTCTTTCTATTTTACTTATTTGAACATATTTGGTGGATATTACATTTGATTGTATATTTGAAGGAGGTATTATATATTTTTACATATTTGGAGGAGGTATTACATATTATTTTCTATATTTAGAATTCATAAAAATAAGTCAAAATTCATATAAATAATTTTTAAAAAATGAGAAATAACAGATGATATGCTTTCTATATTGAAGGTATTTTAACAGGTAAGCAAGAAATTCCAAGAAATCCTACTTGCTTGACATTTTAATTCCATTTTCCGCCATTTTCTATTATTTTACTCTTACCAATTCTCTTTTTGCCATTCAGAAATTGTCACATTCTATGTCGAGATGGGTGCTAGTGTCACATTTAGTTTGTTATTAAAATATCAAACATTAAATCGACCAAAAGACATTCGCGAATTTCTTAACGAAACATTTCCCCGAGATGGAAATCTGAGATAAAGTTACATTTCTAAACGTAATTTCTAAAATTTAAAAATATTTTTGGAAATGTAAAACTGTATTTAATTTTGAAAAATTTTCAGGAGTAAAAGTTTAAATTTTATTTAATTTTTTCTATATTCTCATTAATATATGAAAAAATCGATACATGCATATTTCAAGTTTTATTTCACATATAAATTTGGTGTCTTGAATTATTATATCATTTTAAATCTTACTTATTTTGTAATTGCTTTCTTAAATATTCGATAATTTATTTTTTTTAATTTCATAAACATTCACGATTTTTATTTTTAAATATTTCTCATATTTTAATACATATTTGGGAAAATATAATTGTATGTATATATATATATATATATATATATATATATATATATATATATATATATATACATATTTAGGTTTTTGTTTTACATAAACATCCGCTCCCTACTTATGATATTTTCTCGTTTATTCAGAGGCTCATTTATAGCAGGAAGAAATTCATGCATAATTCAAGTATTTCAAGGCTACGAACTGTAAAATTCAAGGAATTTTTGATCAATTTATCGGATAAAATTTTAAAACAAAATTGGAACAATAAACTGTTGCATTTGGTCAGCTTATGGTAAAATGCACAATTAGGACTTGAGAATAAATTCGAATTATTATAGAGTTTTTTTTTTTTTCTCACCCATAAGTTTATTCTTACAATACTTAATCAAATATATTCAAATTAGTAACGGGCGTGGTTACTAAAGAACAACCTCCTTCCTAACATTCATCTTTATTCATCAAAATTAAAGTAGTATACTGTTACAAGAGTTTAACCATGGAATGATTAAGTCTAGACCATTGACTGTTCTAACATAAATCTATCTGTAATAATTTGTGTTGATGGTCCTTCAGCATCACTCCATCGGGTTCCTCTGCATATCTTAAGTCATGGAGTATGAAGAAGCCGGGTCATGTGACATCTTCAGAGGTAGAGTTGTCCTCGAAGTTCGGTCCCCAAGCTAGAAGTGTCCTTTTTCTTGCTTCCTCGGCTTCGGTTCCACTTTTCTTCCTTGTTCTTCCTAAGAGGGGGTCGAAGAGGTTGTTGGTTGGAAAGATCTCCGGCACTGGGCGTTACCTTTGTCATGATTGGCCAACTAGTTTTATAGCGGGAGGAAATTCCGGGTTTTCAGTGCATAGTTCCACCCCTTGTCCGGGGTGGGACGATCTCTTTGAATCCATTAGTATCCCCTAACCCTCTAATCGTCCTTTCCAGGACTCTACCGTTTTTTCGGTATGCCAGCCGGGATCCCAGGATGACTGGTTTCCTAAAATTGATTACGTCTTTCAGGACGGACCACATCTTCTTACCTTTGTCACACTGGCCACTCCTCTGCAGATTTTTAAATTAATTCATTTTTTATATGTGAGTTTAAAAGCTAGGTAATGTTATGGTGTCAGCTGCCGTCGCCTCTCAATTATCTTCCTACTCGGCCTGTCTCTTACCTTTTGTTCGCAGCTAGTGCCTACTTTATATTATTTGTGCCTAAGAATAATATTGTCCGAAAATAACACTTACTAAAATAACACTTTAATAATACATATCATTATTATTCAAATTTGTTTGTATGATATTTACAACTTTATAGATAGCGTCCACAGTCCCTTGCCTTGGTCTATAACCGAATTGGTAATGAAGTAGAAATTTATGATGTTTTAAGGGATGCAATAAACGTTTTTGTTAATGAGTTTATCCCTTACCTTCCCCATTGCAGGTAGAACGGTTGTACAAAGGTTATATTCCTGTTTGATAATGAAAAATTGTTACGTAACTTAATACGACTCAACACATCATCAAATTTCTCAAAAGTTGTTAATGTCGAATTTACTATCAAAATTTTGTTTGGCAACGAGTATTTCTTATTAATTGTTTGCTCGCAAAATTATTTGGGATAGGTATCGCTAATTAGATTTTCAAGGACGCTATTTACAAATTTACCATCGGGTTTTCAAACGCTCCTGCGCATATAAGTTTACTGTTGAAGTTTTCTTTGATGTAAGGATCGTTCATTTGGTTTTCGAGTGTTCGAATTCCTGTTTACTTCCTTGTACGAAGTAAAGGAAGTATTGAAATCGCGAAAATTATCGGCTTACAGATTTCAACGGAAATAACCATTTTGACCATCTCTGAATCCATTTTGACTAGTTTCGTCATGGCGTCTGTACGTATGTACGTACGTTCGTTCGTATTTCGCATAACTCAAAAACGGTTAGCCGTAGCAAGTTGAAATCTTGTATTTAAGATTGTTGTAGAATCTAGTTGTGAACCTCCCTTTTTGGTCACTGCTTAATCACTGGAAGTGGTACTTTACTTGAAGGTCATAATGGATTTCCATAAAAAATTATATTAAAATACTTTGCAAAACTTCTCAAATTTGGTATTTATAACTTGTGTATTGATAAATAACATACTGGATTTTGGTCTAAATTGGAAAACCGGAAGTGGTACTTTACTTGAAGGTCATATTAGACTTTCGTCAAAAAATATGTTAAAATATAATGTAAAACATCTCAAATTTGGTAAATAGGACTTTTATATCGATATAAATATATTTACTAGATTTTGGTTAAGATTCGTGAGCGGAATAGGGTTAATAAGCTTACATTAAAATTATATTTAAATTAAAAGAGAAATCATGTGTTTCGGTAATAAAGCTTACAAACGCAATTCGGTTTCCAATCCAATTTTTATCCAATTAAACATTTTTATTACTTGTTTCAAGTGATAAAATTGAGTCTAAAATACTAGTTTTCCTCCCCATTTGTGAGATCAACAAGTCTTCATCATGAGAATAAGATATTAGTTAAGTGGGTTTTTCCACTTGAAATGTCGAAACTGTCCATTTCTAATGCTTTATCCAGTGATATTGACAGTTTTATTGTTGTCATGGAACATGAAGAAATATCTTGGAAGTGGCAAATAATTTATCAATCCCTAATTAATTAGTTGTAGTTTTTAGTTATTAGTTACAGTTAATTTTTGCCCAACTCTGGTTCCCAGAAACTCCAATTCTAGCCCACTGCTATTGGTCGATGATAGGATATTACCACGGGTGTTGGTTGTTCAAAATCCCCATCGTTGATGTTTACCGTTGTAGTCTCCTCTAGCAATGAGACATCGGAATAAGAAATCAAGAAGCCTTTATGAAATTTGAAAATTAATATGTTGTATAAATTATTGGCTCATGGTTTCAATTTCAATAAGAAAATTCGAAGCATTTATTTATGATAAATTATAGGCACTTGTATTGAAAGGTAGGAATGGACAAATTAATACATCAAACATATATTATAATTATTTTTATTTTCTATCATATAATTTCTACTTATTTTATTGTAAACACTTTACGAATATACAACATATGGATACAGAGGATTTTTAGTAAGGCCACAGTTGCCTTTCCCGTTTCTTATAACTCTGATGTAGCCTTTCTCACCCCATTCAGTGCCAAAGGAGTTCTTCACCAGCCAGTAATCTTTGCCGTTCTCGTTACCATAACCAACAACAAGAACATGATGGTAAGCATTATTAGAGCTGCATGTCTTCGATTCGAAGATTCCTATTAAACAAAGCAATTCAATAAAATCGTTATCAATACATAAGTATATAAAAATTTGGACCCCCAGAAGCCGTAATGGCATTGGAGGATTGCTATAAGGTTTTATCGAATTGTCGCACATAACAAGATAACAGAACCTGATATATATCCAAATTAAATAACATTAATTTAAATTATATAATGTGTGTAGTTTTAAGTGAAAAGTTTCTAATTCACATATTAGTATCCTAAGAGAACAAGTATTATCATGCAACGATTATTATAAACAAACTTTTTTCCTTTTCTTTTTAAATATACATTTATGTTTGTAATTGTGAGACTTATAATAATATGCCCAGCTTCATTGTAATTGTTTAATGTAATGTTATTTTATATAATACTTCGTTTGTATTATAACATCTACTATATGACATTTATTGTACTGGTCAACTCTATTCGTAAGGTGATAGTCCTCAAAACAAATTAATTATTTAATTAAATAATTATAAAATATGTTTTTATTATATGACCGTGAAATATATAATCAGTCACTCATTTAAGAAATTATAATAATATCCTTGCCTCCAGAATAGAGCTGGAATTGTTGTGAGGTCGCGTCGATAATGGCAGATATGGGTCCAATTTTGGCTACTGCTGATTGTAGATCTACCTCATTGTTTTTCCGGATGTATTTGTAACCAGTCACCTTGGCCCCCACATTATTCGCATCGTATTTACATTTCGTGCCCACCTGGAGAATCGTAAAGTTAACTATAGAAATACTTCATAAAATTAAGTAAGCTATACTTAAATAAATGTATAAGTACCTCGGCTTGATAGGGATATGATGCTTCAGTGTCGATTCCCTCAACTGTCTTAATATATTCAAAAGCGTTTTCTACCCTACCACCGTCACACGGAGCGGTTCCTGTTTTCGGGGAGCAGTCCAACAATTGCTGTTCGCTGAGAGATACGAGTTTTTTATTTTTAATGAAATGTTGACCTTCGATGGAACCAGTCTGTGAGTGACGAAATGGAAATATGTATGTATTAATAAATGCTAAATATTCCAGTAGTATACAGTTTGACGAAAAAACTTACGGCTGAGAATGCCCAGGAGGATTTACATTCCTCGTAGACCTGATCTTTGACAGGTGTGACTGCGCCTTTATCCCTCCAATCTACACTGCTCGGCATTGGATCCTCTGCGACGTAAACCGCAGCACTTGTTAGTTGCACTTCTTCAGAACCCACCATCAACTTTCTGAATTCCGCGGAAGTCTATAAAACATAAAAAAGTAACAGTGACAAGCCTATCAAAAAAATAACGACCCAATACAAAACGTTAAACAAATATATGATACTTACCAGATCTGCAAATTTATTTAGTCCTAGTTTGTATGTATTAACACCGCTGGCATGCAAATGATTGTTTTCTAAGACTAGGAGCTTATTACCAAAATATATGTACTTCCTTAACTGGTCTACTTCCTTTGTAGTGTAATTTTTTCCGTATTTGCTCTAATAAAACAGTTAAATATTTATTTAGATAATAATGTTGAAAGATATAAAAGATTATGGCCATACAGCATATATAATATACTTAATACAGTAGTATTATATATGAATACTACTGCACCAAGTTACCTTGAAAGCGTTCCATTCTTCTTCCTCACTTTGATTTAAAGGTAAAGAAAACGCCGACAACGCCAGGGTTAATGTCAAATAACAAATAAATGATAACTTCATCTCGTAACTGAAAAATTATAAAAATATGATTTATTGAAAGAATTTACGTTATTCGTATCTGCATTCATTTCTGGCTTAAGTTTGGTTTACACAATAACGTCAGGGAACGATATATATTTATTTTCAAAATATTCATTTTGATTATGGTTAGCCTTTCAATATTATTTGTATTTTATTAGTTATTCACCCATTAAATCTTTTAGGATGAAAATTGTTAATCAAAGTTATTATTAAATTAGGACATGTTCATTTAATTCTACCTTACCTCTCCTAGATGTATATCTCTCGGCAACTGCAGCTGTTGATAGTATGATGTTCCTTCAGGCGCACTCACTATTTATACTAAGTTCTGATTATCTCGTTAGTTGTCGGTAATGACCTCTCTTGATAAAGATTGATAATGCAGATTTTCATTGATTCTTTTAATAATACGTCTTTCAGAAATTCCCAATTCAGTGTTGATTAGTCTTTATATAATTATGGTAAAAAAAAAAAATCATAATTTTAAGATGAACTAAATGTAATCTCTAAGAAGATAAATTTATATATTTCGTATGTTATTGTATGACCATGTGCCAGTATTTTCATAGTAATAAAGATTTCGCTATCCTATTTATCTTGATAAATGATTTTTTCCAACTTGGTCGTACTTTGTCATTTTTTCTTATATCATTGAGGAAGCATGGATGAATGAGGGTGAGCTGTACGATATTTTCACGTTGATTTCCTGATCTGTCATTATGTGGCTTGAAATGTTTTGATTATAGGTTAGCAAGAAAATCAGAATATTTTTCGTTGGTTTTGTCACTGACGGCAAATTAGTATTTTGATTGGACCGAATCGATATTATTGGGAATGTGAGGAAAGAAAGTATACAAATTTCGTATCAAATTACTTGAAATATAATTGAATTATCTAAAAAACAACGCTATTTACATCGGACTATTAATAGCAATTATGCGAGCTATTTTTTTACTTTCCTAACCAGGCAACGAAAGTATAGTAATCTTATAGAAATATTTTATTAATTTAATACTTTAATTTATTATGAAAGATTAAATATAAAGTTCTTTTAGGTAATTCTTCTTTATGATTATATTAAAATTTATTACAACACGTCCAAATTTTCGATGTCATTATCCTCATCTTCAGGGTTCATGTATAACTTATAAGTTCATATTTTTTTATTTTTATTTATTAAGTATTGATTATATTTTACTTAAACTATTTAAGTTTTCTTCTTATAAAAACAACCTTCCATATAAAAATATATTTTGTCAAATTATACACTCTCATGTATATAAAACTTTCATATGTAAATATTCCTTTGAAATTACTCTAAGGCCACGTTTCGTTGCGTCCATAAATTCACATAACACCACTAGTGACTTCTACGTGTAGATCGAAATCGAAGATTGGCCAGATGATATCAAGGATATTTTTGAGTAGGCAAACAAATTTAAATTAGCAATTGCGATATAATTTCAATCATGTTAAATATGTATGTTATACAATAGAAAAAAAATAAACAAATAGTTTTAATTATTAGGTTTTTTATTTATTTTTCTTTTAAATTTTATTTACACCTACTATATTTTAGAAATGTGGAAATTTCTGTAAAATTATTGAATAAAAATTACGATATAATTTCGACTATTTTAAATATATATTAGTAATTAAAATTAAAAACAATTTAGCATAAACATTTTAATTGGTTACATGTGATTTTCATTTTTTTTTTTCCACAGTGGTAGAGGGAATATTGTACTAAAATACCAAGATATAATTTGGTCGATCAAATGCGATCAATCAGTGTTCTATAGATCTGAAGCACTATTTTTAAACATTACATTTATTTTAGGGCACTAATTTAGGCAAAAGCCTAAAATATGTTTCAAGTTATCTTATTTGTCATTTGTAATTTTTTCCTTCAAAGAATAATTATTTTAAATCTTGTAAACGTAATAAATAATCGAGAAAGGAAATTATATACGTAGAAAGCTCTGTAGGAAAGGTTATTAGTTTATTTCTTCCCCTTTGGATGGTCCTGTACATGATAAACGGTTTTATTTTATAATAAAGTAAAGAAAGAATTTAGAAAAAAAAATAATTTCAATGGACCAGAGACACCCTGTATACATTTCTTTTTTTGCTCTTACTAATAAAGGACGTCCTATGCTTATTAATAAAAAAAATCGTTTATCGTATTTTAATCAAGAGTTATAGAATTTTGGCCATTAAATCGATAATTTTTCACATTGTGCGGCGTTGTTATGTTGGATTTCTTACTATAAAAGGTTGCAGTTTATTACTTACAACCCCTTGAAAAATTATTTATTCCTACAAATCTGATGCACCGATACTTCCGTTGGGAAGTTTGAACAAATTTCTAGCACGATCTTCTTTGATGATTCCGCAGTTATTCACACATGTCCGATTGATTGCGTAACTTGTTATATTTACCAGTCTAATTAGTGGATATCTAACATTATGCAGTTGTTATTCTCATATGTCCGATTGATTACGTAACCTATTATGCTAAGAACTAAGCTACTATGCTAAGAACATAATTTACTGAGGTCATCGCAAAAGAAGCCTCCTGATGAAGCTTCTATATTGAAGAAAGGTTGTTGTCCGTGTTCAATGATTGCCTAGGCAAGGAATACTTTCCATGAAGCTGGAAAATCGCTTCGATGGTATACATTTCAGCAAATTTTGAGGGCATATTTCCAGGCGACGTTCGGCTTGCTGCTAGGTGAGCTCATGTGGAACTTCACAACATGCTCTCATGCATGCTCACTTCACAACATGCTCACACCTAATTGGTGTGAGTGACGATTCATACTTGACTGTGACAAACCAAATTCGGAGGATAGCTGCCGAGTACTTTTTGTGGGATCATCTTCAATAGCGTGTCGTAGAGCCTCGCCGTCCACAAACTGCCTTTCCAAGCTTGTATCACCACTTTCAAAATCGGCTAACCACCCCCTCACAGTCCGTTCATCAAGGTTAGTTTTCTCATCAAATCCCCGAATCAAACGCAAGGTTTCGGCGGCTGAAACTTTCCTTTTCCAGTAATGTCGCAGAATTACTTGAATTCCATACCTCCACGACACTTTGATTGGAAGAATGCTAAACAAGTAACGAGCCCCGCACAGAGACATTAGGTTTACTAAATGATTCAGTATAGTATTAGGATTAAAAAGATACCGATAACAACATCATTAGAATTAACAGAGATGTTAGAAAAAAATAAACTTCATTTTAACCCTTGATTAGGACATTTTTATTTTTTTACACAACCTATTAATAATTTACCGGTCGACTTATGGCCCCAACTGACAACATTTAGAGCACAGCATTAGTTAAATCATATTACTAAACACTTGGCATCGGTGCCGTTAATATATCATACAGATTAGTTATAATTTATATTGTTAATTACAGAAAATGCAGCAACCTAAAATTTATTTCCTGAGGATTGTCTTGGAGAATTTGATTTAACAGTAAGACTATTTCTGATGATTTGTTTTATTAATTTATTTTTTTAAAAATTCGTAGGATAGGACACAATAGTCAGATGAAGTCTATAAGAAGATGATCACATTTGAGTGTCACATTTCTATGTTAATTTATGTTTAATATTTTTGCATCTGAAATACCATTTCCACCTCACGGTGTGCTACTTTTCGAAGTCGAAATTTCCGTTTACTAATTATTGTAATATACTATAATAAAATGGTACATTTTAATCTTAATAGGTAAGTAGTATTGAATTGAAATTGAAAATAAAAATATTTCTACACATTTCTGATAATTTTGGAAATTGAAAACTTACATACAACATTGAAAGTGTTTTTGAAGAGCACAACGAGTCCAAAAATATGACATTATTTTTCCAAAATGAAAAAAGAGGTGGTTGAATTGCGGCAACCATTACGTCATCGATGTTGCAATTCCATCTATAACCGCATACACGAGGATTTTATATCATGGCAATAACATCTTCGTCTTCAGGTAATCAACGGTAATACAAAAAAGAAAGTTTATTTGGTGTTACTAAATTCACAGTTCGATTAAACGAAAAAATAATATAACATTTCCCAAAAGGTGAATGACTGTAGGACCCATGGAGAATTTATTATCCATACAAAGAATTGTATTGCTTTTAAATAATTTTTATGTAGATTTCATGGCTGACTTGTCGAAGATGTTAAATTATACTCATATTGCTCTGACTTGCGCTTCTTATGCATCTCTAAGTATTAAAATATATTTTTTTAAAGACTGAGCATTAGACACTTAACCTAATGGTAGTCTACAAAATTAGGTAGATAGTATTTTTACAACTTACACGTATTTAATGATATATTTTATTACACCATTTAGGTCTACATAATTAACTTACTACAGAATTTAACTTTGTGAATGCCTACTCTCTAAATCACCAGGTGTCGAAAGCATTGAAGCAGCCACCAGATGGATATGAAAATCATATTTTTTTCATACATATCAGGGAAAGATGAGATATATCCCCCGATTCCTTCCCCTGCGTACTTCCCTGTGTACTAGGATCATAAACTAATAGAGACTAATTATATTTTCATATAAAAAACGTGTATCTAATAACATATCCCGGGCTATAAGTAATCAAAGTATCCACAAGACTATCTAAAATTCTATGGTATGTGAGGTTAAAGTGGGTTACTGGGCATTTATTTTAAAAGTTTACGAATTGTTAAATCAAAAAGTGCCTTGGAAGTAGTAAGTTTTCAGCTAAAAATTTCGCGCTTTACAATTGCATATGTCGGCTAATTATACGCGCTCATTTAATTCCGGTGACTTTTGATCAGCATGGGAATTCCGATTTCGATGTGATGAGTATTCTGGAAATATTCAGATCTATTAGGAATTTCCAAAACCTGTAGATAACCTCCTAAATCAGAAATTAATATCTTTCAAGTCTTTTATAAGAGATAGCAAGGTCGTATGAAAATAAATAGGAAAATAACTGAACTAAAATTAAAAAAAAAAAATAATAGTATTATGAAATTTTTTGTTTGTTTATTTTTTTTAAATATTGAACCTCTGTTCAATCGATCAAGCAAAAAAATGTTCACCCTCTCAAAATTTTAGATTATACTTTTCAATATACGTAGTGCATAAAAATCATACTTAAAAAAAAACAAAAAACTTCGTACGCCAGTTTTTCTCCAAAACTGCGGGGCCAGTTGACAGGTAAACTGGATGACATTCCAAATTGCGGAGCCAGTTGAGAGGTCAACTGGATGACATTCCAAACTGGACACTACCATCCACCGATTAGAACTTTTCATGCATCTATATCTCATCAAGCATGACGATAGAAGACAAATATATCAAAGCCTAGGAAGAAAAAAAAAATTAAACCAAATTAATTAATTTTTTTTTTTTAGACTTCTTATAATGATTCTGAGACACTGTTAATAATGTTCTCAATAACTAATAATAAATTTAACAAATAAATAGTACTTTTAATAATATATGATTGTGTAATAATTTCCAGCGTTTTTGTTTTCTTTGTATCAAATATTGTGCTCTCAAGTCTCTCATTTCATATGTTTTACAGATATATAACGAAAATATCTGATGTAGACAACACATGACTTCCTTGTACACCTATTAAACTATAAATCGGTGGCTCAAAAACTGATCTTGAATTTGGTTACTAGTTTCCGAAGATCGCATTATCTCAAAAACGATACTCGGCGTCGCGACATCCATCTATTGACACACACACACACACACACACACACAGACATACTCTTGTTTCTGGAGGTCTCATGATAAATGAAATTTCCAAGAGATTTCTTCGTGTTCCGTGACAACATTTAAACTGTCAATATCACTAGATAAAGCATTGGAAATCGACAGTTTTGACATTTTAAGCGGAAAAACCCACTTAACTTATACCTTATTCTCCTGCTGCAGACTTGTTCATCTCAAAAATGTGATGGGAAACCCAGTATATTACAATCAATTTTAACACTTAAAACAAGTAATAAAATTATTTAATTAGAGTGGAACCTTCAAGTAAAGTCAATTTTCAATTTCAGCCAAAATCTATTAAATTACTTATATTGATATAAGAGTCAAATTTACCAAATTTGAGATGTTTTACATTATATTTTAATATAATTTTTGATGAAAGTCTAATATGACCTTCGTGTAAAGTACAACTTCAGGTTTGCCGATGTTTACCAACATTTATTATGTTGTTTATATTAATATGTGAGTCTTAAATACTAAATTTAAGAAGTTTTGCGTAATATTTTAATATAATTTTTGATGGAAATCAATTATGACCTTCAAGTAAAGTACCACTTCCGGTAATCATGCAGTGACCAAAAAGGAAGTCACAACTATGTCACAACTAAATGTCACAACTAAATTATATATTAATCCTCTATACGAAATTTTAACTTTCTACAGCTAACCGTTTTTGAGTTATGCGAGATACAAACGAACGTTCGAACGTACAGATGTCACGACGAAACTAGTCAAAATGGATCCAGGAATGGTCAAAATCGATATTTCCGTTGAAAACTGAAAACCGAAAATTTTCGCGATTACAATACTTCCTTTACTGCATACAGAGAAGTATTTTCATTTTTATTTTTTAATCAGAAAAGCACTTGATTCCAAAAAATATTATCCTAAATTCCGCCTTGAAAACTTATTCCGTAGATGCTCAATAGAGTTTAGATATGTACGTATTTTCCTAGTTTATTTACCTGCTACGAAGTAAGTTGCAGATTAATAACCACTATAAGAGTATTCCTAGGTATTATTGCACTAATTAATTTGCTATCTTCTTTTAGATAACGTCGAGTGTTGAGACCACTATTTTGTAGAATAGGCACCGGCCCTCTTTGATATATCTTTTTTGTTTACAATTATGCTCCTAAAGTTTTACTTTCTCTTTCGCTATTATACTTTCCATTTCACACTTGACTTGAACAAGTAATCACGGCCAAAACATCTCGATTCCCACGACCTGAATTTTTTCTTGATATTTCGCCGGCAGGTGGGAGTGTTTCCCTACAGACGAGTGTCCAAATAATGGCAGTCAACTTTCGTCTTCAGAATACGGACGCTACAGTTTCTCAAACGAAATTGTCCTTCCTATAAAAAGTCCAATTTGGGATTAGAAATTGATAAATACGCTAGTAATCTCCCGTTTTCTTATCAAATCTTAAATCATTATTAGAAGAAGGTCGTTATGAATTTTGAGACCTGTGGTTTTTTAATAGCTGAAAAAGACAAAACGGTACAGGATATTTTTATTTCTTATTAATACTGTTGGAAAACAATAATCCCCAAAGAAAAGATATTCTATTATATTAAGGGTGAAGGAGTAAGCAAACAAAATAAGGTTTGACCTATATTTCTTATAGAAGTAATTAAAAATTATTGTTAGTTTGAATATTGCTTGTTTACTAGTCAAACATAATGGATTCCTTTAAGCAGTGATTTGTTAGAAATTTTATAAGGACTGTCTTTATATTAATAATAGTAAATTATTTTTACTATTGTAATTATATTATTCTTATTTATGACAAAAATGTATTTTTCTTCTGTATGAATAAGTAATTGAAAACATCATATCTGTTAAAAATATTATTTTTAACTGTAATACATTCAATAAAATATTTTTAGTTGATTTTTATTTAAAAATTCAATTTATTGTTGATGAGAAGGATAAAAAGGAGATGGATGTGAGATCTCCTTTCCTGAATGAACTAGTTCAGAACCGGGAAGAATTGCTGCTGGATACTGTCCTTCATGCCTATCATGGCGTATATCTATTGTATCTTTAATCGTCTACTTATTGCCACTCTTTTGTTATACAAGTGCGAATAAATAGTTAAAAGATTAAAAAACAATAGAAGGATCAATCTAATTAGGGATTGATAAATTATTTGCCACTTCTATAAATTTGTTTTATTGAAAACTTGTTTCGAATGTTATACATTCATCCTCAGTTCTAAAACCGCACAAAAAATTCAAAAATAAGCAATTCAAAATATAGTTGGGTATACATTATGCATATTAAATTAGATGTTATATAAATCAGTATTAGATAAAAATATTTATGAATTATGAATTTAATTAAGACAAGAAATCAAATACATGTTGGTACTCACCAAGATTTAAATGGATTATATCAAACAGAAAAGTTTGTACTGGTTTCTCCTCGCATTGGTGAGTACCAACATCTATTTTATTTCTTGTCTAAATTAAATTCATAATTCATAAATGTTTTTATATAATACTGATTTATATGACATCTAATTTAATATGTATAATAATACCAAACTATATTTTGAATTGCTTATTTTTGATTTTTTTGTGCGTTTTTAGAACTGAGGATGAATGTATAGTATGACATTCGAAACTAGTTTTCAATAAAATAATTTATAGAAGTGGCAAATAATTTATCAATCCCTAATTAGATTGATCCTTCTATACCATCATTCGGGTGTCAACTGTTTTTGTTTCTTTTGTAGAATATGTCTTTTTTTTCATAAAGTCTAAAGGAACTTTATCAGAAACTGCCAAAGTTTGATTCCATGACTAAATCATAAAAAAAATGAAGACTAACTTTTTTTTATTTTAAACAAAAATGGTGAGTTGAAGGCCTGCCTGTTAAATCTAAAAAGGTAAACTTCAATCGCTTTATGTTATATGTTTGTCTGTATGTGTGTGTGTTAGCTAATTGGCAGACATCTAATAAAAAATAAAAATAACAGAATGCTAGGTATAACAGAAATTAGGTATAAGATTCTGGTATAGGCAACGAAAAATCTTGTAAAGAACTAAAAAAAAAAGCTTTAGAATCAGAGCTCCGTCACTGACGTCGTATTTTCACTCCAATACAAACTTGAAAATATCAAAATGGCAGGGGTGGGGGAAAAATGTTCTCGATTTTGAAGGGTTCTAGAGGTATGCAAAATGATATAGTGCAATAGTTTATTATTTTCGGGAAATATATTACTAAAAAGAAGTTGAAATAGCAATATATAACATTTCATACAGCAGGTATACCCTATTTTCGAATACAACAGGTTTTCAGTCGTCTAACCCAATATGGAGGGGTTCTAGAGGTGCGCAAAACCTATAAAAAAAAAAAAACGAAAAGAAAAACAACAGGAGTGGGAGAAATATTAGAATTCCCGGAACTTCTATAAACGTGTTCTAGGGATCATGAGTGATAAAAAGTGCACTCCCACCTCCCTTCGCTGACCTTAGATACAATGCAAGATTCCATTATCTTCGGAAATTACAACTAATAATATAGTAATAATAGATTTTTTGTATGTGATAATTCCATTGACATTGACATTGTTTACGAATTAATTCAACTGATATCTCGCTTCTAATCATTATAATTCTGCCAGATTTAAATTCCTTTAACTCTCCTCAGTTCCATTCATTACTATTAATTATATAGTATATAATATATATATATATATATATATATATATATATATATATATATATATATATATATATATATAACTTAATTAATTATTAGGTTAATAAGAAAGAAATTCATATTCATCCATACAATTATATTTATATTGATAGGATACTTTATGGAAAACAAATAATACTGATTGAAATCTATTGCACCAACAAGCTCACTGCAATGTTTACTGATGAAGGTTAGCAAGGCTCACTGGGACTGTTACCTTACCTACCCATCACCAGAACCACCTGTTCTTTTTTATGTGCACTTTTATGAGTTTTATTAGTGAGATCTCATATCTTCTACCTCAACAATTATTCTTTTCATCAATTTCACCTACTGTTCATGAATCTGTCAACATCTCAACCCAACTACCAACCTGCACCTGTTTTCTTCATAAATTATAATCAGATCTTTCCTCAATTCAGTATTTATTCATTTCATTTCATTCAGCAAATACAATTAGTATACCTTCAATAGAAAAATAACTAATGGAAATAAATAATAAAACTCAATATTTAATTTAATTTACTGTTAAATTGTATTAAATAACAACCTATATTTAGTTAATTATCAACAAAGAGCTCTTTAATTTAATTTTATTTGTTTCTACCCCACACTATTATTCATACTAGTTCTTTAATTTTTTCACCCCTTTTACTAATTTTTAATACTTTGATTCTTATGATTCTTTATTTGAGAACTGGTTTGTTGTAAAGTGAATTTTCTGTTTTTATTTATATCATATGATTTATAATTTTAATCTTCCATTGAACGAATTTTTTGTTTTGTTAGTATTAATTATTTCATTTTTTTTTATAATCTGTAAATTAACTTTTTCTTTTTCACGTTCAATTAAGCTTTCTTTCACTTTCTTTTACTTTTTTCTGAAGTAAGCGATTATTATTTTCTTTCTTCCTCTTCTTCTCTCTCCTATATTTCTATTACTTCAACTCTATTTCCTTCTGCTATCTAGAATTTTTTTTTAACCAAAATAATCAAGTTGCAATATCCAAAAGGATCCTAAAGTACCAGCTCTACCTTGGTATAGTGTAAGGCCGTACCTGGGACGACCTCGCTGCGGCCCCAACAGCCATATTTATTGTAGTTTCATCTCACATTAAAACAATCAATTGTGATTCTATTTTTTTTTTCTTTACCATGCAAAATATTACTAAAAATTTCAGAATATGATTATAGACTTACAGTGAATAAAACATCTACAAATAACATAGCAACTGTATTTGGTAAATTTGAACTGTATATTGGATGATAGCATTTGTAAATTTATTCACTCTATACAAATCGTCCGTCATAAAAAAGCGATGGGTTCCTTCAAGGTTTTTCTAAGCCATAAAAATGTAACCACAGATGTTATCATACAAATCTATTCATCAATTTGTTTTTATGTACACAGTTTGCATATTCAAATAGGATAAACGAGCTTAATTTTTTTCTTTATATAAATACTAAACTGTTATTAGTAAAATAGGGAACAATAAGCAATAAGGTCCCCCACCTTGTAGACACAAATAAATATATAAGTAAAACTTGTGGACAAGAATCTATAAGGATGGTTCAGCCGAAAATGCCATTAGAAATGGAGGCGGAGGCATTCACATGAAATTTCCAAATGGTCATGTGCTTGAGAAGGCGATTCCTACGGGATTCGGCTCTACAAACTACAGAGCCGAGCAAGATTCGTTACTGGAGGCCACGGGAATTCTAATAGACCTCAAGAGAAGCCAGAAATCAAAAATTGTTTTTCTGGCCGATGCAGCAGCAGTTCTTTTAAACCTGAGGTCCAAATGGAAAGCGGAGCTGATATTGCTTGTTTCTCAGTTGGAACGCCTTACAACTGTATATGAACAAGTCACCCTGCAGTGGATTGCCCGGGCAATGTGGAATACAGGGAAACGACCTGGCTGATAAACTTGCCAAGGAATGCTCCAAACTTTCTCAAAAATCACCTCCATACCTCGGCTGGAGGAAGTTAAAACTATAAATAAAGCATCAATTCAGCAAAGGTGGAACAATCAACATCCAGACTTCAAACCCCAGGATCCTTACTACTTGCTTTCCAGAAAAGAACAGGTTTTAATTTTCCGTCTCAGAACTGGTCATAATCGGCTTAACTCGCATCTCCATAAAAAAATTAAAATTGGCCCAACTCCTTTGTGTGAATGTGGAAGAGGCGAACAGACTACAGAGCATATTTTACAGTCATGCATAATTATGGAGGAGCAACGGAGGCAGAGATGGCCTCAACCTACTGACTTGGTGACCAAGCTCTATGGCGATCTCAGGAGTACCGCCGACTTTATTTTGTCATTCCCTGACTTGGCCATTTGAATGGGAAGATCGAAGATGAAAAAGAAGAAGGTCCCCACTTATCTGGAAACAGTCGACGACTCGCTAAGGGATTCATGAAGAACTCACCGCCTCTCTTAACATGAATTATTTTAATGAGTGAAGCTTCTTGTAGCCAGTTGACTTTCAAATATAGTAGTTACGATATTCCCACTCAAACTTCGATCCGAACAAGTATTCTATGTACTAATTTGAATACCTGATTATTCAAAGTTAAATTTATTCAACTGAATGATTAAATTACAAAGTATTAAACTCGGTATATAATGAAGCGGTAAACTTGTTTTTGGAATTAGTTTACTATTAATTTGGTATAATGTTATGTTGATTCGCTCTATGAACTATGCGAGGCCATTGAAGTTAAATTTTTAGCATTATGCATAAGCTATACAGATGGATCAGTTAAGGAAGGAAAAGCAGGGGCAGGAATATATGGACCAAAATATAACGGAACCCTTGCTATGGGAACATACCCCACGAACTTCCGAACTGAAATACATGTAGTAGAAATCGCAGCACGAGAAAATCTCAATAAGAGTCCAAAGGGTAAAAACATATATATATATATATATATATATATATATATATATATATATATATATATATATATATATATATTATATCTGATAGTCAAGCAGTCTTAAAATCCCTAAGCATAAAAGCCTTAAAGGCAATAAACTTACCACAATGTGGACACCGGGACACGAAGGAATCGAAGGTAATGAGATAGCTGATGATTTAGCACAAAAAGGCTCAGAAGCTATTCTGATTGGCCCTGAGCACTACTGTAGCATATCCACTAGCAGAATCAGGGAGGAAATTGATACCTGGGAAACAAAGAAGAAGGAAACATACAGGAATTCAAAACCCGGTATGAAACAATCCAAACTCTTCATCAATATGTCAAAGGAAAAGGCAAAATTCTACCTAAACTTGACAAAGAATGAGTTGAGAACAATAACGGGTCTCCTTATAGGCCATTATCCGCTAAAATATCATCTCAAAAAGATGAAGATAGTGGGAGAGTCCACATGCCCTTTGTGCCTTGAGGAAGAAGAAAAAGCAGAACATATTCTTTGTGAATGTGAAGCTCTTGCCTTCCAAAAGCTACAAAACTTACAACAGGCAATAATAAAACCTGAAGATATTACTAGAATCAATCCCAAGGAACTAATGTGCTTCATAAGAAGCATAGGATTTCTTTGGGATCTCTAAATAAAGGGTGCTATGTTTTCTAGTTTGGGTTGAGCTTGATTTCTCTTTAGCTGCTAATACATTAGTCTATATATATAGGGATGCCATTGGGCAATCATTGAGGATGATTATCCTAAAATTAAGTAAGCTTATGAATACTTTTGAATTTCTTACCTTGTCCTCTAAATTGAATACCTTTCCAAAGGCCTGGTTTGTGGTTACCATTATTTAATAATTAACCAAGATAATGTTCCTACTTTTAAGTTTAATACTAATGTTAATCAAAGTTACTGCTATCTTAATGAAATATATTCAAATTAAATATGGGCATGGTTACTAAAGAACAACCTCCTCGCTAACAATTATCTTTGTTCCTCAAAATTAAAATAACAAACTACTACAATAAAAAGTTAACCATGGAATGATTCAGCCTAGACTTAGCCATTAATTGTTTTAACATAAATCTCTTATCTGTACTAATTGGTGTTGATAGTTCCTCAGTATCTCTCCCTCGGGTTCCCCTGCATATCTTCAGTCATGGAGCCAGAGCGCATTTCTCATCTTCAGAGTCTCGTTGTCTTGCCTCCGCCTCGCTCAGTTCAGAAGTCCTTCTTTTTCACCTCCTTTCTTCTATCCCCTTTTCTCTCTTGTTCTGCCTAAGAGGGGGTCGAAAACGTTGTTCATTGGCCGACTAGTTTTATAGAGGGAGGAAATTCTGGGATTTCATCGGATGGCTCCACCCCTTGTCCTGACAGCCGGTATCTGCGAACCACTATTCAACTAGTATAATTTAATCATACCTTTTCCAGGCGGTCTCCACTTTTTTCTCGAGGCCAGCCTAGCCTAAAGGGACCAGTTCTTAAAATTGATTAGGTATCCTAGCTTTTGGCTTTGTTACAGTGTAAACTTCTCGGTAGGGTTTTTAAATTAACTTATCCCTTATCTCTTATGTGGTGACATCCGTCATCGCTTGTCAGTTACCCTTCTCTACCTGCTCGTCCCTTATTTCTTTTGTTCGCACCTGGTCTGGTTAATTTATATAACGATAATATTGTCCAATATCAATACATATTAACTGCTATCTCACAAAAGATCCGTATGGGCCGTGGTGAGGAAGGATTGCCCACCCTTGTATAATAATAATAAGCTATCTTCAAATAAACCACTTTCCATGTAATTGAATTAAAATGAATTTCAGGGCCCATTTACTTGTATCACTGCAGTAACTGCAGGTTCTGTGTTTCTGTATCAGTTTGATATGCATCAACTAAACCATAAATAAGATTTAGTTAAGTATATTGAATAAGTGACACGCAAAGACATTAGTCTGCATCCAAAAGGATAGCGGATCCTCCTGGACTGCCTGATACTAAAAAAACCATCGAGGGCTAATTGTCGAGTTGACAGAAGGAGTCATTTCACATATTTCCTTTTGGAGAATCCTTTAGAGGTAAAAGGATAATTCGATTTGAGAACCAGCCGGGACTTAGCCAGTTTTGGTTAAGATAACAGCACCTGGGTCAAGCTTCTCTAAGAAGAAATAATCAATTTCGAGAAGCCGATCACCCTGAAGTACAACACCCTACGTTCATAAATACTAGTAAGAGATCCGAGAAGAGTTTAAGTTAAAGAAATTTTTGGAAATAATCTCGGATGCCTAGAGCAGCTGCCACAGACGAAGGAGCTTTAGCCTGAATCTACCAAGAATACCAGCTCCCTTAGCAGGAGTATTGGTCAATAATAAAGACGTTGGAGATGGAAACTCCACCCCGACAATTTTATAGCCAATCATAAAAATCATCTATCTCCTACCAGTGGAAGAGGTAGGTGCATTTGAAAAATAGGATATAAGCCCATGAGAGGTCATGATTGACGATCACAGATGACCCGCAGGAGATCATCCCTAGAACCTCTAGATGTTCTTCAATCATCAAAACGTTCAGATAATTATTGAATAATATTAACAATAACCATTTATAAAACCAGTTATAATCATTTAATGGTTAAATTAGTCGGGTCTTTTCCGTTTCGATTTCCGCAGTTACTAACCGGTGATTTATGTGATCACTAATTTAACATCTGATGCTAAAGTTTAGGTTATTAATAATTCAGCGACCAACAAAAATAAATATTTATTTACATTGTTAAGCCAAGAAATAAATATGCAATATAAAAAAATTTATAGATCCAAATCTTCAGGTTTCATTTGTAACTCCTTTTCGCACCACTTAATTGTAGAATACTCGTTTGCCCAAGAATATATAGACCATAGTGACGTCTTAAATAGTAACATATAGCCTTGAAACATAGAGGTATAGTAGTAGTATATCCAGTTCTTCTATACCTTCATATTACAGACGAAATTCCGTTGATGGAGAAACTCCATATCGTGACCATTTGGACACAGTTTTCTATGAGATTATGATCCTCGTAATCTTAATAAAAATAACGAACACAACTATCCTCCGTATTAAAATAAGTAACAAGTGTAGAGAAATTTATTTCACCCAAATTTAGAACTTTGTAATGTAAACAAAGCAGAGGTTATTTAATAATAACAACAAATGTTTAAAATTAAGCATGCAAAATAATAGACATGATCACAGAAATCACCGGTAATATCATTAGTCCAGTAAGTTTTATTTATATTGATTAATTAATGAATAATGGTAAATACAAACAGGTCCTTGGGGAAATGTCCAATTTTGAGGACTCAGGTATTTAATTTTTATTAATTTACACAAATGGGATAATCATCTTCAATGATTGCCCAATGGCATCCCTTAACAAATGTGCATTATAACGGAGAGAATATAATATCTGAGGTCATTATAGGTAAAAACGTAGCAAGAGGTAGTCCTATAAATAGATTACACCGACACTGAGCTGCCCCGGACATGTGTGAATCCCTCGATTCTAATCCTCAGAAGAAGAATATTTTTCACTGATACAGAAACACGGAACTGTTACTATAATCCTTATAATCTAATTACGTGAAAAGAAGTTTCCATGGTTTTTTTTGAAGATGTGCAATTGTAACCCTAACCCACCATCAACTACGTAACTTTTTAGAATATATTGCTTCAATTTTAACTGTATATAATTAATGCTTTGCAATTAGTTTTAGCCATAATTTCACTATCTACTATATCTACCTACATTTCTTTGACAGTATCTTTTGTAACATACTACATTGTTAAACAATTGAAGTTTTATCTGTCATTATTTTATGTTCAAAAACATATTATGGATGTTTCAAAAGATTTTATTAAAATTTACAACTGGATAAAATAATTTGAAAAAATAATAAAAAAGAGTAAAATACTCAAAAAAAAAAAAATATTGTAAGCAGAAGAGCTCCATCACACACCAGATTGCATTTTCCTTGAAGTACAAAATGGTGAGGATGGTAGAAAAAATTTGAAATCCCCAAAATCACTTTTCTAACAATAACTCAAATTATATATAAATTTTCAACCCTCTAAATCAATTTGGAGGAGCTGTAGAGGTGCGCAAAATATTAAAAACCGCGAAAAAATTATGGGCATGACTGAAATTCATACAATTCCACCTAATTTTATCAAAATAAAGTTGTTGGAGGTGCCCCAATGTAGTGGGAAAATATAAGTTAGTCAAATAGTACATCAAACATCTCCGAAACGCCCAATACCGTTTTCTAGAGATTATGAAGGATTTGAAATCCATCCCCACTTTCCTCCGCTGACCTTTGATAAAGTACAAAAATCTATTTTTTTCGTGGAAAATACGACTAAAAAAGATACATACAATTATGCTGATGATATATTTAGGTTCTTCAAAATACATTACTTTTTTGGGGTCTTTTCCGTTTCGAGTATCTCAGTTACTAACCGGTGATTTATGTGATCACTACTTTAACAAATGATGCTAAAGTTTAGGTTATTAATAATATATGCAGTGACCAACAAAAATAAACATTTAGTTACATTGTCAAGCCATAAATATAAAAAGTTTTATACATCCAAATCTTCAGGTTTCATTTGTAACTCCTTTTCGTACAACTTAGTTGTAGAATACTCGTTTGCCCAAGAATATATATAGACCATAGTGACGTCTTAAATGGTAACTTATAGCCTTGAAACCACGTTCCACTTCATAGAGGTATAGTAGTATAAAATGTTCTTCTTCTATACCTCTAAATTATAGATGAAACTCTCTTGATGGAGAAACTCCATATCGTGACCATTTGGACATCACATGAGGTATGAAACCCTGATCCATATAATAACGAAAGCAATTATCCTCGGCATTAAAAATCAGTACCAAGTGCAGAGAAATTTATTTTATCCTAATTTAGAACTTTGTAGTGTAAACAAAACAGGTAACGAGGTTAGTTAATAAAAACAACAGATGTTTAAAATTAAGCATGCAAAATAATAGACCTTATCACAGAAATCACCGGTTAGTAACTGCGGTACTCGAAACGGAAAAGACCCTTTTTTTCTTCTTTTTTTTTTACAATTTACACGAGATTACAAAGGTAGAGAAAATGATATATTTAGAACAGAAAATATATATTTTTTTTTTCTATTTCATAATTGTATAAAATGTTATACGAGTTCATATTTTTATTTGTCGATATACCCCTATTCGAACAAGAAGGATTACCTAAAGGTCGTCATCATATTCAAGACTATGCTATCGTATAACACAGCTACTACTTGGTCCTCCCCTCATTTCTCACCGACTTATTTTTTTCTCCGTTTGACAGGGGTCAGAGCTATCTTCAATGCTACCAATCATAGGCGGTGTGCCGAAGGGATCAATACTCGCACGGCTGTTGTACATAACATACATACATGGCATTCCACAATGTGACAGCATATTGACTGCAACATTCGCCGCAGACGACATTTTTATTATTACTAGATACCAAAACCATATTAAAAATCTGGTGCGGTGCGCGCATCGCTTTCCCTTACCGTCCTATAATATTTATCTTTTTAATATAATTTTAAAGAGTTTCACATAAACACTGCTTCTCATAAACTCAGCAGCATTCACTTCTTCTCCTACTGAAGTATAATAAAACAGTTTTTTAAACCATTTTAGTACAAAAATTCTGTACACTATCTATATATTTTAACTTTGTCAAGTTGCAAATATATTTCAAAAGTTTCTGGTTTAGTTTCCATGGAAACATTTTCTTTCCATTAAATAATGTGTAAGTAGAAATTATTAAGTTAATTTCCGCTTTTGTATTGTTAAATTACTTTATTACAGAGCGTATTGTTTACAACAGCTTGGCAGATTGGTGGGAGGAGGTTCGGTCGCATCCATCTCCTTTTGAATGCGCTCGGTCCTTTCGGATCCATCTAGGGTCTTGTGCTCCTCATAAAATACACTGTATCTTTGCTAATACTAGTCCGATTTTGATGATTTTTTTTTTTTTTTTTTTAGTTAATTTAATAACCTTTCATACAATTCTATACATAAATTGCTCTAAATTGCATGCTATTTAAGTTATAGCTTTTTAACTGTAGTTTTTCGTTGATATACTACATACATGAAATGTTAAAGGTCTTTAAGGTGAAGACATTAGGCAAATTTCACCAAAATATTTGGAACCGTTTTCGAGAAAATTGTAAAAAAAGTTTAAAATCGATTATATAAAGTGGCACTTCCGGTTAGTCAATTTTGACGAAAAAGTTGCAGTAACATCACAGCCATACACCTACCTTAAATACGTAATTTGAGTATTGTACGACTTTTTGTTTTTGAGCTAGGCTGTTCACATACACTTAGACACACAGATACACAGACCATTTTGCGAGGCATGGTCATTTGGACTCAGTGGACCTTAAAACGTTTATTTCCGTTGCAAACTCGAATTCGAAAATTTTCACGATCGCAGTACTTCCCCTTACTATATACTTCGTATGTAGGTAAGAGAAAGTAAAAATATTCACTAAACGAAACTATAGGGAATTGAACTGAACCATTAAAAGTTCTAACACACTTCCACATCCTAAGTTTAATCTTCCTTCATATCAAGAAAATAAGCCAACCAGTAAACCTGAATTTAATACATTTATTATTCTGGCTAATCTCTAACTAAACTTGCATACTGACTGACGTATTCCGGTGTTTCAACATATACGAATTTATTACAGATGTTTTAATGATAAATTATTCGTACATCAAAACACATTAAAGGAACAGTTGGCCACGACTCTTATGCTAGCGAACAAAAGAATGTGACAGAAAAAATATGAATACGGCATCTGCTGACATGATATAAATTTCAAGAGGGAATAGAGGAAACAATTGTATTATTAATCCGTTCATTAATTTAAGTTACTACAATTTGTCCTTTATTCTTTAATTCTTCAATTCCGAATCCATTTGTCTGTGGTTGTTAGGTTAAGGAAAAATGGTAGGAATTGTTATCGGAAATCATTGCAGTTGTATTATTACCAATCACTAAGGGTAAATCAATTTACTCATTAAATTGAAAAAATAATCAATATCACATCTTTATCTATGATTGTAATCAAGTGGGCCAATGTAAATATATATATATACGTATGCATATAAGGTTCACTAAAAAAAAAAAATAGTTTAGCTTTCCTGATTTAATCGATTCAGTCCTGTCTGAAAAAAAAAAGCTGACCATATAATAACGATAATAGATAATAATAATAATAACGATTGTAGACCATACACAAATTTAATTATTATGGATTCGGTAATTGGAAATATATTTTGCTTTACAACAATTTACAACTATTCCATCTGAGAGAATAATATGTACAGTTGACATCCGCATGGTGGTATAGAAGGATCAATCTAATTAGGGATTGATAAATTATTTGCCACTTCTATAAATTTGTTTTATTGAAAACTAGTTTCGAATGTTATACATTCATCCTCAGTTCTAAAAACACACACAGAATTCAAAAATAAGCAATTCAAAATATAGTTTGGTATTATTATATATATTAAAATTAGATGCAATATAAATCAGTATTATAAAACATTTTTTAGGAGATAGGTTTCGTTTAGATTAAAACCTACAATGTTTTAAAATACTGATTTATATTACATCTAATTTAATATGTATAATAATACCAAAATATATTTTGAATTGCTTTTTTTTGAAGTTTTTGTGTTTTTTTAAAACTGAAGATGAATGTATAACATTCGAAACTAGGTTTCAATAAAACAAATTTATAGAAGTGGCAAATAATTTATCAATTCCTAATTAGATTGATCCTTCTATCCCTAATAATATGTACAATTAGATTCGGTATTTTGTTCGACAAATATATAGCTTTGTGGCGTGGACTGTACATTCCGTAGACTGGCGTACTACAAGTACACTTCTTCACTTGATCTAAGGGAAAGTCCTGTCAAACGAGCTGTCATCCGGAATGGATAAGAGGAGGCACATTGAGAAATGATAATGTTTGATCAGTCGGAATAAATTGAATCTCGTTTAAGATGGCAGCAGCTTTTACCACCTGTAGTATCAATTAGGGTGGGAATGTCGAAATGGGATATCGAATTTGAAAAACTTATACTTTCTATCGATATCTTAACATCCTATATATCAATTACATCGAAATTTTACAACGATATTTCGATGATACTGATATTTTAAACTATATTATTCTATGTAAATGTGCAATTTTACATCTTCGGTAAAACTCCAGAATCGTGACCCCAGATTGGCAGAGATCTAGATTTTTAAGACCTGACTATACTTCGAGCTGCGTATGCCCCCAACAACTAATGGAGCCAACGGATTCTTATCAGTTGAGGTCGGTGCCTAACCGTAATTTATAAGCATCGGATTAATTCCAAAATTTGCATGGGTGTGGACAGAAAGACGAGGGATTGATTTATGAAGTTTCACAAAAATCCTCCGAAGATTTTGGCTAGGAATAGGAAACAAAGAAATCGGCGACGTACCGGGACCAGGATTTTCTTATCTGAGGCACGGTCTGAAGATCCTGAGGACCCCTCCCTACCTTTCTCCTGTTGCAGAAGCTAGGCCAAGGTCAGTGTCATTTTATCAATACCAGCCATTGAAGTCTGTCATCGGACCCAGGTTTTTATTTATTGAAAAATGGCTGTATCCATATATATTTTTGTATTGGCGCACACATATATATATTTTTATATAAATTAAATATTTTTTTATTTTAATTAAATTTTTTTATAAATTAACTTTGTTATTTAGTCATTTATTTATGTATTTTAAATAACTTTTAAACGTTCCCTTTCAAAAGTAAAAAGAAAAGTATAAATTCGTACATTATTTAATTGAATTAACGAAATATTTATTTATTATTTATTCATTTATTGTAATTACATGTAAATATATACTAAATTGTTTATAATAATTGATTTTACAAAATATGTATACATGATATCGTCTACCGTATTAACTTTATATCTATATATGCATATATACACATGTTGTTTTTTTAATTATTTATTTACTTTAAATGCTCTACTTGTCTATATATTTTAATTCAATCATGCATATGTTGGCTACAGTCCTGAATAAAAAAATAACATTGAAATAGGTATACAACTAACAAAGAAGATTTAAGTTGGTCAAACTGTACGGGTTCTAAGAACTGGAGGGCCTGTTCAGGAGGTGGTTGTTGCTCTCTAATGTCTTTGGCTATTACGGGAGGCGGCGAAAGGGAATTCATGAAAGTGGAATGGCCGGACGCAGAAGGTGTGATTTCTGGAAAAACAGTGCCTGCAGAAGAAGTGTTCCCCCCAATGCCAAAAATTCAACCGGGAGTCACGGAAGCGGGCAGTGGACAACAGGACAAATGTCCTGATGCTAAAGTTTGTCCTGTATGTGGCCTTTCATTTAACGGCGAAAGAGGTCTTGAAATCCATATTGCAAAAGAACATCCCGGGGAGGCTAACATTGAGGGGTATTGTTATATACCCCTCGTTTGTATACAACAATACTATACTACTATACTATAACGATACTAACAATACAATAATTGTTATATATAATCATGTCGGCATCGGCTGACATGATATAAATTTCAAGAGGGAATGCAGGAAGCAATGGTACTATTAATCCGTTCAGCAATTTGAGTTACTACAATTTGTCCTTTATTCTTTAATTCTTCAATTCCGAATCCATATGTCTGAGGTTGCTAGGTTTAGGAAAAATGGTAGGAATTGTTATCGAAAATCATTACAGTTGTTTTATTACCAATCAATAAGGGTAAATAAATTTACTCATTAAATAGACAAATTAATCAATATCACATCTTTATCTATGATTGTAATCAAGTGGATCAATGTAAATATATATACGTATGTATATAAGGTTTACTAAAAAAAAAACAATAGTTTAGCTTTCCTGATTTAATCGATTCAGTCCTGTCAGAAAAATAAAAGCTGACCATATAGTCAAAATAATAACGATTGTAGACCATACACAAATTTAATTATTATAGATTCGGTAATTGGAAATATATTTTGTTATACAACAATTTACAACTATTCTATCTGAGAGAATAATATGTACAGTTGACATCCGCATGGTGGTATAGAAGGGCCCCTCTGTCGCAAATGCATCAGCATACTCGTTATGCTTTAATTTAGCGAACTTTCGTCGCTGATTTCCGATACATCCATGCTCCTTTAAGGGCAGCTCTTACCAATTGAGGGTTTGGATTTAACGGAACAATTGCGCGCTTACCGTGAACACTCACTTACCCCAGATCACCCTACATCATTTCTAGAGTTCAGCTCTTCTAAATTAATTTATTTAATATAATATAAAATTTCGACCTTTTAGAAAACCTAAGTTTTGATGCACTTGACTGGATTTTCGAATTGCGAAAATAATACTAATTATATAAGTAATTTATTATATATTCCTGGTATTCCTAGACCGTGGTAAGCAAGGACATTCCCGGTGCTACGTGAAATTAATACGTGTAAACAAAAGTCGTGGATAAAATCATCTTTTAACACGTTCAAAGAGGAATAACAATCTGCTTTAAATCATTATTGAATGTATCAATTATAAGATGAATAAACACGAGCTTCAATTAATAAAAATAATCCAGGATGGTTAGCATAGTAAAGGCGAACTCACTCAGTGTTAAAGAGTACTTAAGAATCAAGTTGAAATCGATCAAGCCTAACTTTGATGCTCTGATTGTAAATAAACACCATGGTTTCAGCTGAAAACTAATTATGCTTATCTTCACAATGTCCAAATTTCTTAGTTTAGATATGTCTTAACTTAGTGAATGGTGAAAAACAAATAGGAAAAACGTTTTCTACTATTATATATATTTCTAGAAACACTTCTTAAAATAACCTTTTATTTTATTAATATTATTATTAATATAACAAGAAGCTTTCTGGAAGACCCAGGTGTTGGGAAATAGAGATATTGCGATATTGGCTGAGAATATTATACTGGACTCCCTGGGAATTATGCACCATCACCTGTATGGTAGTTGACTGAGTGGTTATCTATTATTTATTTATTATAATTATTGTTTATTTATTTTTCCTTTAAATCTATTTATCACATTGTTTTTTATCCGTATCTTATTATTGTACTGTTGCGTTATTTTAAGTTATGAAATGGTTGAGAGTCATCGGAAAAGAGAAATAAGGGATGGATTACAGAGCAATAGAAGATCTATAGCAAAGAAAGAGGAAAGAAAAAGAAAAGGAACAGATATAATATGGGTAATGTAGTGACAATTATAATGTGTTCAGAGCTAAAAAGAAAGAAAAAAAAATGTTATGAACATTATGTATATTATTATATGTCTAGGTATATGCATAGATTGATTAGTATGCTGTATGTGTAGGAACCCAAGTTATTTGGGCAGCATTGCTCTAAATAAACATTTCTCCCTCTTTTGTTTTTAGCCCTTGTTACTACTGCAATGGTTTAATCTACTTATGGTGTAAGTTAAGAATGCATTTTTTATTTTGATGAAGACATTCTTTACCATTTGACTTAAATTGAACATTTTAAAATAACTCAGTTGAAATAATTATTTATTAACAATTAATTACGTTAGAATAAATGTTTTTTTTTTTTTAAAGTCTGTGTAATAAATGCATCTTCTCTCCACGTTATTGATACGAATAATACTACCACGTTATTCATGTGTTTTAGAAATACATTAAAAATGATGTAATAAACTGATAATCTAGGAAATGAGCTCGCTCATCGTGAGACAGACCGTGCAAATCTAGGAATGGCATACTTGAGGAAGGACAGTACCTATCGGCTATTTTTTTCTTGCCTGTTTAAGTTACATGTGGTTGAAAAAAGGTATTACTCAATAAAATTATGTGTAACTGTAGCCACTTCTTTTATAGTAAGTTGCATATTACAAAGTATTTGATCTTTGGTTATCCAATATGTATTTTAAGCATTCATCCTTAAAGTATGGAGCAGATATGTGTGCTAATTTTCTGTTCATACTTTGAATAATTTTAAAAATGAAATTATCGTTGTCATTGCAATAATTTTCCATGACAAATTGGGCCTTATACCATTCCTCGCTAAAACTTTAAATGCTGTGTGATATGGTCAATATTATCATATAAAAATGTAAATGTTATTTTTTGGGACATATATTTAATATTAATTGCTTGGTTTATTATTTTCAATAATAGACCTTGGAATCAACCAAGGAAAGAATGTTTAATCCCCTCTCAAAATTTCACCTTTCAAGATACGTAGAATCCAAATATCGAATAAACAAAAATCCGTCCGTCCGCCATCCGCCATACGCCGTCCGCGGTTTTTCTTCGAGACGACTGGACCGATTTTCTTGAAATTCGGTACCAATGCCACAGGTCACCCAAGGATGATCCTCGCAAATCGACATTACCATTCGTCAGTTTGTTTCAAAATGAAAAACAAAAAATCTATAATAATTGCCGCAAAATTCTTTAATACTTCCTCGTATCTGTCTGCTGTATCCTTCCTTGGGTATTTCTGCACTTCCTTTAGCTTCCTTAGTCTTTCCTTTTTTTTTTTCCTACTGAAGTGCTCATCAAATATTTCCATTATATTATTTTACATCACAGCCTACTTGCATTGACACAGTTTTTTAAATTAACACTCCCAGTTCGCACTCTCACGGCAATCATCTTGTGACAAACTTCAAATTTCTTTTTCTTTGGTTCCTACTGCTTCATTTTTTTTTTACAGAATAGATATTTTTAGAAATATTACTAAGTGGAAATAATAAACCATTGTGTAATAATTTGCAGCGTTTTAATTCTTTAAAAAATTAATTTAAAAATATAAAATAGTCGTCTCTGCATGTAAAATTTTCAAGTCTTAAATTCATTTAGGCGAATGTCCCCCAATCATCCTTATTATACATCAAAACCATTTATCTTTTAGTTTCTATGAAGTAGAAGATTTTTATTTGATTATTTATTTATCAGATCAGTAACTAAGAAACATCTTATGTCAGCGTGCAATAGTCCTTTTCTTGAGATAGAAGTATTTTTGCATGATTCTGTTTTATTTAAGTTGATATTTTATAAAACGCTTTATATATAATATTTTTTTTATCTTTAAGGACACTAACTTACTCCGAAATATTAGATTTAAGATGTTGGTAATGATCACTCTATTACTTATTTTCATTTCAATGCCCAAGGGTGATGGCTTTTGTGTTCTGTTCTTCTTCTCTCCTTTATCTAACTCTTTTGTCCTGATATGTGTGGAGTTGCAGTCCCAGTCCTCTAGCCCCCTGGTCTCTGTTCCTTGCAAGGAGAAAATTTTCATCATCAATAATTTCAGGACGGTGCATCCTCTTGCTGCCTCAGAGAGACTGAATCTCAATATACTTCTTTAGCCGCGTGAGAGCCATCGTTCTTTGGCTGTGTAAAATGTTTTCGAACTCGGTTTTCAGTTAAACCTAAATGTTTTTCCCCTGTGCTGTTTGGTGTGTTGATATTTCATGTCATTAGCCAGCAAATGCCGCTGAAATTTCAATTCCAATGTTATATGGAATATCGACGTTTTTCAACTGGACAACTTCGAATGATGGTACAAGAGCCTCCTGGGAGTCAGCAATCATGACTATACCATGGCCTGAGCAAGAAATTCGGTGAAATTTAAATATCCCACAACAGATCTTGGAGTTTTCCTTTTACATACCTTCCATATCTCATCCATAAGAAGGATACGAAACAGAGGAGTAATTCAACCCCTCTGCTTTGATCCTTTAAAAAAGTGAAAAGGTGACAATTTTTGACCATTGAGTCTAACAATGCCCTCTGTTCCTTAATATACGGATTTAAAGGCACTTACCAAGTTTATTGACGCCCTTCTTCTAATCTCTGCTTTCCATATATCCTACTTCAGAACTGAACCGACGGCTACCCTCAGATCAAGAATTCCCAGCTAGACTGCCCTGCAACGCTTGTATTTGTATAACTTAATAAATCTTGAATGCAGCAAATCGATTAAAAATCTTGCCACATTAAGATTTTCACATTGTTCATTATATGTCGTGTACAGCGTCTTCTTCCTGATGAATTCTAGCCGCTTAATTGAATATTCCTGAAGAATTTACCTCTTTATGAATTTTACATTCTCTTCTGAAACGATGAATACTTGGTTGTCAGCAAATGGAATTAACTTCAGATCATAAAATTATAAATTTTTTTTGGTTTTATAATTTACTGGTAAAATTTGGATATTTGTTTAATAGACAATATATTAAAAATAAATATTTAATTTATTTTTCACTAATTTTACTGTTTTTTGAATTATTTGCTTCATTAATGATTCACCAGCGTCCAACTATGGTCTTACTTACTCTGATAGAATTCGGCCCCTACTTAACATACATTAATCATACCCCCATCCCTCTTGCAACATGAAAATTTCATTGAAAGCCAGAAAAGCACTCCGAGGAAATTGCCTAAAAGAGAAAGCGGCTGCAAAGAAATGTGAGATGAAGTTCGTGATCTATTCTCTCCAACAGGATCCTCTTAGGGCTTTTAAGCTAATCGGCGGAGGACATAATACCAGAGGCCCGGTCGGAGCTTGTACATATTATTGCCCGCTATGTGGTGACTATACTCCAACCTCCATATCCTAAAAACCCCTATTCTAACAATGGACTAGTCACTATCTTCTGCAGACCTAAGACAGGTAGGTAATACTAAAGGTAGGTCATAAAGCAATCCAAAATATATTTGTCATCAATTAAAAAAGGTATTCAATAACAAGTAGTATTTATACACCATTAAAATGGAGCTTTGTAAAATCATTAAAATTAAATTGTTATTAGTAATGTTTTACTTGTAATTACTGTAATATGTTTCACTTAAAACAAAGATTAATACCAAAAAGAAATAATCAATAGGTATATAGGTAATTCTGTAACTCTACACCCATAAAGAATCTAGGTGAGGAATTAGACAATTTCTTTTAGACAACGCTTAAGTAAGGAAGTGGTGGGGTCAGCATCCGCGCTAT
This sequence comes from Rhaphigaster nebulosa, assembly GCA_948150685.1. Classification (NCBI taxonomy): domain Eukaryota; kingdom Metazoa; phylum Arthropoda; class Insecta; order Hemiptera; family Pentatomidae; genus Rhaphigaster; species Rhaphigaster nebulosa. The sequence continues at coordinate 235,434,885 of OX411306.1, read as the reverse complement.
TTAACCAGGTTTTCCCTCACGAAAGTCACAGGTTTTCTCATTCCTGGTATGTCCTAGGGATTCCGTGCCCAGGATTGATTCACTGATATAGCAGAAAATATCTTAACCACTGAGCTACTCTACTCTTTATACACAAATGTATATGGAATTAGTCAATCTGTTGGGCCCTTGGCTCTATATATAGAATATAAATTTCTAATTTTTATCAATAGAACATTGATAAACATATAATAGTGAATACCTGTTGACATCTTCATTGTGGGGACTATTAATAAATAAGACTAAATAAATTGACTCTTTATAAGATGGGTATTATATATATACATGTATGTTTATTTTTTTATTTTTAATTTTTTATATTACTCTTCTAAGGTAATCCCAAAGAAGGAGAGTTTATTAATTATTGTTACATGTTCCATGCCTATTAAGGCACACTGAACGTAATACAAGCTACATTTTTATATTACTTAGTAAAGTTACATTCTAAATTTGACCAACATTATTAAATTAGGTCATATAAGTGAAAAATGAAAATAATAACAAACAAATAAGTTACAATAAAAAAGAAAAATACATATATATATATATATATATATAACTAATTATAAATATAAGTACATTGTGAAAATTAAAAAAAAAAATTAAAAAATAAAGAAAAATTATTAAAGAAAATTGATAAGGCATAAAAAGATTTGCCATATATATATATATATATATATATATATATATATATATATATATATATATATATATATATATATATATATATAGAGAGAGAGAGAGAGAGAGAGAGAGAGAGAGAGAGAGAGAGAGAGATTGGGAGAGGGAGAGGGAGAGGGAGAGAGAGAGAGAGCCGTACCTAAAATTACTCCCTTTACCTTAAATAGTTTACCTTTTCCTTTCTTTTTTTCATTTGTTTTATCTAGTAAGTATATAATTAGTAGAATCTATACAATACTCTGTGCTAGATCAGATATTTCACTATTTTGGAACTGCAAAGTAACTTGTGATTTTCGCATAGAATTGAAAAAAAAGAGGCAAACTTCGGTCAACACGTTTGAATAAAAAAGGGGGTATTGAATAAGAAAATTGGCAGTAACCTAAGTGCCTATGACCACCAAATTGTAAGTTTTAAGGATACCTAAGCTTGAAAATTGGATAAAAAAGTATTCTTAAAAATTACCCAAAATATTACTTAAAATCCAAAACTTATTTTCCTTCGTACATTCCTGGAGATATATCACCCAATCCTTTCTCTCTCTTTACGCCATTGGTTGTAACGTTTCAAATAATTGCCCACCTTTAGTTTAACTTTTTATTATTTTATTTTTTAAATGCAATTGCATTTCATCAAGTTTTAAAACCGATACACGAATCCATTTCTTCGACACCTGTACATTTTTTTAATGTCATAAGTAGTTAAACGGTAATATATTTCATATGTAATATACATTTGTGTATACATTCCTTTGTAGCTGTACGTATTCGAAATATCTTTCTGCTATTACACAAAGCGTGAGGAATTTTCCTCGTACCGGCATGGAATAAGAAAACGACACGGGTTTGGAAACTGCTAATGACTGAAGCAACAAGATCCGAAGCCAGCATGCCGGTCAGGTGTTTGTTTAGAAATGCTAATGGGACTCTAATAATAAGTAATTAGGGGCAGCGAAGAGCTGGGCCTGCTGCAGGCGGCCCTGCGGTCCTTGCGACACCCTCACCAACAGTTGCGGTTCCTAGCTCATTTCTATCTATGCAGGCTGCCGGTTATTATTATCTCCTCTGTTGAATCTTAAATTAAAAAAAAAAAATTATAGTTTGGTTGTAAAGAATAATCAGATTATATTTTTATTTATTGTCGGGGTGTCTCAGGAGGTTCTAACGGCCTTCAACTGATAGTACAAAAAATTCAGTTAGGAGCCCAATTCTACATTAAAAAAACCCTTTTTAGTGTATCCGACCGTATCCGTAGTTTAGTCCCGCTAAACCTTCACAACTATTCAGTATTGCGGGTACTGTATAGCCTTCCTCGTGTCTATTTCTAATTTGCATTACATCTAATAGTGAATTTAGAGAATAACTGTTGACAACTTTATTGTGGGAGGCCATAAATAAATAAGGCTAAATAAATAAATGAATATTTAATCATAAATAGATGAATTATTTAAGACTAAATAAATAAATATTATGTATATATATATATATATATATATATATATATATATATATATATATATATATATATATATATATATATATATATATATATATATATATATATACATCTAGCACATAAACAAACCTTAAAAATCAACTTTAATAAAAACATTTATTCTTTTACAATTTGTTTTACACTTATACGAAACTTTAACACTCATATCATAATTGTTAGTCATACATAATATTAGTCATAACCGTATCTTTTAATTGTTCACTATTATATAATGAAATGAAGATTAATTTAAAAAAATATTTTTGATGCTAATTCTCAAAATCGTTGTATAATTTATTTTATTTATTTATTAATTTTTATTTAATACAATTTGTTTTATTTAAAAAATATTTTTTATGCTAATTCTTAAAATCAAATACCATTTGAAATTTTTTATTTAATTCATTCAAAACAAAATAAATTAATAAAAATAAAATAAAATAATAATAATAAAATAAACAAACACATTAGTAATAGTAAAAAACATTTAAAACATACATAAAAAAAGGTTTATATATATATATATATATATATATATATATATATATATATATATATATATATATATATATATATATGTATACCGAAATAAAATTGGTTAAATCATATATTATTTTGTTCAGTTTCCGTTAAGCGTTACAGGATTTTTATATTATTATGATGACATATAAAAATATTACTAAAGAGCATGAATGAAAAATAATAAAGTCAGTTTTACGTGCAAATATAAAAAAATAAAATAATAATTAGTGAAAATAAGATCCTAGCAGGTAGCGAATATTTTTTAACAAGAATTTTTAGTAGATGGTACAATAAACATATCTACATATAGTCAATACATACATGCATGGATTAATTAACTTCGAAAATTAAACTAAAACATTGAAAAAAAATACTGCATTAGATAATAAAGTATATGCTACATATGAATAAAATCATAATTGTTTAAAATAGTAATATAACATTCTTACTTTGGTAATGTATACATTTTGAACAAGAATTTTTATTGTACATTTTACACAAATAGAAAAAAAATTGGAAAATGTATTAATGTATTAGCTTGGATTAATATATTAAATTCTAAATTCGAAAAACCTTTTGTTATTATTAATTTTAACACCTTAAAACAAAAACAAAGTAGCCCATAGCCTCTAAATTCTTAATCAAATCGGTTAAAGAACGTTAATAGATACTAATCATTTATTAAATAATAAATATATCAGGGATGATGACGTATTTCAACATTTCACACCAATATGTAAATAGTTACTCCTATTTTATTTTATTGATGTTTTGTACCGATATTTTACCAATTGTGTTAAATATTTAAAATTTTAAATGTGAATAGCAGTAGAATTCATTACTAAAATATTGAAAGAGAAAAAAAAATATGTGTATGTATATATTATTATTATATATTGATTCCAATAGTTGTGAATATAATGTATTTTATCTTATTGTGTTAGAAAAGATTAATATTATATATATATATATATATATATATATATATATATATATATATATATATATATATATAATATTTATGAATATTGGTTTTATTTTCGAAAATGAAGAAACAATTGTAGTTAGATGCTTTATAAATTGTATAGTTATATGGTTGGTTTAGCTAAGAAATTATATCAACATATATTTAGTAATTGATTGAGGAGAAATATGTACGAGAAAGAATAAAATATTATTTAGCGATTAATCACTATTGTATTTAAAATAAAATATATTAATAAAAGAAAAATATTAAATATATGTATAAATAAAAAGAAAATTATAAGTGAAAAAACGTAAGGTTTGATTAAATAAGGTATTATTGTTTATTTTCTTATAAGTAATACAAGTCTTCTTTATAGAAATATCGTTACATAACGATATTAGTTAACTTTGTATCAAGTAGAGGTATTATTATTAAATGCAATAAAAATTAAAAATAAGAAAGTTAAATTAAATTATTTATTGTTAATAATTATTAAAAGAGCTATAAAAGTATTATTTTATTATAGAATATCGTTTCAAAACGAGTGTGCAGTTTGTAGAATTTGAATAATAATTTGTGTAAAACAAAAAAGGCATTATTATTCATATTATATTAGGCAATAAACATCATACTTAAAAATATAAACTAGGATTATAACTTTATAGTACTTCTCCAGGTGTAGAAATTATGAGCAATTGTTTGGGATTATAATATTAAATTGTATCATTTTAATATGCTAGAAGCTTCGTAAAAAAACAAAAAAACACTATTAATAATAAAAAAGGGAACTAGATACTATTTTTCCGATAAAGTAACAAACTTAGAAATGAACTAAGTTAATATATATTATATATTAATATTGTATAAACATATGTTAAATATTAGAATACTAAGTTAATAAGAAGGTATAATTGTTTATTGTATGTATTCTCACATTATATATTTATTGTATTAAGTTACCCTAATTCATTTGTGTTTATTTACCACTCGTATGTTATAATGATGTTCAAGTTAAGATTATCCACTATAAAGGATGATAAAGTAAAACAATTAATATCCTCTAGAATAATTATAAATATAAGTAAAATATTATTTGTATAGCATATAAAACATAATAACATTATATAAAACATCAGTATGTTAGTAAAATACTATACCTGTATCATAAAATAGAAACTAATGACTATAACGTATAAAGAAAGGATTCATGAATGTAAAGAGTAATCATTATTGTAATCTATCTTTATGGAATTCTATTTCACAAAAGTTATAATTTATAATCAATGTAAGCATAGTTATAGACAAAAATGTAATTTACATACCCGATCCTGATCTCAGGAACCTGATTGATATTTCCTCATATAAATAGTAAAGCTTAAGAAATAGTAAAGCTTAAGAAACTCTATCCAAAGATGAATTAATGTCTTGAGATTTAATATATTATTAATAGCTTCGGTGGACCTTGCTTTTTTAAGGGAAGAGAGGAGTTATCAGACGACTATTATATTTAACAATTTTTATAACTATAATTTTAAACATTAGTTTAATTGATATTACTGATTACTGATATTACTGATGTAAAATGTCTTTCTCAGGGCTCTCCAATGTCTTAGACCATACATGTGGGGTTCCTCTATGTGGCAATACCTTGTCAATGTCAGGTCGGCTGACCATTGCCCAAAGATCTTTTGTCTCCTACCGTAAAGCCTGTCAAGCTCTCTCTTATATTCATTTCACAGTTTACTGCTATCATATTCTTGGTCAGATGTCAATTGTATACTTTATAACTAAACCCCCAGGGCAGCCCTCACAAGAAGTTCACATGAGCTTCCAATAATTGTTCCTAAATAGGCCACCCAGAATTTAGCTGTAGAGGAAATTATCTCTCTCCTTTTTCTCCTTGCAACTTCATCCCCTCTCCATTCTCATCCCTTTAAAGCTTTTTCTAAATTTACTAAAAGGCATTCCATATTCGGCATTCCATATCAGAGTAAGCCATGATGTAAGATAGCTAAGATATTGTAGCTTAGTTTGTAAGAAGCATTATAAATGTCATTGTAACATTTTGTTTAGACAATAAAAGTATATCTTAAAGTTTTCACTGTTGTGTGTTCGTTAATTCGCGTAACAAACAGACAGACAATCGAAATGCCGACAGTCGAGTTGAAACAAGACCTCGCTTTCGTTGGATCAATTGATCTAAGTGGTGTGCTTTACACTCTAAAGTATTTGTATTGGTGTAAACATTTTACTCTCGGCTAAGGCATTAGCTACTTAGGTAGAACAGCGAAAAGCCAATTTGCACTATTTATTCGACTATACCTCAAACCTAGTCAAAGCGGTTCATTCCTTTTGCCCGCTGTTGAAGGTCAATTACCTTCGCTATCTTTCCGTGCCCCGATGGATTCTTTCGAATGTTAAAGCATTAATTTATAAAAAAAATATTAAATGTTTTCTTGAAAATAATGCTGTGTATCTCTTAGCCGAAGCTATATAAATATAAAGTTCAGAATTTTCTCAATAATACTTGTTTATTCAAGCATACCTTTTAGTATTTTCCCTTTAAAATATCATAAAGGGCTGGCATACTTGGGGAACCTTTCTTCCAATTGTACAATATGGAATGCGGATAAAGTATCGCATCTCCTCAAAGTCAATAAAAGAAAACATACCATTATAGGCACTCACTTATTCACATACAAAAGCAAAATATATTGGCAATATCCAGAGCCAGAAAATGAATCGTGATCTCTATCATGAAAAGGAAATTAAATCTCCTATCATGAAACGGAAATGTATCACTTAATATTTTATGAGGGTTTTGACTAAATTTAATAGCAGTTTAAATTGCACTGTAGGCATCCAAATAAATTTTTGAAACTGATGCATCCTCTAACCCCAACTCATTTACGGGTGTTGAACAAGCTCCTAATTTATTTCGTCAATATACCCATTTTCCCTCTTCCCCCAACACTCCATTTTTTTGCACAATCTTATATGCAATTAGAAAGCTTTGGCCGAACGCTAATCTATTTTACACAGATAAACTTATGATCGAGTCACAGATCTGACTGCTTGCTGACTCTCAAGTCGAACAACTATATTGAGACCGCAACTGATTTATCTGAAGTGGGCACTTACCATTAGAATTATAATCCTTGGTGTAGGTGCGCGGCCTACAGATGTCCTTCAGCCGTGAACAAGGTCTATGGATCAGTATATGTCATCTTGTATTTACATTGGAGACCTGAAAATTCTATTCTCTGTCACCTATAATCCCATCTAGGACTGGATAATGGCATTCGCCTAAATTCCGTCAGCAATTGGGGTAAAGTTGCCTATATACGTTTCAATTTTTTCTTTCATTGAACCTTGAATTTGTCTTTCTTTGTAGGTTTGTACACTGAACATTTTAGAAATACTTCTTCCTCATTTTATTTTTGTTTTTTTTAAAGAAATTTTTGTTTAATAATTTGAATAATTCATATAATTTCAAAATATTTAATAATATTCGTATAAATACATATAACACTTTTTCATTCAAATAACTATGTTTTATATCTTTTAGTTCAAACTATATTTTATTGCCGTACAAATTGTTTACTTTGTTATTTCTTTTTATTTATTTCAAACGCTAACATTGCATGATTTAGCGTATTTTAAACGTAAAGAATTATAATAAAGAAATTTAAATAATATATTCCATAGCAAAAAATAACGGATACAATAAATTACTATTAATCATATTTTAAAAAAGCAACTACAAAAAATAGAATTAATGACAGACCCATACCGAAGCATTATATCGTAATTCCATCTTACAGCCCTATATCCAACAAAGTCGGAAATGAATTGAAAAAACTAGGATTATACCTTGCATTTAAAATAGAAAAACACTATCCTCACATTTCCCTTCTCCTAAAGACAAAATAGATCCTTTCCAAAATAGCGGAGTGTACGTACGAGTTACTAAATTGTAATGATTGTGCAGCCAAATACACGGGAAAAACTGGCTGGGAGACCAATAAATCAGAGATTAAAGGATCATATACCTGCATATAATAATAAGACAGAGGATTCCAAATTTGCAATACATTTAAATAAAAAAAATCATAAATTCGTCAGTTAAATAAATACATCACGTAGAAAGTAGTCTCTAATTAAATATATATGAAGCACTTTAAATAATAAAATCCTTCTAATCCAATCCATATTTTTGCTAAAATGACAAAAAAAATATCTCCAATAGTCCAATCTTAAATTTGACAGAACAGAAATAACAATCACTCATCGGACTTACTCGAGAAACCTCAATCCTCCCCTCCTAAACCGAACCATTTACCAACAAACACCTCACCTTTCTTTCATTGCAGTCATTTCCATTACTAGTTCAGTGCGAGAACAAATCAATGTAACATTTATGTTTAATATAATCTACTTAAACCTTGGGGAGTACCAACATGCATTTGATCTGTTGTCTTAATTAAATTTATATTATATTGTCTTATAATACTAATTTATATTTCATTTAATTGAATGCTGATTAATAAATTGCTCATTTTTGAATTTTTGTGGGTTTTTAGTACTAAAGAAGAATGTATAACATTTGAAACTAATTTTCAATAAAAACAAAATTATAGAAGTGGAAAAAAAATTATCAATCCCTAGCTAACATTAGATGTAGTACCGATGGTAATGCCTGGCTAAAATGGGTTTAAGAGAAAAATTAAAAGATAAATCAGATATCAATCGTAAACTGCTTGAATGTAAATTTTAATTGATAAAAATATTATAAATAATTAAGTATTAATAGTTTGTTTCAATTTCTACGTATTCCTAAAATCAAATAATTTGTTATAATTTCAAGAAAAGAGATTTAAAATTGATTTTTTTTTATTTTTTTTTTATTTTTGAGGGAAGCAAGTGTATTTACACGCTTCTACTTGTTTTAAGAAATTACGCTTAGGATTAAGTAATTATTTTCAATTACAACACAGATATAGAAGAATATAAACGAACTACTGCGCTGTTTCTAATATTCAATTTGATGATAATAGTTTTGTATGAGGACGACGAAGTAGTGTTGGTGACTCCCCATCATCTAGGTAGATACTTCTATCTGAGAACCCCATCCGACAATGAGACGCCGCGATCTGCGGTGAGCCACCGCGGACGATCTTCGGTACAGCGCGTCGATTAGACCATCGGCTGCCAGCCTATTTATAGAAAGTATCATCTTCTGCTTTCTCCAGCGCTAACTTATTCTTCAGTTTCTCCGCCTGATGTCTATTGTGTCCCAGCCACTTATTTATGACGTTTTCTCTGCCGCTAGACGAAAATGGATAAACCGACTACGAAGGGACCCTCTGATGGCTCAGGTAAAAAGTGCAAAAAATAACCGCAAATGTGCGAAAGTCATGGTGCTATGAAGGATATGTGTCATGGACCAGAACGTTCCTAGTGTTATAGGTTTAATGACTCCAACAAAACTTTATAAAATTCTTCTGGTAATGCAAAAAATATTTATTATGTATGATCAATGACAATATTTGACAAACTCAAATTAAACCACACACAAAAAAAAAATAAAATAAATCAAAACATTAATTAATGACATGCAGAAATGTGTTGTATTAAGAATGATGCATGCTTTCTCTTTTTTATTACATTATAAAATACTGAATTTGTAAATTAAAAAAAAAAGTTCCAAATTATCAAACTGTGGCTTATTATTTTCAAAAAGTTATAAGAATATTTTCAAAAAATTAAAAATTTATTTGGATTTTTTTTTCCTTTTTTAAAGTTTGGTATAATTATTCCAAAACACTCGACATTTTTCTGTATTTTTCGTATGAAACCTTTAATCTGACGCAATTTTGAAACATGATGGTGATTAGTTATGTCGAGTTCCAAGCATCATGCTTTGAATTCTTTTTTCTAAATCTTTGGATGTCATATCTATAAGCATATATCGATTAAAACAGTTATTAAATATACAAGTATGTCAGACTTCGTGTAAGCAGATAGAAAACACAAATCATTGTTTCAAAATAATCTTTCTCTCAATACTGACTATTGTGGTCCAGAGTTATCTTCATCAAACGAGACTCACTGAAAGCTGTAGTACAAAAAACAAAGATCACCCTGTCGTTCAAGACGTCATTTATGACAATTGCAGATTGGTGCTTTCATAAAATGGCTTAAATTAATTAATATAATTGCGCAATTAAGTTTTTCCTTTTCCTCTACCTAGAAAAGTAGATCCCAACCTTATCTCTATTTTACAATCCCTAACCACGGAGGTTAGAAGATATAAATAGTACTCGAGCTATATGGCGAATCTGTGAAAACATTGACGCATGTTATGCAAAAGATTAGCAGCCCCTGATCTAGAAAATATATCAAGAGAGTCGTGTGAAGGACAACTGAAGAGAAGCATCTTGAAGAAGATCTGAAGAGTTAATGGAGTGAGATCCGAGGAAGCAGACAGGAGTAGCATGATGAATAACGGCCTGAGGGAAGATACAAAGAGAGAAGTGTTAATTGAACCCCGATGTTTACATAATATCAAGTTGTTGCTAAGAAAATTAAAAAATTTCTGGAAATATTATGTTCATTAAATTCGTGTTTTTAGTCAGTTGATGGCTGTAAAAAGAGAGTTTTTGGATGCTAATAACTTCATTTATTCACCAAACAAAATAACCCAAACATTTTTCGATTTCATTTTTTTATTTTTTATTTTTGCTTGAATATGTGAAATTTTCTCCATAACCATTTTAGTCTTCCCCTTATTTCATTTTTTTCCTTGCCCCCTACTTTTTTTATTTTATTTTTTGAATAACTCGTAAATTATTGTACAGGAACATTTTAGATGCACATTGAAAAGATTATTAAATGGCTTACAAAGCTAAAGTTTAACAAGTACAATAAATAAAAAACATTTTAATTGGACGAATCTTAGCACAAAAAGCGGTAAGAAAATTCGTGTGAGTGGACACACCAGATATTTTTCTTTAAAGTCACTTGAAATTAAAGCAAATAATACTTTTAAAAAGAAACAACGGTATGCAGAAATACAAAAATAAATATAAAATTATGGTTCTCTAAGAAATGTACGTTTTAACAAAAGGATAAAGCGAGTGTAATGGCAGTAAATTATGAAATTGGACAAAGATTGAACAAATTTGTGATGTTTATTATTTATTATTACAGCCCATTATAATTATAAAAATTTTATAATATAGCGGTAATTGTTAACGTAAATTACGTTTATTTATAATCAGATAAAAAAAATAAAATCAGATAACAACAGGTAACAAAAATAAAAAATTGTTCCTTAACAATTGAATCATACTTACTTACGTATATGATTTGCCTAGTCTGTTACTAAAATATCTAGGGAATTATTTAAATATCATTTAAAATACAATGCACTGAAAACAATGGCCACCCAAATGATTGGAAAGCAGTCCTTGTAATGGAATGTATACATATTTACCGAAGTTTTGTTGAACAATGTACAATTCATTTAAATATGCGTTGAAAGGTGTGACATGGAGAAAGCCAATGAATCATTTATTTGCGAATTTGAGGACAAAGAACCTAACAGCTATTTCCGATTAATATTTATGTCAATAAAATAGGGATCGCTCTACCCAGCTCTGCATTCAAATGTAACCATTTATTACTTTCCATTGTTGTTTTTATTATTACTCTGGTATTAACAGATTAAATGGTGAATTTAATCTGAAGATATTTATGCAGAATCCAGCGGCCCAAAAACGTATTACACTTATAATTATTTTTCATTTACTCTAGCACTATAATTTTATGATTATTACTGTTATTGACATAATTGATTCTCATATCAAATATCTCGTGTCCACTAGCACGACTTCGTTTAACGATTTGGGTACCAAAACCAATTAAAATATTGTTTGCTATTTCGGCGATAATATTGGTCCGATTAATATTAATACCACATTATTACTTTTTACTTCCTTGTACGCAGTAAAGGAAATATTGTAATCGCGAAAATTTTCGATTATCATATTTCAACGAAAATATCCATTTTGATCATCCTTGAATCCATTTTGACGAGTTTCTTCGTTTCGGCTGTAAGTACTTTCGTTCATTAGTACGTATCTCACAAAACTAAAAAACGGTTAGCCGTAGAAAGTTAAAATTTTGTATTTAGGATTATTATAAAATCTAGTTGTGAACCTCTCTTTTTGGTCTCTGCATGATTATCGTAAGTGATATTTTACTTGAAGGTCTTTATTGATTTTCATCAATAATTATATTAAAATATAATGAAAATCTTCTAAAAAAACTTAATAATTTTGATAATGATTCTTAAAGTCAAAAAAAAAAAAATACTATTCTTGGAGTGATGTGCTTTGTTGGATGTAGATGTATAATGTGCTGTGTTTAGTCGGAATTTATATTATTTCGTATTTTTCTGTCATAATAATGTCTGAATTGGCGAAACGTTGACTGTTTAGTTATTGACTATTATTTCAGAGAGACTTTAGGCTTTGTTCTTGGAATCTTCCTTTATTGAGTTTTCACTATTTACTACTAATACATTGGAATTATTTATAGTTATCCACTACATAAATATTGGTACCATTATTTCATAGAGAACATGTTCATTGCTTATAATGAAAACATTAAAATATCGATTGTTTCTTGTCAACTTATTTTTCTTTATTCTTTTTATATTTTCTTAATCTTATAAAACTACCAAAAAATATTATCTAATTTTCGACAGCTTGAGAACGAAGGATATTCAGTAGATTATGAGACGGTTAAATAAAGATAAATCGTTCTACTTTATTTATAGAAGTGCAGACTGAGATAATCCTAAGAAAGAATCTTGCCTGGCCTGTAATATCTTAATATAATAATACTCCAGACAGTACTAAAGAATCACTGGAATAGCTGGAGTGGCCACTGGACTACTTCAACACCTGCCTGGCTTATTACTGGACACCTGGTTCTAAGGGCACTCTTACAGTGTTAGCTAAGTGATAAAGCCAATGTCCATAATATCTTACTAGTGTATGAGGGCTCTACTTACAGGTTGAGTATTTTAGTAGATTGTGTCGTAACTTGATGGTCACAGGAACTCCTAAATTAAAATAGACGTCGAAGTACTACCATAATACCTTATTTTATATTGTTGTATCACATTTACTGATTGTTTTTTATTTTTTTACAGTCGTAAATTTCAATCAATAGAAAAAAAAATCATTAAAGTAGCGGTCCTATTTAGCGAATTGTTGCAGCCTTCGTTTTAAATGACAACAAGGAATATTTTTTGTCAAATTTGAAGAAATTAAAACAACGGGTTTAGTCATGACGGCGAAACTAAGTTTTGATGATACGGGGTCATTTAAACGGGCGCCATATTTTATCGGAATTTAAAAAATGAAAATTCACATTCTCGTTGATTTTTCTTGTTTCAAGAAACATTTGAGTCAAATTTGAAAAAAAAAAAAAAAAAAAAAAAACGAACTACGCATTTGGTCATATTGCGTAACAAACAAACATCCTAACGGTCGAGTTGAAATAGGACTTCGCTTACTCTCGGTCAATAACGTTGCGAAATAGGACCTTCGAGAGCACATGAAGTATTTAGGGTTGTAAGTACTAGTTTAGTGTAAGCACTGATTATTGTATAAACGGTATTCTTGGAGGACATTGTTGCTACGCTCTAACCGCCTTTATTAATCCCAGACTAATGCCGAGTGCTGATTTTGGTGTTAAGTAAAACCATGAAATGTCGCAAAATGTCAACTATAGTTCTTCTGCTGAAAGAGCTCATAAGCCAAGATTTAAACTATTTATTTTCTTAAAAATTAAAAAAAAAAAACTAAGAAGACAAGCTTTAGGTCAGAAGTCCCCAAGTTTTTTCTGCTTGAAGGCACATTTATAGGTTATCATTCAGGTGGCGAGCAAAATATTTTTTTCTTAGTTTTTCGTAGTCATGTATTGTTAATAACAGTAAAAAAAAAAATAACAACGTATAATTTTTTTTATTTTTATAAAATGAATAATTATTTAATAATAGGTACTTAAAAAAGGTTTGGATGATGTGAAATCTCTTTTTCAGAAATATAAATTCCAAAGTCAAAGTTGTCTTTGAAACTGCATCATAGGCTATTGCTTCATAATTAAAAGAAACAATGAAACAACAGACGTGGATATGGACAAAAATAAATAGATTAAGGTATGTTAAATGCAGCATTACCTAAAAAACGTAAAAAAATTAATATTTCACAGGTTATATCAGGCCACCGTGGTTTTCGCGTGCATAGTGTTTGAGGACTTCAGCAGTGGTTGATATAGATAGGGCTGAGCCTACTTCACGCCTAGTAGTGCTCATGATATACCAAATGATACTAAAGGATAAAAATAGACAGAAAACACACCCGTCGAAAAGCAGGAGAAAAATCTGTGAAATCGTTACACATTACAAAAAAAAAATATGTGAATAATTTACAGCTGGCGCTAGATTACTCGAACCTTAATAATTCGCCTTTTTTTAAAACATGTTGTCCCCTTGAGAATATCTTGTTTAAGAAAAAAATAAGTATGAGGAAATGTCAAAATAATTTCATGAGAAATTTTGTCTCTGCCAGTCAAAGAACGAATAATTTGCCTCTTTAACTTGAATAAAGCCAAATTTATTAAAAATATAATCTCTATATGCCGCGCTTAGAGTTTCCCAGAGTTACGTTTAAGTTGAGATGTGCTGTTGATTAATTATGAGACAGTTGAAAATGCAATCAACCATGAAGTTTATAGAAACGACTTCTTTCATATTATTATGTATATGATTTATTTTTCTTGTAAATTAATTTTTCTTTTAAATCTTATTTTCATGACAGAATAAATGGTGTAAATTATACGGAAAAATTCTTATGCTGCTCAAAATACAAAATAATGAATATATGTATGTATTTAAATGCATCACCATATTTATAAATGTGATCCCAGAATGAAAATACATACATGTTTGATCTCTGTTTTTCAATTTTTTTCATTTATACCCTTGAATCTCATATAAAAATATTACCTCTACAACTGGAAATGTATTAAAGCTAACCTCTTTAACTCGAACTTTGCAAAGCTTGAAATGATTTCTCATTTCCTTGAAGTTCGAGTTACTGAGAGTTGACTGTATGATGAGCATACATTAGTGTTTTTATAAATTTCAGTTGAAAATGGAACTTTAAAAAATGAAACAATACTTGAGTTAGTAAGTGTTTGAGGAAGCGGACAAACATAACATGTTACTACATTACTTTTTAATTATACATAGTGTAATAATTAATAAATTATACGAAGGAATAATGTGAAAGTAATTGGATTAGGAGATATCTGGATGGCGTGCTGCCGACTGGAACGAAGAGCTGGCAGCTAATTGGGAAGGTGCAACAGGTGAGTTCAACTGCTTCTGTCTGTCTGGATAGTTTCTTCCTTCTCGATATATCGCTTCTTAGCGCTTCTCCAGTTCCGGGGAAGGACGACTTCTAGGCTTGTTTAAAGGCAGTATTGTAATCGCGAAAATTTTCGGTTTTCTGATTTCAACGGAAATATCCATTTTTACCATGGATATACTCAATATAAGTATACCTCCTTTTGATAAGTTTCGTCGTGACGTTCGTTCGTACGTATCTCGCATATCTCAAAACCATCGGTTAGCCGTAGAAAGTTAAAATTTTGTATTTGATATTACTGTAGAATATAGTTATGAACCTCCCTTTTTAATCACTGCATGATTACCGGAAGTGGTACTTTACTTGAAGGTCATTACTGATTTTCATCAAAAATTATATTAAACTGTAATGCAAAACTTCTCAAATTAGGTATATAAGACTTACATAATAATATAAATAATATAATCAATTTTGGTTATTGGACCGGAAGTGGTACTTTACTTGAAGGTCATATTAGACTTTCAATTATATATATATATATATATATATATATATATATATATATATATATATATATATATATATATATATATATTATTTTCCCACTATAACCGAAATGCAGATAGATAAGGTTGTGATTAGAGCTAATTTAGAATCCCTGCGATAGGCCTTCGTCCTCATCGATAGGATGTACCACTAAAAATTTATCTTCTTTCGCAATATGCGGTCAAGGAGCGAAAATTCGTCATCGCGTCACCGCGATTTTTCAAGATACATTAGAATTGGAATTCTAATTGAAGGTGCGTAACAATTTTCTCGTTGGCAATAAAATTGGCAGCTGAAGAATTTGTATAAGCAATACTCATCAACAAGTCACCTAATTTCTTAATTGGAGAAGCATCGCGCGATCGCGTGGTGGCTGAATGGAACGATAACAAAATAAAACACAAATAATTCAGATGATTGTCCTAATTTAACTTCTATCATTCAAGTAGGACATCTAGCTCCAATATTCACATTACAATTTTTCATCGTCCGATTCATCTAAATTCGATTTTGTGACTTCGAAAATGGTATCGTGTGGTAGTGCGTTTTAAGATATTTGCAAAAAACATTGAAATTTGTCCACAAATTTTTAGGTTTTTTTTTTGCTTTTAAATCGAAAATTTTGTGTGGTAATCAAATGAATCAATTTCATATTTTTTTTTTTTAAATTAGATTAAATTTTTCACAATTTGAAATCAACCACAGATCTGTAGGTTGAACTGGGTTGACACCGAAATTCAAAAATTGGATATTGAATAGCGACTGCCACGCGCATATATACTTTACAATTTAGATTGTCTTAAATTATATAACTTTTATTGAGGATAAAATAAGTCATTTCCGAGAGTCAAACACGCGAATTTTGAACAGCGTCTGCCGTGCTGACCCGGAGTGCTTTTTTGTGAGTTATAAACACCTCTTTTATGAAATTATAACCTTAGGCTTTGCGTAAAATATGATCCTTTTTACCCAAATTACTTCAGTTTTTAATTGGCAGCCATTTTTCATTCAGGCGGCTTCGTTATAAATGCTATTTTTAGCTCTTCTTCATGAACATAATTTTTTAAATAGGTGAAACTTTGTGTAAAATAAGTCACGTTTTTCCGCATGGGCTCTCGAAATATGACATAATCAATTATTATTTTATAATTATAATTATTATAAATTAAAAATGTTAATTAAAGCAAACCGTAAAACGAATGTTGTGTGATTACACACGCAGCTCTCAGATCTCGTTGAGTAATCCAACTTTAAAGACCAATCTTCTGTCACTTCCTCCTTTGATATTTCCTTATGTTGTATCTTGATTGGATTTTCTGTTACAACTCTTTCGGTGAAATGCAATATTTCTTTTACGAGGCTACTAAAGTGGCAAAGTGAAAGTGCGTAGCAACTCATTCAAATTCATGACTTCACTGCCCTTTTCAGTTTCATTAAAATCTAGGAAGAAATGAAACGGAATGTTCATTCGTTGCGAACGTATAACATATCCAGGCGAAATGTAACTGCTTTCCAAGTTACGTGAATCGTTGCGTTGTAATGAATAAGCTCCGTTGATTTTACAAACTAACATTTATTTCAATCACTCCATTCAGAATTTTTTGCCGTGATATAAGAATCTCTTACATTTATTCATTAATTCTCATTTCTTTTTATATTTCATATATTGCATTCCTGACTGCTTCAGATACAAGAAAGTATGGTATTGTTTGATTTTTTTTCTTTGGAGTTCACCAGGAATCGGTTTGTTTTAGGATTCTTTGGATATATTTTAGGATCTACTGAACAAAAAAAAAAAATAATCATTAAAAATATAATGTATACTTTCATCCCTATTCATCGCAAAAAGTTAAGTTGATGAAATATGCGGGATGGACCTGTGGCGGCAAGGCAGTGATAGTGATGTCAGCGCCAGGGAGGTTATTCTTGTAAAATAGGTTTGCCAATATATATAAAATCAATCATTTCATTTTCCGTTTTTTTCCGCTAAATATTATTAATTAACTAATTTTCTTATCTCGAATTTCTATAGTCAAATTATCTTGCGTGTTCAGTGGCAAGCCTATTAATTACCTCCCTGATAAGAGTCGCTGTTGTCAGAGTTCTATCTGTGTGTATAGTTGTCCGATAATTTTTAGCTCTGCTATAGTACACCTCTTATGTACCAATTGTTTTGGAAATAAAAATACTCATTTAAATTATTGTCAATTATTTAGTGTACACCGTACCCCGACCACCAATTACACTAAAGACCTTATGCTATTTGGTGTTTTTACATTAGATAATTGCCGAGTTATCACTATGGTATAGCTTTAAACAGCTATATCTCACAAGTGTATTGAATCAAAAGAAAGAAATTCAGTTTTATTTTGTTGAAAAGTTAGTCTAATTTAACAGATCACTCAGTAAAAGTGGTCTTGGGGCAAAATCGATGAAAACTAGAAAAACTCCGAATATTTCAAAATCTTCCGGAGATCTGTCGAGGTCTAACTTGCATTATAAAAAAAAATATTTAAAAAATGCATTATTAATATCACGTACAGCGAGTAAAAAAGAATCAGAACTACCTCATTCGATGCAATGTAACCCCACCTTTTTTGACGACGATTTTACGGAACTATTATCTGAGATTTTCGTTATCTGAGCCAGTCCCAATTATCTCATAAAATCGAGGTTCTAATGTAAATGAATTTTAAATCATATCTATCTTATTTGTTGTTTATTAATATGATTATCAAACTTTCGTGCTAAATTTAACGGGCTGTAAAACTAGGTAATGAAAATATCATTTTTAGCAACGTATGCTAAACGAGAAAATTATTTATCAATACATTAGTTTCTTAGTTATTGTAGGTTTTCTAAAAGACAATCTCTATTTTTGAAGTAAGGGTATTGTATGCGTTGTTAATCTCGAACCTGAAAAATGTATTTTGATGTATGTATTGATTTTACTCGTCAGAAATAAAATGTGTACTGTATTTTATTATATTTTTTAAACTGTTTTCCTTGAAAACGGAACTAAATTTAGAATATTTAGGTATAATTGTATAATCCCAAATAAATTTGCATATGTAATAGAAGTAACAAAGAATTCATAAATAAATTTATTAATGATAATTAAATTTTAAAAAAATATCCTTACCATCCATTGAGATTCATTGTAGCTTGTTATTGCTGGAATATTTACTAAAGCTCTAGGAATTCCGCACCAGTTCACATTTCTCTGTTTGTGGACATCTCGCTTAATTAGAGCATTTAATTTTACACGGAGCAGCTGAGGCCTGCTTCGCAAGCCGCTGGGTAAATATTTTATTTGCTCAACTATACAAAATATATTTGTACTCGTTGGATATTTATGTATCATTAAGAATAAACGAAAGGGACCCCATAATTCTGTCAGCTATATAAATAGCGAAGTTGTCCTCAACCATCTCTGTCAACGTTTATCGAATGCCTCACAGAGTTTTGGCATGAATAAATCTTGGTTTATAACCAGGATATTTATTACAGCATGTTCCTCGACGCGTGCTTCGCTTTGGAAGTCATTCCGAATTTACTTTTTATTCCTACAACCGTAAATATTAGTAATTAATAGCTCTTAAAACCTGGAAAAAATACAAAAAAATTCATTCGACATGGAGTACAAATTAACAGAATTTTGTTTTTGTATACTCGAACTAAGCCTTGAAGACATGTATATTTATTGCTTGATGTCCGCATGATGGTATACAAGGGTCAATCTAATTATGGATTGGTAAATTATTTGCCACTTTTATAAATTTGTTTTTATTGAAAACTAGTTTCGAATGTTATACATTCATCCTCAGTTCTAAAAACACACAAAACGCTTATTTTTGAATTTTTTGAGTGTTAGAACTGAGGATGAATGTATAACATTCGAAACTGGTTTTCAATAAAACAAATTTATAGAAGTGGCAAATAATTTATCAATTCCTAATCAAACAGAAAAGTTTGTATTGGTTTGCTCTCGCAATGATTGCTAGTTCAGTGCAAGAGCAAACCAATACAAACTTTTCTGTTTGATACAATCTACTTAAACCTTGAACTGAAGATGAATGTATAACATTCGAAACTAGTTTTCAATAAAAACAAAATTATAGATGTGGCAAATGATTTATCAATCCCTAATTTATTTATTGGTTTAATGTTTAATCCAGCCTTTATCATTGTCTGTTTAGTAACTTTATTATCACCGAAGTTCTTCAAATTTCAAATTTATTATATATCATAAACGGCAGTGACCTCGTATTAGTTATATACAATTATGGAAACTCACCTCAAGGAATATTTCAAATATAAATTTTTTTCTAATGTTCTTTTTAGAAAAAAAAAATCTTCTTTTCTTTTGACTCCTATGTGTTCCAATGTTCTTTCTTTCAAAATTACGCGTTATAGTGCAACAATGTAAAACAAAAAGGTGCACAAATTACCACTTGTTGCGAAAATTGCATTTCTCTTTCATATTTCGAATAATCACTTTCACAGCTTCCTGGTCTAGTTCGAAAGGATTTCCCATCACCCCAACGGGGTTTACTTACAAATATTTTAGAATCTGATTGTTTTACATAGGAAGGAAAATGTGAAGGAATATCTTTTCCATCGTATTGGCTCACCGATAAATAAAAATTAAAAAACGCGTCGATATGCTGTGTTTTAACAATCAGTTTAAGTCTAGGTGGTGCAGCATACCACAGAATGAAACCCAAGCACATAATAAAGAACAAAGAATGGTTCTTAGTTTTAAACACCTTTCTCTTAGTTTTGCCTTTCTCAGATCGTCGAATAAAACTGTTCACCGCAATCAGAATTCTCGCAGTGTTCTGAGAGATCGGAACTAAGAAAAAAACAGAAGATTTAAGCGACTCTCATGCACCTCAAGAACTAGCGTAAACAATTTCTTTTGGAAGTTTTCAAAATTGATAGAGTTGCCAAATATCACCTAAAGCAGAAAGTAATTGCTCAAATAGTTCATCGGACGAAAAAAATTATTAGCTGACATCCGAATGATGGTATAGAAGGATCAATCTAATTAGGGATTGATAAATTATTTGCCACTTCTATAAATTTGTTTTGGAATGTTATACATTCATCCTCAGTTCTAAAAACACACAAAAAATTCAATTATAAGCAATTCAAAATATAGTTTGGTATTATTATACATATTAAATTAGTTTAATATAAATCAGTATTATAAAACATTTATGAATTATGAATTTAATTAAGACAAGAAATCATATACATGTTGGTACTCACCAAGGTTTAAATGGATTATATCAAACCGAAAAGTTTGTACTGGTTTCTTCTCGCATTGAACTAACAATGAACGAAAGGTAGGTAGGATGTTTTTATGTAAACGGTTTAAGGGTCAGGGTTTTTCCAGTAATGCCGGTGAGTAATTGTTTTTTCTGTTATAGATGGGAAGAAATTTAAGATTGGACTATTGGAGATATTTATTTGATCATTTAAGCAAAAATCTGGATTGGATTTGAAGGATTTTATTATTTCAAGTGCTTCATATATATATATAATTTGAGGCTGTTTTCAACGTGATGTATTAATTTAACACCTGAGTATTTGATGAATTTATGATTATTTTCATTTAAATGAATTGCAAAGTTGGAATTATCTGTCTTATTATTATATGCATGTATATATTCCTTTAATCTCTGATTTAGCGATCTTCCAGTTTTTTCCGTATATTTGGCTGCACAATCATTACAATTTAATGCGTATACTCCACTTTTTCTGTGTGCATTTCTTACTAACAAAATCGAATTATTTGGTCTGTCAGTTTATTTAATTTTTCAGCCTCTTTAACTATCGTAGTTTAAGTAAAATATTAAAAAAAATCTTATCATTGATTAGATTGTGTGTGAAAATACTTTTGACATTATAAAGGATACCGTGCATGCATTTGCTGTCGCTAAGCATTCCAGCAACTTCTCTGTCAGATTGTTCGAACCGTGAGTTTCTAATTAAAATTTACATACGATTTTTTTTTTTAATCTTCATCTGAAAGCGCACTCCACAGCAATGCACTTTTTTCTTCAGTTAATTGCAATATTCATGTAGTCGTTCTATTCCGTATATTTATGTAGTCCATTTTCGGATTTTAGGAGTATTCTCGCAACCTGTGGCAACATGTTAAATGTGCTAGAGTTGAGAGACTGACGTAGCGTTTGCATGCTAAATTTGACCGCTATTTCATATGACGCTAACACAGTCTGGGGTCTGGTAAGCCTGCGTTATTTCGTAAACGCATAGAGGAGGTTATTTTGAGGTTTTCATATCAATTGTTTACTTTCGTTTTGTTTACAACTTTCGTTTTATTTACTTCTTTTCTTTGTATGTAAAATGGAATGTAAAAAATATAAGGAATCGAAAAACGTTGGACGAAAAAGAACAAGAATTTCCTATTACCCATTATCGCTTTTTTCAACTTTATATATTCATTCCATCATGGCATTTCCAACCACATAGTCAAGCAACTCTTCCTTTTTATTTCGGTTTGGGATTTTAGAAAAAAAAAAAAAGAAGAAAAATGAACAACTATTAGATCAAGCATAACCTTACTTTAGCAAATAAAACTTTACACCGAGTGACCTCATTCAATATCCGTGCTGTTTAGCATGGATAACACTAAGCATTTAACACGAGTTGCGTGAATGCTCCTTTTTTTGCCATTCGTTTTAAAAGATGATAGTCAATCTTATAGCAGTAAATTTAACTGTTCCGAATGGAATTTTGAATAAACTGTATATATATATATATATATATATATATATATATATATATATATATATATATATATATATATATATATATATATATATATATATATAAAGGATTTCTATTGTTTCGCCTCGTTGACAAGAGCGGAACCCCGCCTTCCATGGGAACGCCAACGAGCCGTTACTTTCCAAAGGCTAGGTCAGGGGTCGAGTTTCCTTCACGAACGCTACTCTGCTCCCCTAATAGCTGATTATTTTTTAGAAACTTTTATTTCTTCTATCTCACTTTTACTCGCCTGATAAAAATGAATAAAAAAAAACGAATATACATTCCAATTTTTATTAAAATTACTTGGAATCAATGTTACTTTTTTCATAGATAGTATGTCATAGTCATTTGTTAACACTGAGAAGTCTTTCGGATCTATATGATTTGTTTGAGGTGGAAATACATGTTTATTGTATTTTGATCTATTTATGATAAGTAGAATACAAACAGCATACACAATAGTTCTATATGCCTGATGAACGTTCAATCAATACAGATTAGGGTTGGAATATCGAATGAAAAATATCGATATTCGATATTTCGATATATCGCAAAACCAAATATCGATATCCACCTATATTCGATAGAAAAATATCGATATATCGAAAGGAAATGGATGAAAAAGCAAAGAAACCGTGCATTAAATGAGCATAACGTTAAAATGTGATGAAAATTATGAAATAATATAATTATTATTTATAGAACAATATTTTTACTATCCATGAATCATTATAAAAAAGAATAATACTTTGGTAAAAAAAATAAGTATTATAATACATTTTTATCTTGAAGGCTTTTTGCCATTTTTCATATATTATATTATTCTACAAATTAAAAAAAAAATCTTGTTTTATTTTTCTAAGAAAAAATTGTATTTCATAAAGTTTCCATGCATACATTGAGCATTCTCAAAACATTTATATAAAAACATGTAACTCATCTGGTATATATTTTAGTACAATTACCATTTATATCATTACCTGTTTGTCTTTACATAGAATTAATTAACAGTATATGTATTTCAATCTTATCTACTAATTATTGTTTAGCAACTAAATATTACCTATTCTCATATTTACGCCATTATATTTATAAATTAACATGTGTTATATTTTAACCAATGGTTATCTGCAACAATTTATTTACACTTATAGTATTGTCTGTTTTATTTCAAATATGATCCATATTATTTTTTGTTTTGGTAATCATAAATTCTTGTGTTTATTTGAAGGGTAAGGAGAAAAGACCTGGATTATATTTCATAATAAAGTACGAAAGTACAATTGCGAGTAGACCTATGACTTACTATGCATATGACACACTGTGAAATGTTGAAACACAATAAAATTTAAAACTAGTTGTTAGCATCTACCTAATATACCTCGATTCCTATTCTTGAATATTCTTCAACATCCCGTGCAGTCACCATATCTGGAGCACTTGTGTGTTCACTCAATATAACGCTGATATGAGGCCGAAGTTCTAGAAAACGTTGAACCATGTAATATTTGCTCTTCCATCTAGTAGGAACATCTGAAATTAGCTTGCATTTAGTGCCACCTTCAGTGGCTTTTCTTAACTGGTCACAGCCAACAGTAGTAAACCAAGTTGTAATGCTACGAAGCTTTCTAAATAATTCTTCCAACTAGTCTTTTCGCACACTAGATTTAACAAGTGAGCAAAACAGTGTACATGTTTGGCCTGTGAGAACGTATCCACTGCCTTCACAATGTTTGTCCCATTGTCAGTGACAATTTTTGTTACTTTTTCATTTGAGACGTTAAAACGTCGGCACACATCTTCCAAAACATGAGATATGTATTGGGATGTATGCCTGTCTGTGAGTTCTCGAAGTTCCAGGAACACTTAGGACATGACATTTGTTTCTAAAATAAAATGAACAGTGACACCAATTAAACTTTTCATCTGGTGGGACTCCGTTCATATGTCACAAGTCAATGTCACTGAATTTACTTCATTCAAATGTTTTTTGAATAAGAGAGCGCAGTTCTGAGTATTTTTCATTCAATAATTTTTTTAATGTATTTCTAAAAGGTACCTTATAAAAAGGGGCTAGAATTTTATCCAAGCTGAGAAAACCTTCCTTTTCAACTGTGTAGAATGGCAGAGTATTCTTACAGATAAAATATAAAATAGCATCATTAATTTTTCTTCGTCGTTCGTCTCCCTCTACAAATGATGCGATATTTTGGAAACTCTTATGTCAGAAGCTTTTGACGGAGGAATTATTTCATTCGCTTCATTTAGAAGTAGATGGTGTTGCACAAAAACCTGACCCTGATAGAGACGAAAAAACGTGCGGATGGAAAGATTTGAGTTGTGACTGCAGGTTTGTTGTGTTTCCCGATGTCCGAAATATTTTGGGAAGATATTTACACTCCCCACTTTTAATGCCTCTCCATTTAAAATGTTTCCACACTTCACTTTTTGGTGGCGACATTTTAGTTTCTATTTTCACTTTAATCACCACACTAACAACAGCAATGAACAACAGGTTAGTGACGCCTATGAGTTATGATGAACAGTAAGGAAGTTACAGCAGCTCAAAGACAGCGTCCTAGATTGATTAAATAATTAAGCTCTAATGTTAAGTACAGCTCACGGATAACATTAAAAATATGATAAAGAATAAAGGAACTTTCTAATTAAAATAAAATAATAAAGTTTACAATATCAATATCACCGATATATCGGTGTAAAATATCGATATCATCGATATATCTGGTGTTAGGATAACGATATAATATATCGGTTTTTCAAATCCGATATATCGATATATCGCGTTTCGATATTCCAACCCTAATACAGATATTGTCTTGCTTTGTTGCTGAAGCTTTGATTTCAATGAAATTAACGGCAATGAGCGGTCTTCATAATATGCGATCGAGCATAATCCACATTATTCTATGCACTGTGGCGTTAAAGCAGAAGGGATTACTTTGTCCACTTACATAAGTTCCGTCGCCCCCACGTAGATGTACTCGTGCCGTCATGACGCACTCGGGCGTTTAGTCTTTTTTTCCTTCTCGGTATCGCTTCAATTGATTATAACGTCACCAGCACTTTCAAACAACTAACGAATGTGAATATAGCTAATTTTCAAGAGACGAAAATAGAAAATCCTTTTCGGAAAATCTTTTTATCTCTCTCTCCCTATTAATTTCCCAGAACCCTTGATCCGTTTTTTTAAGATTTTATTTAGCAAATATGCTTCTGGTAAATTAGTAAAGCTAAAGAATTTCAAAAATACGATTTTTCGCCCTCTTTAGTTTGGTGAGCTCCTGAGCTTCTCTTTCCAAGCTTATACCATTTTTATATAATAACATGGCTTTTCGACGGTTGTAAACGATATTTTATTCAGTCTAGGAAATTTTTTACTCGAACATAGGGACGTCGAAATGAGAGGGGTTGGGAGTGTCAACCTCCTCCCCACCTACAATTCGAAAACACAAAAATTTGAAAACCAATACATTTTAGATGAAAACCAAGAAATTAAATTTTATTAGTACAATTTTGTGTTTGATTAGCAAAAACAAATTGTTGTTGTTAAGTATCAATATTCGCAACAGGTTAGGGGAATGTATAAATACAAAAGGGATAGAAAATTAACATTTTTTTTCCCTCCCGACCCAAAAAGTTTTGCTCACAATGTCCCTGCTTTAATCCGATATATACACACTATAACCACTTCCACTTTAAATTAATGTTCTAATATCATTAGGTTTGGATTACCACGGTAGCGAATTCGTAAGATCACTTCGCTAAAATATATCGAAACCTTAATATGTTCAGTACGGACAGAAAATCCACCCTAGGTTTGCCATACATCTCACATAAAAATTCTTCTCGTTTATCAAGGCTTTTAGAAATTAATTCATTGACAGGCTAGTTTCCCTAGAGACCCTAATGGATCAGATGTTAGACCAGTATATCATACATGTCATCCGTTAAAATGAAATAATAATATTATTCTCATGTATAATATTTTCTTTTTATTTCGAGTATTTACATTAGATAAATACATTTTTGTTCTTTCCACTTTGTTTTTAAAATCTTAGTGACGGTATCTCAACAGTTAGCCACCTATTTCAACCAGTTGTCGGTAATTGTTTTGATATTTTATCTGAAGTGCCGAAGTTTGATTTAGAAATATATCCAACAAAAAAAAATCTATTGTAGCAGTATTAAACCTATTATACTACATTATATAAATCAACATTACATTAGTTTATAAGAAATTTATATTAACTAACAAAATATTAAAAATGTGTGAGAACTGTTCTCTCTGAAAATAATATCGATAATTACATAATTTTTTTGTTTTGAAATAAGATAGCATATGCAAAAAAAAACTATATGCAGAAAAATAATTATTATACTTATACAGAAAAGGTAATTTTTAAAAACGAACGTAAATAAATTATTTTTTTTTTAATTAAAATAAAATACTTTATGTAGATCGTAAAAACATTCCAAACACATAGTAGGCCAATTAGGACATTGCGAACAGAAAGTAGAGCCTATTTTGCTAGTTTCTTTTTTTTTTCTTGGGGCTTTTGAAATTTTTCGTAACAATTTATGCCATAGTTGGTTCGCGCCTGCTTGCTTCTGGGCCGAAGCTATCCACCAGTGGGTCGCTCATGTTTTTGCAGAAAAAAGCTTCATTGGATCATATTTTTTTTTTTTTTTTTTTTTTTTTTTATGTGAGACCAATGAACTTCTTTTTATTAAAAAAAAACAACTAAAAAAGTCGATTCGTCCCCAGTGATAATGTTTATCAGACCTAGCCTGTTGTTACCTAGCCTAGGCTGTTGAGTTAATACACGAGTTGTAGGCTCTGAAGTGAACGTGGTAATTTACAAAACCAGAGCAACACTCTCCGCTTCCTTCTAACCTTCAATGGAGTGCTCACCTCATTCATGATTCGTTCTTCATCTAGCAAATTTGCGCGCTCTTTATAATCATAGCAATGCTATCACTTTAATTATATTCACTTTAATTAAATTAGCATTGCAAACCTTTCTAAATTCGTTAGTCGACTTATTTTTTTTTTTACAATTAAATATTATAAATTATTCTCTATCTTCGAAATCCTTAAGCTAACTGTAAAAGTTATCAGGATAAACTTAACATATTGAATAAAATATTCGAAAAACAGCCAAATATTTCCATAATCTGGTTTCGATTATGTGTGAGTAAAAGAAAATAATTAACCGTCTTTATGCCGGTCAATGAGAGGATTGTAGACGGAAGTTGACTTCAGGACTTTGTTTGGACTAGTTAAGAAGTAAGCATACTAAAAGTTCTGGGATCTGAGAGCAGAGGCAAAGAAAGAAGGGGGAGAGAAGTTCATATTTTTTTGTTATTCCTTTATATCTCGAAAACGGTTGTTTGTATAAAAAAAACATTATATTTAAAAAATTGAAGATAATTAAATTTTCTGCAGCAATATTCCTAATAATTTGTTCGTATCTAATATAGTTTAAGAAATATAAGCTCTTCAATGTAACAAATTTTAAAATTAATCATTTTTGGCTTTTTACTATACTGTCGTGATAAGTTTAAGATAGTTTGCCTAAGTTGGTCTAAATAATACACCTTTTTATGACACTAGAAAGCCCTAATATCAATTATTATAATCAAACCTACGGATTTAGGGTTATCTATTTTCTTAAAAAGGTGTAATTTATACCAACTTAGGTACAAAAAAAAACATTTTGATTAGGAGCGGTTTAGCTTATCATGGGAGTATACTGGACTATACTTTTCCTCTTATCGTCTTTAGTGTTGGTTACTTTGAAGAGCACATATTTCTTAAACTATAACATATACGAAAAAAAATAATAGAAACATTATTATAAAAAATTTAATTCTCTTCAACTTTTACTTGAAATGTTTTAATCTACGACCAACAGGTTTCGAGATATAAACGAAAAACCAAAAAACAAGAATTTTTTTTCCCCCTCCTCTCTTTGTCTCTCCTCCATAATTCGGAGACTTTTATTCTGATTCCCTCTTAACTAGGCTAAGATATAGCTTTATATTATTCAATGCATTCAATTTGTTAACGGTGAATGCATCGTTGACAGGAGGACTAATTCAAGAAGGTATTTTGGAAAGTGAGGAATCACGCAAAAAAAAATTAAAAAATGTCTCTATTTTTTTATGTTGTCTCATAACAGTCTACTCTAACCTGTCTCTCCTAACTCTAAAATTAATTCTAATCTGTCTCTGTTATTATTATTTTTTCTTTTTGTTCTTCTCCATTTCATCATATCCCTCTTTCCTTTTCCTTGTGATTCTATTCTTATTTATTTTTATGCACATCTGATATTAACTTATGAATATCACAACATCTTATTATATTATGTTTACTTAATATTCTGTTGGTTTATACAACTTTATATTTTTTAAAATTTTATTTATATATACTTATATATTTGAATGCATTCTATTATATTTTTCATATCATATTCTGTCATTGATTTCTCATAATTTTAATTTTTTATTATTTACATAACTATATAATTTTCATATATCATAATAATTGAATTACTTCAATAGAATTATATTTCTGTTTATCATATCATATACTATATCATTTCATACTGGTTGTTATCTAGTTTTGCTTAATATTAATGAATACCTGAAACTTAGGCCGAAACATCGGCATATATTAAAATAAGTTTACATATACTTATCTGTTTTTTTTTTCCTAAACGCAATCCCCAATCAACTACTCCTTTAATTCATTTTTTAAATTCTGATGAAACAGGTAAATATTTAAATTCTAAATTTGACCAAAAATGGTAGGCAGTTTATAATTTTGTTCAAGATTAGATTACTGGTGTTACTAACTATATAAATTACGATAATTTTATAATAATTCATTCAAAAAATAATAAAAGTATTGAATACTTGTTAGCAGAATTTTTTTTGTCCTGATTCCCCATTTCATGAAGGTTATGATATTTTTTCCTTTCAAAGTAACTCTTTGAAACGACCATTATTTGTTGGTATATTCCATACATATAGATACTATTGACCTAAATTTAAATTATTTAAAATAACAAAATTTTTTACTAAATTAATATAATAAACGTATAAAAATAATATTATAAGTTACAAAAATTACAAACTAGAAAACTTTCTGATAAAAATACTTTACAAGAAGTGTAGTATAATATATATATATATATATATGATAAAATCGAAAAAAATGGAGTCATACTATTTTTCTCATGTACCGTTCATATATCAATTACTTTAATCAATCCCATTAAATAAATATATACATATATATATATATATATATATATATATATATATATATATATATATATATATATATATAAGTGTTGTAAAAGAAAGTCTATGACTGATGTAGTGTTTTAATGATGAATGATTGCTTTTATTCTGCTAGGGATATTGTGAAATTGCCGAAATGAAAAATAAAAATCTGGTGTGGTGCACGCTTCACACAACTTTTCCTTACAAACCTATAATAATAATTTTTAAGATTATTTTAAAGAGTTCCCATCAAAAGTATAGTAAATCAGTTATTTTAATTAACTTTCTGTACACTAAGTATTTTTTGGTTTGTCGAGCTAAAAATATATTTTGAAAGTTTCGGTTAAGTTCCCATGGAATCATTTTATATATTATAAAATGAATTAAATAAAATAAAGGTAGAAATTATTAAGTTAATTTCTACTTTTATGTTATTAAAATACACTGTTACAGAGCGTTTTGTTAACAATAGGTTGGCGGCTTGGTGGGAGAAGGTTCGGTCGCATTCGTTTCCTTCCGGACGCACTCGTCTTTCCATCTAGGGTCTGGTACTCCTAATTAGATACGTATCAATACTAATACAGGCCCGATTTAAATAATTTTTGCTTTTGTTTTTTAGGGAATTAAATTATCTTTCATATGATTTCACACAAAATTTACAATGAAATGCTCACTTTTTGAGTTACGCGCAAATAGAATTTTCTTTTCGCTATAACTTTTTCTCCTGCATTTTCTCATCGATATACTACATACATGAAAAGTTACAGAGCTTCAAGGGAAATACATTTGGCAAGTTCCATCAAAATCGTTATAACCGTTTACGAGAAAATTGTAAAAAAGTGTAAAATCAGTGACATAATTGCCACTTCCGCTAGCTCGATGCGCTGTATCTTTTTCAATATTGGTCCGATTTTGATGATACTTTTTTGTTTTTTGTATAATTTAATTACCTTTCATAAAATTCTATTAATAATTCACCATAAAATGCATACTTTTTAAATTAAGCCTAAATAAAATATTCTTTTCATCATAACTTTTTTCAATGCATTTCCTCGTTGATGTACTACATAAGTGAAAAGTTAAATTTTATCAAAATCGTTCGAACCGTTTCGGAGAAAATTGTAAAGAAGTGTAAAACCGATGATATATAGTGGCACTTCCGGTCATTTTATTCTGACGAAAAAGTAGCTGTAACTTCACATGAATATATCTACCTTAATTACGTAGTTTCAGTTTTTTTACGAGTTTGAGTTTTTGAGCTAGGCTGTTCACATACACACGGACACACAGACATGCAGGCCATTTTGCGAGACTTATTTGGACATGTATATTTTCGTTGAAAACTCGAATTCGAAAATTTTCACGATCGCAATACTTCCCCTTACTATATTCTAAATGCATTATATTTTTTAAAGTTTTTTTTATTGTTTTAAAGTAATCCATTAGCTATTTAAAATATTTACTAACACAGGAGGTTAAATATTTTATAGCTGGATCGGATTTTTTTACTTTACAAAAAGTACTGCATGCTAGAAAAGTGGAGGCAGAATATTTCAGCTTGAAGCTGCCTTCTCTTGAAGCTGCCTTCTCTTGAAGCTGCCTCTTCGTATTCAGAATGTGAAGAACCCGTCAATTTGCTGCCTTAAAGGACATGAATGTCGAAACTGGTAATAACCTCAGGTTCTCTTTCAGTTGTACAATCTACTCTTTTCATAATGGCACGTGGAGGCTTACCGTTGCATCAGCCTATATTTGAAAGGAGTCAAGGCGTAAGCGTTCCTTTATAAAATTAAATTATTTTATCAATACTATGTTTCTAATTATTTAAAAAAAATAATTACTTAAAACCATTGGATTTGACAGCCGAATCTGATTTGAATCAGTGTGTTTAGCCACAGAGGAGAGTAATACCAAAGTCAAGAAGGTACCCATGTTAGGATTGTGACCATGTCACCGTTTTGATTGTTCGTGAAATCGCTTTTTGTTAACTGGATCTATTCCTTAACTGTTGGCAATTGAAGATCTGTATGCAATGTTCATAACGTATGTCGCACAAGTTTTTTGACAGAGAAATTTGAAGTTTAAGTATATGGTTCTTTTTGGACGCGACGTAAAACCAAAAGGGTTTGTATAACTGTAAGGCGGGGTTCCCGTCAGAGCGGTAAGATATTTACCACAGAAGCCATAATGAACACGATTTTCATCTGAAGTTTCTTATCAGTAATCATGAATTCGTCGTCGAGTGAGGATGAAATGTTCGTGAACCACTGGTGTTTGAGAAGAAGAAGAAAGAGGAGAAAGTAGTGGGTGGTTTATATAGCTTAAAAGTTACTGTAACCGTTACTGTTACTGTTTCATGATTTAAGTAAGTGATTCCACGAGCACGGGCATGATTCTACAGCCTAAATGAAAGAAATCACAAAGCCAATGCCCAACATCTAGCAAGAAATGAATCTAACAGTTTTAGTCTTAGTTATTGGTGTAATCTTTGTAATCTATACTATATTTTTAGGTATAATATATACATACTGTCTGTTTGGGCAAGTTTCATGTTGAAAATTGGAAGTAATATGTTTAAATATATTTTGGTTTAGTCGAATTTTCCATAGATTTTATCATTCACGAAGGTTTATTAGGCGATACCGTAAAATGTATGAGATTTATTTATGATTTCAATGTATTTTGAGGATTTTTTTTATCGTTAACGATGGTTGGTTGCGGCCAAAGTTTCGGAACTGTTTGGAATATCGAATTCGTATGTGACAGAGAGTATTGGGGCGAATACTTACCTTTGTTGTACTCTTGCCAAGGTGGTGTAAACGGACATAGAAAAATCTGCTCGAAAGAAAAGAAAGAATGAAGAATAAGAAATGTTAAACTAGTGCTTTTAATACAATAAAATCATAAGTTAATGGCTACTATTAACATTTTAAGGACAAGGCAATATCACATAACAGTGATAACAAGCCGTGAATATATTAAAAGAATGAATTTAATAAAATTCATTTCATAAAAGAAACAACAGGAGCCTAGTCCGGAGCCCTTTCTGTGGAATGCAGGCGTTAGCTTCGAAAAAAGGAGACACAGAGACTCTCTCTCTACTTTCCATCTCGAAGTTCGACCTTGGTATCCGGCTCATTTTATTACGGCTTTAAAATAAAAATACGTTTTATGATATTTTAAACTTTTTCCTAAATACGGGAAGTTGTTTACATACAAAAAAAAAATGTCATTAAATATAAATCTCGGATGATCCTGGAATTGTGTTTTCACCGAAACCATTTAATGTCATCATATCTTAAAACGATTCTAGTATTAATTAATTACTAAACAAAACTACTCTAGTATTAATTATAACTTATTAATTGATAAATATCACAATCTATCACACTATACAGAAATATGTAGTAGCGATCAAAATATGCATTCTTACAAAATAAAAAGATAAAATAAATTAATATATAATAAAAATAAATACATAAATAAAACATAATAAGTAAATGAAAAAGTACGATTTGTCTGTATACATACAAGCAAAAGCAAATAGCTTTTTAATGATAGGTGTGAATATAAATCATAGATAAATTGAACTTGTGCGAACTAAAGGAAGTATTGTAATCGCGAAAATTTTCGGTTTTCAGATTTAAACGGAAATATCCATTTTGACTAGTTTCGTCGTGGCGTCTGTACGTACGTACGTTCGTATTTCGCATAACTAAAAAACGGTTATCCGTAGAAAGTAGAAATTTTGTATTTAGGATTGTTGTAAAATTAAGTTGTAAACCCCCCTTTTTGGTCACTGCTTAATCACCGGAAGTGGTACTTTACTTAAAGGTCATAATTGATTTCCATCAAAAATTATATTAAAATACTTTGCAAAACTTCTCAAATTTGGTTTTTATAACTTATATATTGATTTAAATAACATACTAGATTTTGGTGTAAATTGGAAAACCGAAAGTGGTACTTTACTTGAAGGTCTTATTAGACTTTCATCAAAAATTATATTAAAATATAATGTAAAACATCTCAAATTTGGTAAATAGGACTTTTATATTGATACTTTTTTATTAGATTGATATTTTGGTTAAAATTGGTGAGCCGAAAAGGGCACTTTATACTGCGATACTGCGATCTTCGAAAACTAGTAACCAAATTCAGGATCACTTTGTTGAGCCACCGATTTATAGTGTAATATGCGTACATGGAAGTCATGTGTTGTCCACATCAGATATTTTTTTTACCATATATAGCTCGAATTACTTAAACTTAGTTGTAGTTTGTGCAATAGGTGAACTATGAAAATAATTTATACGAATAAACAAATAATATTGTATTTTAGGTGGGACAAAATGATAGCACAGTTATAAATATTAAATAAATTTATTATGTTTTAATACAACATAAATAGCTTTTATTATGGTATTTATTAAGAAATTATTGACCCTTGAATGCACCACCTTTCTCCAATGCAGCATTCATCCGATCGGGAAGTGATTCGAAATTGCGGCGAATCAGTCATCAGAGAATCAGAAAAATCCTGAATTGTTATTTTTTTTTTACTCCTCGACGCATGAAAACTGACGGCTACCACTGTACACATTCCTAGCAAGGTGTCCCCAGATATTTTCAATAATATTAAAGTCAGGAGATCTGTCAGGCCAATCCATAATCTGTATGCTTACTTTAAAAACTCCTTTACTAATTTCAATGTGTGTACTGGGGAGTTATCGTTTTGAAAAATAACTTCATATTCGGGTTCTATTTAAAAATATTTTTTTAACTATTTTTCTATTAAATCCAGATAATCTTTGCTTTTCATTCGACCAGAAATAATCGCGATATCTGTTCTTTGATCATACCCGATACTACCCCACAACATCATACCTACTCCCATTTGCCTTTTAGAAAATATCCTTTCTTCTTTCCGAAGGTCGTGATAATAGTAAGCCCAGACATCTGGACCATCTAAATTAATTTTTTTTTCATCTGTAAACAGTACTTTCCTCCATTCCTCTATTCACTGAACATGGTTACGGGCAAACTTCTTCCGTTTATCCTTATGGGCCATACTGAGGGGTGGAAAACATTTCATTTTTTTCCTCTTTGTTTGAGGTGCAGTTTGAAGAACCCTTATGACGTTTTTTTATAGTTTTTTGCACTCCAGCACGATCAGCTGTTTGACGAGCTGTTAAAGTGGTGTTTGAAGCAATTCTTAAAATAGCTCGTTTTTGTCTTTTTGATAATACAGGGAACCTTCCTGGAGATTTCTTTATTCCATAATAATCTGGAGATTTAAAAAAATTGGAAATAACTTTTCTACTCCTTCCTATATTTCTCAAAATATCAGAAACAGAAAAGCGTTGATTCTTCATTCGCTGAATGATATTTCTTTAAGTCCAAGATAAAGATTTGGCATGTTCCAGCTCCACTGTTACAAGTGATCGCATCAAAAGTAGATTTTGAACTGAATTAGTCCTCTCTATTTATCCTAAATGCTTACATTTGTAAATAAACAACACTTATGCTATTATTTTGTCCCATCTCAAATCCAATATTATTTATTTATTTCCAGAAATTCTTTTTATTTATGTACTATTGGGCAAAGTACATTTAAACTTAAGCAAAATGATCTATTTATGGTAAAAGAAAATTATAAGCACTGATCAAACTTCAATAAACAGAAAAATATCTTTTTGTCCCGGACCTTACCATAAAAATATTAAGTCACGTCCATACTTATTTTGAAATTTTAAACTCGGGCTGGGGACTCTATCTCGCTCCCCCCAAGTGCAAGGGTAAATCAGTGCCCTTGAAGATCCCAGCATATGAATCCTAAATAAAAATAAATAATATGTTGCGGTTTCTACGGGAGCTGAATTTTATTCATTAATTATTCCAAGAAAGGGAGGAGTTATTGAATTTTTATTACTTAACAGCTATAAATTAGTGGTCAATATTCAATCATTAAGACATAGGCTATTCTTTTCAATTTATTTTATACTAATAGACAATATGATATGTCAATTTATAAAGTCTGATATTAAATAAGAAACAGAAAACATAAATTTTCTTTCAGCCAAACATGGGGCATAAAAATGATAAAACAATTCAACTTCTAGCGTAGCCCTCAAAGAAAAAATGATTATGTATAGTAGTTTTGTAGAATATTATTATGGAACTTGATTTATTTATAGACAATCTGTTTAAAATATATTTAATAACTCATTATTATTATTTATTTATTTCTCGATTTCTTTAAAATATTACCATTTTTAATTATCGTAGTTATAATGTTAAATTTGTTTTAATTATATTGTAAATAGTTACAGAAATCAATATTTAATAATAAAAATAATATATTGGACTGAGAGACTTAAGCTCATATTCTATAATATATCTTTTATATAATTTAATTTCTTTATCTAATGATTAGATATTCTTACAATTATTGTTTTATTGCCAGATAGAAATTCTGTGAATACTACAAAATATGAAAACAAATATAATGGATTGGCCATGCTTCTTCGGTTGGCTAAATACAAATTGTAACTATAAATCAATTCAGTGATTAAAATTTCCATAACCAACTCCCGATTCGCCGACAGGTCATGTACTTACATAGCCACGCAGGATAGTAATTGGCTGATATTTATGTCGAAATCGTGAGCACTGCGGAACACAAACTGCCCTAAAAAATCAGATCGAGTTGGAGCTATAAGCTATAAAAATCAATTTTATGGCCTCGAGATGAGAGTTGGTTCAAAAATATTGGAGTCAAATATTTCAAATGAAATATTATACCTATGATATTTAGTACAGAAATATAATTTCTATTCAAAAAGAAGATCATACATTCTGACTTTTTTTATTAATCATATATACAACATTGAGATACAAGGAATGATAAAATTATTTGTTATAAGAAAGGAGAAACTATTTAATTTAATGATTCTTATATTCTTTTTTTTTTTTATCAAGGAATAAAGCAAACAATATATAGCGGAATGATTCAGTCTGAATCACATTATTATATTGTATTATTATTTGAATTATGTATATTAGTGATACTATTTTAAATATAAAAAATCAGAGATGAATATAATTAAAAGAATATTTTTGGGGGGAGGATTTATTTTTTATATTCACACCTGTTGATGAGACAACCAGTGAATATACAGACAAACAACATGTTATCGTGGCATGAAAGGCATGATAAAGAGTAGTATCCAGCGGCACCTCTTCCTGTGTTGATTATCGTGCATGGTGAGGCTATGAGATCTCTCATCCAGCTCCTCTTCAACCAT
The DNA here is from genome assembly GCA_948150685.1 of Rhaphigaster nebulosa. Taxonomy (NCBI): domain Eukaryota; kingdom Metazoa; phylum Arthropoda; class Insecta; order Hemiptera; family Pentatomidae; genus Rhaphigaster; species Rhaphigaster nebulosa. The sequence continues at coordinate 235,397,772 of OX411306.1, read as the reverse complement.
CTACGGGTGTTGTTAGGCATGTTAGTTGTCGCCATGTCTTGTATGAGTGTGTTAGTATGTCCGTGTAAGTTATCGTGAAATCGTTTATAGTGGGTGCGTATGTGTTCGTTAACTGTTGGCATATTGAGGTCTGTATGTAACGTAAAGTTGCTGATGTACCAAGGAGCTTTGGTGATAGTCCTAAAAGATTTTGACTGAAAAATTTGAAGTTTTTGTATGTGAGTTATTTTGGCTGTCCCGTTAATCTATGAAGCATAGGTCCAGATGGGCTTCAGTAAGTAAGTTTACTTGTTCAATTTACGTCTAAGTTTCAATTTTGAACGACTTGAAAGAAGTGAGTGTAATAGTTTTAGTCTTTGGTTTGGCGTTTTTTGTTTGTTCTTGATGTGTGGGCCCCATGTAATTCTTCTGTCAAATGTCAGACCAAGGTATCGAATTTTGTCTGTCTGCGGAAATACTACATTGTCGAAGTATATTGGAGGGCAGGTTTGTTGTCGAAGAGTAAAAGTGTTATGTTTAGATTTGTCGTAGTTAAGTCGAGTTTGCACCAAGCATGAAGTTTTGTTAGATGATGTTATAAAGTCTGTGAGGCTTGTGCTGGATTTTGATGTTTTTTTTTTAAATTGTTGTATTGTCTGCATACGTCGCTGTCAGAGTTCGGTGCTGTTTGGAATATCATGTTTATATATGATGTAGAGCAGGGGAGCTAATACTGATCCCTGAGGTACACCTGATAAGGCCGGCCTAATGGTATAAAGTTCTGAGCCTTGGCCGACAGAGAAAAATCTGTCAGAAAGATAGGATTGAAGAATAAGATAATAGGTAGGAGAAAGTATCGTATTTTAAGTTTGAAGAGAAGCCCTGGTGCCAGACTCTATCAAACCCTTGAGCGACGTCTAGAACTACTTCTGTTGCATATAATTTCTACTCTAGTGACGTCGCAATGTATTCCGTCACGCTGTGTAATTGTTGAATGGTTTAATGTTGGGTTCGGAATCCAAATTGATGGTCAGGTATTATGTTCGTCAGTATGTCAAGAAGTCTTTTGTAGAGTAGTTTCTCAAAAATTTTTGAACAAATCGGGAGCAGGATGACAGGTCTGTATGATAATGGAGGTGCCTGTGTGTTTGTTTGGTTTGTGAATAGTAAAGTGTGAGTATTTCCATTGTAGAGGGAATTTGGTCGTTCTGAGTATTGCATTGTAAATAGACGTTAGGTACACCAGAGCCTTCATGGGCATTTTCTGGAGCACTTGAGCATTTAAATTAAATAAAGAAATCATATGGCTCGGTAATAAATGTTACAAACGCGATTTTGTTTCCAATCCAAGTAAAAATTTTTATTACTTGTTTTAAGTGTTAAAATTGAGTGTAAATTACAGATTTTCCTCCCCATTTGTGAGATCAACAAGTCTGCAGCAGGAGAATAAGAAATAAGTTAAGTGAGTTTTTCCACTTAAAATGTTGAAACTTTCTATTTCCAATGCTTCATCTATTGATATTGACAGTTTTAATGTTATCACGGAACACGAAGAAATCTCTTGGAAACTAATTACCTACTGAAAAAAAAACGACATATAATAACGGAATGAGATCTCCAGAAACAAGAGTAAGTCTGAGTGTGAGTGTGTGTGTCAATAGATGGATGTCGTGACGCCGAGTGTCGTTTTTGAGATACTGCAATCTTCGGAAACTATCAACCAAATTCAGAATCACTTTTTGAGCCACCGATTTATAGTTTAATAGGCCTACAAGGAAGTCATGTGTTGTCCACATCAGATATTTTATTCAAGCAGTCACACATTGGGTCAAACAGCGAATTTATAACAGCGAATTGTATCGAAACTAGACTAGTAAATAACATTGGACCGGAGAAATTAGCCTCGATTGTTTACACTGATGATACAATAGGACAAGTCAAAGCATAAACAATAAATTCTTGAATTTTCTCTCATTATGTGTTTATCCATCAGTGAGTACAAAATTTCTGCTAAAATGGAAGCAACTTAAGTTATGCAACTAAGAAAAAAATCAATTTTGATTGATTGTACGTTTAAGTAAATTAAAGCGCAAAATCGAATTTGAAGAAGATATAGAAATTGTTGGACATATTTGGAGGTCTTTTGGCTGTTATAGTTATATTCTGAATGCATTTCCTAAATTTTAATTAAAAAATCATCTACGAAAACTAGCGAAAACGAACAAAGTGTTATTTATTGTACAGGGAGTTCCGGTCAACTGGAATACTCGGTCCAGTTTGTGAAATGATTTGATTTTAAAAACAATTGAATAACAGAGGATATTGTTGAATAAATTCAAACGGTGTTATGTGTAATAACTTCGTCTCGGATCGATTAACAAAAAATTTGCATAGTGATTTGATAGTTTCAGTAAAAATATATATTTTTTTTAAATTTTTTGTTTATCGATCCGAGACGAAGTTAGTACATACAACGCAGTTTGCATTTATTCAAAAATATCTTCTGTTATTCATTTATTTTTAAGTAAAATCATTTCACAAATAGGGCCGAGTATTTTAGTTGGCCGGAACTCCATATACAAAAAATAACATTATTTGATTTCAAAAGTTTTCGCAGATGACTTTTGAATAAAAAATTAGACACATTTAGAATATAAATGTTACAGACACAAAACGTCCAATCGTGTCCAACAATTGGCTTTTTTAAAGTCGACTTTTTTAAAGTCGATTTAGCACTCTAATTTACTTAAAAATAGAATCAATCAAAATTTGTCTTTTTATAGTTACATAACTTGAGCAACTTCCATTTTAGCAGAAAAATTGTACCCTCTGATGAATAAATACATAATGAGAGAACATTCAAGAATTTATTGTTTTTGCTTTGACTTGGCTTATTGAATCATTTGTGAAAACAATAAAGGCCAATTTGTCGAGTCCAATATCAATAACTAATCAGTTTTATACTAATTAAATATTCAGAATTTGCATTACGTCGTGATTAAGTCGCTTTTTGACCCACTGGGAGTTAGTGAGAACACTGATTTTGATAGAGTTTATCGAATGTAGGAATTGGGCAGCAGTCTACTATGTTCAATTACACAGTAGGTTTGCAGATTTGTCATGTTTGGAATCGTCATCTAGTTTCGCAAATTAATATCGAAAGCTCTGATAACTTTCTGATTAGATCGAGACCCGAATCGAACCGAATGTGTTGCACATTTCGTGCCGATATAACGAGTCATTCGCGTTTGTTCGTGCCACGAGAGTGCAAGCCACCCTGGTCACAGTCATCATACTCGATTTACGACGACTCCTGCAATCATTCGGCGGTCCCGTTTGAGAGCGGTTTCGGACTTGTTTTGCTAGCAAACAGTCATTACCATCGGAGGACTCGCGTAATTACACGGTGTCCGATGGAAAGCAGGAACGGATGAAGCAGCACTCAGAGAGAGTGACTGAAACTTCCCTGTGAGATGGCATTAATGACTGCGGACAAGACAAACAGATATCATCGTATTTTCTCCTCCTGTGTACCGTGGGACGTTTATGAATTATATATTCATTTTTCTGTTTCGTAGGACATAATTATTATTTAAATCACTCAAACGTGAAAATCATTTAAGATGACTTCAAATAGCAAGACTGTTGTAGTCTAGTCAAACTAGACCAAAAAGGTGAAACAGACAAACAAAACCACTTAGTTCCAAAAATTTGAGGCATGTGTACGGGTGAATCCCTTGAAGAACGCACATCAAATCCCCACCTATGGCCAGGACGGTGGTTAGCGGAAAGAGGTTTAAAGATACATTTTTTCGCTTATAATTCAAAAAAACCTAAAAAAAAATCTAAAAATCTAAAAAGTTTATTATTGTTTGGGAGATATCTACCGATAAAAATGGATTATCTTTGAAAAAAGTTGTTTCGCCTAACATTTTACGTGAAACTTGCCCTTGTTTTAGAGGAACATCGTTATCGGTAGTTTTATAATGAACATCGAATGAAAGTTGTAGAGAATTATTTTTTGTTTTCAAAAATATATTAATACGAACCCATTTATCTTCAGTTGACATCCGCATGATGGTATAGAAGAATGAATCTAATTAGGGATTGATAAATTATTTGCCACTTCCATAAATTTGTTTTATTGAAAACTAGTTTCGAATTTCATACATTCATTCTCAGTTCAAGGTTTAAATGGATTATATCAAACAGAAAAGTTTGTACTGGTTTCTTCTCGCATTGAACTAACAATGTTATTAACTAAATAAAATTCGAAACTAGTTTTCAATAAAACAAATTTATAGATGTGGCAAATAATTTATCAATCCCCATTTATCTTCAAATGGTCAAGAGTTACAGCGATTTTAATTTATATTTAAATTTAAAGATTCAAGATTATAATAAAGATAAAAATATATAAAAATTCAAAGAAGAAAAAAATAAATGAGCAAATTGCTAGCAGAATCTTTAAATTTGTCTTATTAATTCAAACCGATTTAACTTACAACCAGTTGAAGATAAATGGGTTTGTAAATATATACTTTTGATGAAATCTTAATACTTTACAACTTTAAAACTTACCGGCTGACCAGCTTCACGGAAATATGAGGCGAAAGCTTTGTTTCTCAAAGATTATCCATTTTTGCCGGTGAATATCTCGGAGCCTATAACACATAGAACAAGCTTATGATTATCAGTATGTAGGTAATTCAATATTCTTTCAATTAGACGAAGAATGTATTTTCTGTGCGATGCACCATTTTCGAGTTAGAAGTGAAAAACCTGGAAAAAGGACCTTTAAACTTCCTTAATAATATTTTATTTTACGTTGTTCAGATGATCAATTCCTACGCATTACTGGAACTTTTGGAACAACATGATTTGTTGACATCCGCATGAAGGTATAGAAGGATCAATTCTAATTAGGGATTGATAAATTATTTGCCACTTCTATAATTTTCTTTTTATTGAAAACTAGTTTCGAGTGTTATACATTCATCTTCAGTTCAAGGTTTAAATGGATTACCTCAAACAGAAAAGTTTATATCAAACAGATTATATCAAGTTTATATACAGACTATCATATAGAGATTATATACAAACTTTTCTGTTTGATATAATCCATTTACACCTTGAACTGAGCAAAAACCTTGAACCAAAATTAAAAAATAAGCAATTAAAATACAATTTGGTATTATTATACATATTAAATTAAATTTATATTACATATTTATAATACATATTTATATTACATTTAATTTAATATGTAAAATAATAACAAACTGTATTTGGAATTGCTTATTTTTGAAATTTTGTGTGTTTTTAGAAATGAAGCTATCATAACTAGTTTTCAATAAAAACAAAATTATAAAAGTGGCATATAATTTATCAATCCCTAACAACATGATTTAGTTCATGCTTTTCCTATTTCACCTGGACTATTAATTATTTTTTAATCACAGTCTAAATGGGCATACAAGTGGAAAAATTGGAAACGAGAAAGCGGATCTAGTAATGAATAGAAAAATTATCTTTATTATAAAACAAAATGATTTTTTTTTTTTTTTTTTTTTTTTTGCATTACACTAATTCACTCTTAAAATACTTTTATTTGCTCAAGAAAAGCGAGGAAGATCAAGGCTATGTTTCATATGTTATTTATTTCCCGATAATGGTTAAACACATACAATTTGTGGGTATCAACATGAGACCAGGGACGCCACAGAATTATCCAATAACTGATGTCACTTTCCAAATAATCTTCCTATTCACCTTCACCAGACCACAATCAAAAGGTGAGGGTTTCGACACTTACTTTCAAGCTCATTAAAAAATATATATTATTTTTAAAAAAATGATATATTATTAAATAAAAATATTATATTTCCTGGTTACAGCCGTTTTGCGTCTCTAGCCAATTCAGGTTACTTCGGGTTTAAGAAATCACTATTCTTCCCTCGTGGTTGTCTTGGTTACACTTTCGTACTTCACAGATAAAGTATAATAGTTTTTCAAATTCATAATTTGCCAGAAAAGAAGCTAGTTTGAATTTACTTCTATTTCCACTTGATATATGATTCCTATAGAAATCTAAGTTACTTTACATTTTTTCATATTTAATATTCCACCTTATATCTACACTAGCTATGCCCCGCGGTATCAGTGGGTTATAGTTAAATTGGAATTACCCACTAAAGTACAAAACAACCTTTTAAATAATAATCTATAATATGTTGTTTGGTCTCATTTGTTGCAGACAATTTCAAGGAACAGGGTCAATACGGTAAAACAAATTTATAAACGACAATTGAGTATCACTTAAATAAGTTTCACGTTTTCACACTTTTTTTTTTATCTTATATTCCCATTTTATTTACAAAATAACGTATGAGAAAATCACACTAATAAGTGGAACTTATTTTTTTATTATATGTCTAAGATTCGGCCTTAGTTGTAGGTCTTCATCAGGGCTAAGTAAAGTAAGGGACATCAACCATTACAATATTAAAGTATAGTAGTATAAAACATAAATATATGTAAGAAAAAATAGGGAGAGACATATATTATTTCAACTTCTTGTTAAATTACATCTACGATCAACTTTTTTTCCTCTTTCCCTTCGAGATTATGTACAGTTTATTAATTAATACAATATATACAAATTAACAATAAATATTATATATAGGGATTTTATATAATAATTTCGTTTATTACCCGAGGGTACTTTAAGGTCAATTATTTTTATTTCAAAATCCGCTTTGTGCGGTTTATCACTTAAATAAGTTTCACGTTTTCACACTTTTTTTTTTACCTTATATTCCCATTTTATTTACAAAATAACGTATGAGAAAATCACACTAATAAGTGGAACTTATTTTTTTTATTGTATGCCTAAGATTCGGCCTTAGTTGTAGGTCTTCATCACGACTGTTTCACATTTTTGGCGCTTGGCCTTTATTAATTTACAAAAAATGGGAGGGACCATTTTGCAGATTGTGGAATAATGTAAGATAAGATAGGTTCAGACTGAAGGGTCTCCTTCCCTTGGCGAGCACGTAGAACAATTGGACAGTGCATTGCCACCTCCCAGGCCTTGGTGGTGGGGTGATGTCTCTTAATAGAGGGTTGGCATAGCCCTTCAGTCCATCAAAGAATTTGATGTGCTTCCGGCATTCTGACACTGAGGGTAGCTGAAGCTCCTCATAGATGGTGGTATTTCTCGCTTATTGGTGTGAGGTCCCTCTGACGATCCGCCGAAGAACGGAGTTCTGGAAGCTCCGCAGTCTCTTGAGTGTATGGAGCAGCGGGGCACCGTAGAGCATAGTTGGTCTTATGCTTAGCATAAATGGCCTTGCAGATCCGCACCTTCAGCCGCAGTGAGAGCTGTGGCGAAGTGAGCAAGTAGTTGAGTCTATGCGACTTCTGCCGAGCCAGCTTGATTCTCTCCCTGACTTGACGGGAGAAGTTCAGCCTCAAGTCTTCCACTATGGCAGCCGATGCTACCTATGCCGTTGCGAGTGCCTCTCCGGCGTTGAGGGTGGTAGCGTAAATTCCGCTACCGTCCGCATAGGCTACTACTGTCCCTGGATGCTTCACCGAGACCTCTGGTGCCGTGAAAACGACGAACAGTATTGGTCCCAGTACCCTTGAGTTATCGCGTGGAGGCGAAAGGCTTTCGTAAACGGTTGAAGGGTCGGGGTATTTCCAGTGATACCGGTGAATAATTGTTTTTTCTGTTATAGATGGGAATAAATTTAAGATTGGATTATTGGAGATATTTATATGATCATTTGAGCAAAAATCTGGATTGGATTTGAAGGATTTTATATATTTAATTTGAGGCTGTTTTTAAATTATTAAATTAAATATATATAAAGCACTTGAAATAATAAAATCCTTCAAATTCAATCCATATTTTTGCTTAAATGACCAAATAAATATCTCCAATCGTCCAATCTTAAATTTATTCTCATCTATAACAGAAAAAACAATTACTCACCGGTATTACTGAAAAAACCCGACCCTTAAAACGTTTACCTATAAACAACCTGCCTAACTTTCGTTCATTGTAAGTTGAATGCGAGAAGAAACCAGTACAAACTATTCTGTGTTATATAATCCATTTAAACCTTGGTGAGTACCAACATGTATTTGATTTCCTGTCTTAATTAAATTCATAATTCATAAATGTTTTATAATACTGATTTATATTACATCTAATAATTTAATATGTATAATAATACCAAACTATATTTTGAATTGCTTATTTTTAAATTTTTTGTGTGTTTTTAGAACTGAGGATGAATGTATAACATTCGAAACTAGTTTTCAATAAAACAAATTTATAGATGTGGCAAATATTTTATCAATCCCTAATTAGATTGATCCTTCTATACCATGCGGATGTCAACTGACTTTTTTTTCTTAGCTATTTATTTATGGTCACTGCTCCGTTCCTACTATATGTGTCGCAGCATAAAGCCTTCCTCCATAGACAGTCTATCTAAAATAATGTTTTAAATCGGACTGGTAGTTCCTGAAATTTCGTACAAACAAACTCTTCAGTTTTATATGATTTTATAGATTTAGAGTACTCACAATCTCTCATATAGCATGCTAAATCGTGCTAGTTGTACCATTTTCGAGTTTCAGCACTAACATGTTAAACATCACAACAGAAAACAAGGCTAATTACAGGCTCAGTTTTATAGACCGGATTGTGTGCTAAATGCTTTGTTTCTTAACTAAATCCATATTGTTTTGTCAACTCCCAGATGTCCGCATGAGGTTTAAAATTGCCTAGTGGTTTATTTATTAAACTTGCTTTAATTTGTTTCAATTTAACTGAGACTGCCCCCGTACAAACATCGAGTCCCTTCTCAGTGACTGAGCGCGCCTCCCTTCTTTAACAAAACATGAAAATAGTTCATGTTAAAAGGTAGTAAACTGTGATAACCGAAATATTTCGTGTATTGCACAGTATGCTCGGTAAGTTCAGCATAGTGCTATAGTAGCTATAGTAGCCGCCGTATTGAATGGTTTAATTATTTATTTATTATTAATATTATTTATTTTGCTTTTTCATTTGATTGACTTCGATTCGACTGCTCGCATTAGCGACTACTGCTCTTCTTAAATTGCTCTAATAAACTTCGTAGCATTATTGATTTCTGGATTCCATTTTTTTTTCTTTGCTTGGAATAGAACTTTTACTATTTATAGTAAGTCTTTCTGCTCGATATTTTATTTACATTTGAATACATTTTTTTACAGTTATCGCTGTATTGTCACAGATGTGGAAAATTGGTTGTCTCAAAAGCAAGTGGGAATGGATCACCTTGGTGTGTCCGATTCTTGATCTGCTTATTATACTGCATTCTTTCGGCAAAATGGCTTTTGGAGGAAGCCTGGCATAATTTTTATCTCTGTTTAGACGGATGTGGTTTAGCGGAAGTCTTTTCCACTCTTCGTCACAATTTTTATTGGCCTTACTTTCAACCTATTCTATCCATTTCGGCTAAAATATGGTGCCACTTCTTTATTAATTATTTTATTTTAAAATTAAAACGCTAATAAATAAAAACGAGGATTATAAAATTTAAAAAAAATTGGGCTATCTTTCAACAAACTGTGCCGCATTGAAAAATACTACAGTAGTTATAATTGGCCGCTGATAATAAGATTGTGGATACCCCAATCATCCCATTAGAAATTCTACTATTAGCCATATGTTCTGTTTTATACGTATTGATTTTATCATCTTATTCTATAAAAAATATATATTCTTCATCGTCGTTACATAATCACCTATTAACCTATACGCATAATCTGTTATCAATATGTACATCCAACTCTACTCAAGATAATCAACCACGCTTTAATTGAGTAATATAATTTGCATCGAAATGGAGTAATATTACTTTCACCGCTGACTCATTACTTTCGCTTCGAGCAAGGCCGGCATATCATCAATGGCTCAGTGATATCTATCGAACCCAATAATTATCTCGCATTGCCCCGCTGCCAATTATTTAGAAAAGGTTGACGGCTAACGAATTTTCTAATTTCTTTCAAGTGTGTTATTAGTTTCAAAGAAGTGAGGAGGCCGTCAGTTGGGATCAATTAAATGATTCTATCCGTGTCAGCTCATAAGCTGCTGTTAATTTTTCGAATAAAGCATGTGAAATTGTCTCCAAATGGTAGCAGGGAAACTATAAGCGGTGCATTAATGTTCAGAGGAAATTTCAGGTTATACATAGCAGGTTCGAAGGTTATATAAACCTGATGCAAATATTTCCGATATTTTATTTGGTGATACATAGACGTATTTCTTGTTTTTTTTTTCTTAAAGGTGTAAAATATAAAGCCAAAGGTTTTTATTTGAACTATAAAGGTTCTAACGGAATGCAAAAAAAATGTGGGGTAAGTGCGCAATTGTCTCGAAAATCCAAACCCTCGACTTGTCACAGCTGCCCTTTACTGAGCATGAAATCTAAACACTGGCGTATCAGAAATCAGTCACGAATGTTTGCTGAGGTGAAGTATAACGAGTTGTAAAGACATTAGTTCCAATTTGTTCATAAAGTTGTGTCTTTCGACTTTTGCTGTACAGCTGTATCGGAGTTGTAATTATCTACCATCAGGATATTTTTTTGTTCTTTTCCCGTAAGTGAAATCTACAGAAGCTATTTTTCAAAATACTTTGTGATTTTCATTTCTCTCTGAATGTTTTCTATTTTTTTTTTTGAAGCGCTTGTCCGCAATCACCCAGGAAAACGTGACAGTACCTTATAACAGTAGGGGCTAGTAGACCTCTGTTGTGTGATAAATGTGCGTGGTGTACACTTACCTTTACTGTTATGTCGAGGCACCTACAAATTAGCCAATTGAAACAAAAATTATTTTTTTCAATACGATTTATTCAGTTATCCCGCTGTAATAACTCGATGAAGATTTTATAATGAAAATCTCAGACAAATTTTAACTTTTTTTTCGGTGATTACATCAGTATAATAATTCTCCGGAAACCGAACTATTTTGCACTTCCTCCGAAACCGCACCTATTTGAATAATGAGTCTTCCAGATATGTCGTACGCATTTACACCTTGAGGCAGGTGTAAGTGCGTAATGAGTATTATAAAATAAAATTATCACTCTCATGGAAATAGACGTGATTGTAACATGGGCTAGGATATAATATTTAAACATATCCGCCTAAGGATGATATTTAAAAACAAAGAAAAAATCTATCTTCAAAAATAAAGAGTTTATAATCGTTTAAAGTCTAATTTTGTAAAACTTGCCACACATTACCTTACATAATAAAAATCATTTATATACTACAAAATAATATTTATATATAACCAAAAGATAAAAATAATAATGATGTATTGTTTAGAAGTATTTTGGAAACCGTATTATAATTTACATAGGAGATGTGTTTTTAAAAATTGTCTTTGATTTTTTTTTAAAAGCTACAAGTGATTACAAATTTATGAAAGCTAATCAATTACAATACGAAACAAAATATAATAAATAAATAAACATGTAAATAAATAAATCGGAATGTATAGCAAATAATATAAAGACTAAATCACACTCAATTCTGGGATTTTTTAATTCCTTTTCAACGTTCATAATTGTGGTAGAAAAGTGCTCCAGAAGAACCAATGGAGGCCAAGTAAGGATTAATATCGCAGATATTATTGATACTAATAATTATTATTAGTTAAGTATTGATAAGTCCACAATTTTGTTAATGATGAAGCGTAAATTTGATTCGGTCACACGTAGATAGCAACAAACCTCATCTGCGCAAAAATTGCAGTTGATATCTTTTACCACAAAACCTTCGATATATTCAATGACTTGGTTTCATTTGCTAGAAATTTAATAAATATAAATATGTTACCGATATCGGGGAATATTGTCTCCATAATCCACCGCGATAGTTGGAGCCAGGGCAGCAACTATTGCGAAAACTATCCCCGCGTTATCTGTACGACAGTCGCATTTACTGCTGCACCATTAGCATTGACCTGATAGTCGACAGTAGGTGTCACGTTAACTACAACGCCTCGACAGTGAACTATCGCACCTAATCTACCTAGCAATTTAACCAAACCTACTTAAAATATGTATGCTCCGATTACAAGTGTTCAGTAAGTTTTTATACATTCACCGTATGTACGCAACTGCAACTAGGTTTACTGGGAGGGTGAAGGAAAGGGTATTGCCGGACTGCCACACTTTCTCGCTGTTGGGACAGTACTATCACGACAGAAAGTTTCCATATCAACGAGGCTATTGCTAACGAAGTAAGATGATAAAGTAGCAAGTGAATGCCTACTATTTCATAATACTATGTTGCAATTAAATGTGATTGTGTATCAATAAATGAACAGTTATATGATTATTAATTTCACAATGTCATGACTGCATGCAAATCATGATTGCAATTATTAATGTTCCTATATTTTTTTTTTGCTGTGTAATGCTAATTACGGCTTTATTGCTAATGCGGTTAATTTCTTGATCACGATTATAAATTTAATTAAAACATTAACTGATTATCTTTCATCCCAATAAAAAATAATGGGTTAAAATTGTTCTGTTAAATTAATGAAATATTGTATCAAAAGTTATTATATCGATGGTGAACTGGACAGATATTGTTATTAAAATTCAATTATTACAGCATCAAGAGTGGAAACTGTTAGAAAATGTCTGATCTTCATTCTATATCTATTTGAAATTAGTGTTATCAAATTTAATAATGTAGCCAAATATACAAAAAAATAAAAAATAAAGACAATCAATAAATTATGAATTACTTGATGCAGTCAAATTTTAATTTTTTTTCGAAACTAAAATTTAGACACCTATTACATTAGGCAACCAGTCGGGCGCAAAAGTTCACTAGACCCGCAATGGTCAAGTGCATTTGACGTTAGGAGTAAAACAAAAGAGATTTTTTATTTTATTTTATTTTTTTTATTTTTTAAATTCCAGTCCTACAGTAACCTAATTTTAAAAACTAAAATAGTTTGTTTAAAAAAATAAAAACACAACTAACAAACATAAAACGAAAAACTTCCACAACTGCGACAACTGACAAAATAAACATATTTTTATTTCATTTTATTAATCCTTAAGGCCACCTAATTTTATAGCCTGTGCTAACCCGATTGAAAAAAACAAACAAAAAACACCGCCAATAAACGTAAAACTAAAACTTCCCGCCATTGCGGTTTTTGTGTTAGTTTTTTTATAGGTAAAAATATAAAACCTATACTTAACTAGCGAAAATACTTAAGCAGTGGAATGAGTAAGACAAGCTAACTTAAGCCAATTTCCATCATATCTGTTTCAGCTAAGAATTTGGGATGTAAAAGTCCGTTTGCGAGCAAAATCAATTAAAAATTTATAGGGGAGGGGTCTAAAATTTCTCATTAATGTTGATTAAATTGAACAAAATTAATTTTATTTGCTATAAAAACCCAACATTGTAACGAGGAAATACCAATCCCCTAAAATAAAAGGTATTGGTATTTTAGTGACTTTTTGAGTAAAATGTTTTACCACAATTTTCGCATTTTGAAATCCTTGTAAATACTTACTCTGCATCTTTTTTTGGCGCTTTTTTGTAACTCACATCAAAGGGTTTAAAACTAATAGAGCATTATTTTAATTTAATAATATTTTTTCTCAGTTCAAATAGATCTTAAAATTAGCTAAAAATGGATCACAACGTCATCAAATAAGTGTATCTTTTAGGAACCATTAAAACAGCAAGATATGTTTTCATGCAATTTTTTTTTGTTTTTTTCTGACCAGAAACATCTAAATATTAATAATAGAAAAACTATCAAGAACTTGACTTTCTATTTAAACGAAATATTAACATTTATCTGTCGTTCTACTTCTTTCGAATTCCGAATTATCAAGAGTTAACGTTATAAAATATATTAAAAAAAGCTATAACAAAAAATTATACCATGATTAATTGGATAGAAAAATAAACGAATAATTACGTGAAGAAGACTTTGACCATTGCGAGTTTAGTGTACTTTTGGCTCTGGTCGCCCTTCTGGTCACTCGCTGGTCTCCGAGCTCGGACACCACCTCGACGACCAGACGGGCGACCAAGGCCAAATGCTCTCCTCACCTACCCGCTTATATTTAAAATCAATTAATTAATAGACAGGTTTAAATATTTTTCATCCTTTTTTTTATGTATGTTTATTATATTATTGAACCGATCCTCTGTAGTTTAAATTTGAGGGACCAGTGCCTAGTGAAATTTTTAGCTCAAAGACCAGTCGGACAACCAGATCGCGACCAGGAGAGCAACCAAATCTCTCTGTGTATGTAGGCCTTATTACACTGGGGCACTTGTCACCAATAAGAAATAAATACTCTTGTTATTTATTAGAAAGAAAGGGAATAATGATTTATTAACTTTATTATTTTTATTGAATGCAGCTCATTCAGTATTTTTAGTATTTTAATTGTTATGTTACTATTTTAAAGATTGCTGCTCCTTTAGTGTGGCTATAGTGTCAGATATGATGTGTAGTGTATTCATCTGAAATTTCGCCCAAGATAGTTGATATTTCCAACAAATGTACGCAAGCACACTAGTTCGATGCTTACTTTCGCCGTGACTTATAGAAACTATTGCAGAAGATGCGATTGTAATCATATGTATTACCGCTTTGGAAACATAAATAATTCAATAAAGTTCACAATACACTTTCTATTGTTAACTTTATGCCTTTTCTATTAAATCGTGAAAAGAGAAACTGAAGCTGTTATAAAGATGTGTTGAGTGCTTCAGGAAATATTATAGATAAGTCTATCTTTTGTTCAAAAACTTATAACAGCTTAAGTGGAAGGTTATAATAGAGATCCTTGATTCGATTTCCTGACCAGTGTGGTCAGAGCAGTACTCTTGGACTAGGCACAGACTGATGTATACCCTGAAATACTTCATATTCTTATTTTATGATAAAGTAGGCCGAGAAATGGTTTCTAAAACCACGGTATTAATAGTTAACTAAGTGGCGAACCATGGTTCGAAGTCGAGGACATTATTCCATTTTAATTCACTAGTAATTATTTTAGTAGTTATTTTTTTTTATATATTTTGTAATTTAATAATGAGCTCAAGTATTACATTTTATTTGAGGGGGAAAACATTGAAATAAATTAAATTAACGATAAATTTGTTCGCACTTTGAAGAGATACGTGTCCATCAGTTTTTATTGGTGACGACCAAATTCCTCAGAAGGACGTTACGTTACCTTGGACGAACATTCGATCGAAGAATGACCTGTGGCCCACATGTCAAAATGAAAAAAAAGGCTCTAAAAAAACGACTGAAATTACTATACCCTCTTATTTCCAAATCGTTAAAATTAAAAATTAGGCAGAAACGAAATACGTACACATATCTTCTTAAGTCCTTATGGACTTACGCCTCACAGGTCTACAGTTAAGCAAAAAATACTCAATCATTAAAAATTTTAAGACTGATAACACCAAGTTCCTTGGTGCGTAAACAACAAAACTCAATACATCAATAAAAAAAAAAACTTACACTTTTTTAGACTTACAACAATCAAATATCGACTTACAAATACATACTCTTTATTTCCGTTTTAGTAATAACCTTCACGGGTATCACAACAGACTAATAGACAATATGACTACGACTGACATGCCCATTAGGAGAAGAGTATAAAGGAGCTGGATGAGAGATCTCCTTTCCTGAATTAAAGGACTAATTCAAAACCTGGAAGAGGTGCTGGGAATTATCCTTCCTCCTGCCTATCATGCCACGTATATCTATTATATCCATGCCATTTGCTGATTGTCAATCTTCTGTTAGACAGGTGCGAATAAATAGTTGACTAAAAAAAAAAATTTACGTTATAATAAATTATGTGAGCTATGCGAAGCTCCAATATTTCAAGTATGAAATGATATTTATTTTTTTGCTCTGGGATTGATATAATATCATACAATGGTATAATGGCTAATAGCATGTTAAATTCTGTCATCGAGAATAGTAACGTACACGGAAAGACGGCTAGTCAGCCATTGCTCCAAAGCATGATGTCGTATTTGAAACTTAACATATCGCTGGCTGTCTATGAAGATGGATTTCTGGAGGAAATAGGCCAGGACTTTAAGAATCAAACGAATCAAAGCCCTACGGTACTTAATAAAAATAAGTATTCATACACTTAGTTTGCCGGGTAAAAAATAGGTTAAACTATTCATAGAACATAAATTAACTGATGGAACCATAATAAACAACATTCCGCATTAATTTTTACAGATGAAGGAAATTAGAAACTCGTATAATCTAATTAATAATAAAACTTGAACAATTTTATCTTTGTAGGTAAAACTTAACCATATTGATTTACGATCCATTTTGGGGGAATCTTCTTTCAATACGGATCCTATGGCCCATGTTGGTGTTTCATTTGAACATGAGATTATATATTAAGTGAAAACCATGAGCTGAGGACAAACTAACAAAGTTATCTTCACTACAACTATTTCTGTGTGAATAATTTTTTCTATGATGCATTTTCAATTTTTGTTGTTAGCCTAATTAACTGTAAGCTTAGAGCTGTACATCAAATAGTTCTCTCACAATGCATTAGAAACCATATTATTCTAAATGATTATTACTCGAATTATCTCTGTTTAGATTGTTTCTACAGCTAAGAAAATTTTGCGATGTAAGAAAAATAGTGTCTCTATAACACTTGTTATCAAAAAAAGTGTATTTCAGTAGTTTTCATTGTATGCGCTTTGTCAATAATTGGCAAAGCATTACATTAAACACAGCTGTGACCATGCTGCTCTGAAATTATTTTATAATATTTTTAAGTCAATTATAATTATTTTATTTCCAGATCAACTGTAACCTTTTCCAAATCAATTGCAACCCAACCGAACAGAAATTCATTCTATTTTATTTATTTTATTCATATTATTTAAAATTATAATTAAAATTATAATTATAATTATAATTATAATTATTGAAATAATTTTGGCATATTCTTCCGATTTTTTTTTAGATTATTAGATAATTTATATTAAGTGCTAATTTCAACTAGTTATAATAATTGAAAAAATTGTTGTTTATTTTTTTTTTTTATATTTATCATTTCATCATATTTTGGAGGGGAGAGGTGTGGATTTCATCGATTGATGGATCGTTCATTGATTGTTGCTAATGTCGAATTTACTATTGAAATTTTGTTCGGGCATTTCATATTAATTATTACTCGGAAAAATTCCACGGTATAGGTATCGTTCCTGAGGTTTTCAAGAACGGTATTTCCGAATTTGCCAACGGATTTTAGATCGCTCATGGTCATTTCGATTTACCGGAATTATTCAAGTTTTCCACGATATAGGGATCGTTGTTTAGGTTTTTGAGGGTTCTTATTCAGTTTTTGGAATTTAGTTTTTTATTGGGCATTCGAAATCCGAATTACTCTTACAGTTGGCATTTTATCCTTGAAAACTAATAAATGATGCTTACATGATACAAAACAAAATACCAACTGTAATGGTAATTCGTATTGCAAAAGCTCGATAAATAACACAATTCCAAAAACAGAATCAAAACCTAAAAAAACGATCCCTAACTAAAGAAACTTCAACAGTAAAGATAAATCGAAATGCGCGATTAAAAATCCAAAAGTAAATTCGTAAATGGCGTTCTTGAAAACCTAATGAACATACTCGGAAATGTTTTTCAAATTAATTAATAGTGCTCGTGGTTATAGTCATAGTCATTAGAGACGTTTGAAAAATAAAATAAAAGACTGCCTCAGCTCTCTTTGTCGTCTAAAATGAATTTCATTACCCTTTAATTTTTACTAAAATATTTAAATTCATATTTTACTAAACATTAAGAGATCATAAAATTGAAAATAAAATAATGAATGAATGGTGAATTGTTAAAAAAAAAAATTATTGCGTTTCACTATTTTTTCATTCACCTTTTTAATAGTTTCCCTGGGATAAAGGATGGAACCAATCAATTTCTGAGACCCAAAAATCCTTATTATAAAAGTTTAAGCAAAATCCCTTCGCGGGATTTCGAGATTCATTTTTCTGACAGACAGACAGAAATTGCTCTTATTGAGAGTACAAGATAGCAGTAACAGTAGTGTAAAACTACTAAATTATAGGATTATATCGTAGGAATACCCCAAAAGGACGAAAAGGATATAGTTTTCAGATGTCATTGAATCTTTTAATTTCATTTTGTAGGTAAAAACTTGATCGAACCAATATACACACAGTATACCCGAACCAGTATACACAATGTATACATAATCCTTAATAATTCGAAAAACAAAACTTATAAACCCCGAATTATTGAGTGTCTAATTTCGTGATTAGAGCTCAATCAGGATAAGGTCTTCCGGAAGAAATTATCAACGTTTGTAAGTATTCTGGACCTGATCTCAAAATTGTTTTCTAAATTAAAGGTTGAGGTATACCTATCCAGAACATGAAACCAAATCAGAAATTCGCTCTTCTTCTGACCTCAGTGGTTCTCTGTGAAGGAAATAAATTCTATCTTCCGTATTCTTCATTGCTATTTCAGCTATAGAAAGAATAAAGAATTGATCCTTCTCCGTTTATTTCACTTTCATGTCAAATATTGTATGTTCTAATCTTAGAATTTAGGTCAAATATAGTTAAATTGTAGGTCATTTGATTATTCTTGCAATAGAATAGAGGAACTTCGCCGTTTGGTGTGAATAGTAAGATCGAAAACCGAGTTATATCTGAGATTTTTACTCGGTTCGAGCATGAGCAGATTTTTCATCCTTGTTATAGAAGAGGATAAATTCTCTCTGTAAGATACAGCGTTATTCCAGAACGACATCCATTCCTTACAGGATATTGTGATACAATATTTCAGAATCGAATATTTCGGATTTGTAACACTCTTCTAGCATAGTTGCCAATACACGCAACTACATGTATATACACATGTATATACACGCAACTACACACATGTACATGTATATATATATATATATATATATATATATATATATATATATATATATATATATATATGGTATGTTTGATAACAAGTCGTTTACAAAGCAAACTTAATTAATAAGTATTAACCAAACCATAATAAGCATTAATTTGTGGTTATTTATTTATTATTTAAATAAGTTTTAAATGTAAATATATTTGATTTGATACTATATAAAGAAATAGTTAATAATATAAGTGGAGTGAGAGGAAGCTGCTGTTTCGATCTAATAGCGAAAATCAGGAAGCAGAATTTCAGAGACGAGATTATTTTGTCTGTGGACTAACAAACAGTAGCGATATTCGGAGAGCTTCTTATTCATAACAGCCGCCCAAGGCGTAGTTAAACAGGTTTCCGTTAGATAGCTGCACCCATCTTTCCGTAGTTTATAGGCTTGTCCAATCCAGAGTACCGCGGTAAAAATGCCTTTAACATCATCCAGCCAATCAAGTACGAATGGAAACTTAGTTCTATGCGTCTGACGTAAGATCGCGACTCCATCGGTCACTGTTCCAACATGAGACAGCTAATCAAAATTAAGGATGATTAAGGGCAGGTAAGGAGTACACAAGAGCAGAATCTCTAGGTTTGCACCATTCTTTATTCTTCTTACTTCAGCAGCTATCCATTCATCTTTCTGATATCACCATTCATCTGCTTCACTCCTACTCTACAGCCAACTAGACTTCCATCTGAGCATACATCGAGATAAAGAAGATTACTAACCAAGTATAGTTAATTAATTATTATTATTATTATGTAGAATTAGATAGTAGAATAAGATTATACTTGTATCATCGAATTGAAGAGTATATTTTGCTGATTAAATTTTTTTTTATTTTCAATTTAAGTGAAAAATAAATCTAACATTTAATTAGGAAAGTAAAATATTTCAGCTCTCCTTAAAGATAAATCATTGAATACAAAGAAGGAAAAGGTAATGAGAAATTATATAATAAAATATTTTGTTACAACTTCTTCGTCTGCGAAACAGCAATCAAAAAATTATTAACATCTTAACTCTCCCTTTCAGGGACTTCATAATCATTAGGCAAAGCGCATTTAAATAAATTAATTAGTTAATCATTATAAGAATGAGGCAAGCGAGGAGGGATGTCGTAGCAATATAAATATTATATATATATATATATATATATATATATATATATATATATATATATATATATATATATATATCGGGGTGGGATCGGGGTGGGATCGGGGTGGCCGAGCGGGTTAAGGCACTTACTCACAAACCCAAAGCTTGTGAGTTCGAATCCCGGCACCGGCATGAATTTAGTTTAATTAAATTAAATAATTCAAGCAATTTATACCGCCCCTCCCCCCTCGGGTATGTGAGGCCCGTCAGTCTACTTGAAGGCAACTCACAAAGGCCGGGCGTAGGAGTGATGACCCTACCCCGTGTACATAAAATTGAGAATCGCGGTGTTGGTCTCCACATCGCGCGGCCAAGGATCTCCACGGTCTACAGAGCCAACAGAAAAAAAAAATAAAAAAAATAAAAAAAAAAAAAATATATATAGACATATATTTGTATATACTGTATATACTTATATAGTATATAGTATACTTGTATATACTTGTCGCATTTACTTATATTGTGTATATATATATATATATATATATATATATATATATATATATATATATATATATACATATATTTTATTATTATTACTTTTGTTTTATTATCATTTTTTTTCTTCAAATTCCCAAAATAATTTCTTTCAATATTCAATGAATATAAATGTAACGAAACATATAATAAAATACCCTCATTTCAGTGCATTGTCGTTCAATCAAAAGACTACACTTTTAAGAATATTACATCATTTGTACAATGGCAGCCATTTCCACTGGCGCCTTAGACTAATAATCAATTGACGCGTGTCGCAAGGATCTTGGAAGGAAGAGGGAGCACTATACAAAGGAAGGAGGAGGATTGTATAGTAATACAATGGTCCCTGTAAGGTCACGACTCCCGGCCACTGCGATGACGGTGCAACAACAGTTGTAAGATAAACAACACCGTCGGCGGACTAAATCGCACTTCCATCAACAGTTGTTGTCCCCGGTCCAGTCGTTAGGGTAATGAGACGGTTGATACTGTCCCGTTCTCTTATTCATTCTTCCTATTTACTTCTCGTTAGTTGGGCTCGTCCTCTTTGAATCTCTGATGAAGTATGTAGTGGTTGAAAAAACGAGCAGTTTCCCTTCAAGAGACCGATCTTGGGTAATACTCTAATTGTCATTGAGACATAATTAACCTCACAAAGAACTAGAAAACTTATCTACTTAATTTTTTTTTAATTGATATTGAAAACTAATTCATTAAATGATTTGGTCATCTTTTTTCACTAGTTATCACAATTTATTATCCACTTTATAGCGAATATGGACAAAGAAATGGTGGCTGTAAGGACATCAGGGTCTGAGCAGAAGAGGCTGGTTGGCTCGTGCCGCTCAGTAGATCCTAAAGTCCAGCAATACGAAGAAGAGAAGAAGGTGACATCGAAGAATACTTTCGGTTAGTTATTTTTTTTTGGTTGGATAGTTTCTTTCCAAGCTACCATCTATACAATAGATTCATTGGACAACCATTTTACTCTTGCCATTCGGTATTGTATGTATGTTAAAGAGAGATACATATAGGTATATATATGTTTATGTTTATGTATGTGAATTAAATGTTGTGTTTCCTTTTATTTGCTTTCCAATTCATTTCATGTAGCAATAAGTATGATGAAATGTGTAATATATAATTAATGTGTTAAAAAATAAAATAAAAATCGAAGTTAAATATGAACATTTTTTTACTTCCTTGTACGAAGTAAAGGAAGTATTGTAATCGCGAAAATTTTCGGTTTTCAGATTTCAACGGAAATGTCCATTTTGACCATCCCTGAATCCATTTTGACTAGTTTCGTCGTGGCGTCTGTACGTGCGTACGGTCGTATTTCGCATAACTCAAGAACGGTTTGCCGTAGAAAGTTGAAATTTTGTATTTAGGATTGTTCTAAAATCTAGTTGTGAACCTCCCTTTTTGGCCACTGCTTACTCACCAGAAATGGTACTTTACTTAAAGGTCATATTAGACTTTCATCAAATATTATATTAAAATATAATTTAAAACATCTCAAATATGGTAAATAGGACTTTTATATTGATGTAAATATATTTACTATATTTTGGTTAAAATTGGTGAGCCGAAAACGGTACTTTACTTGAAGGTCATAATAAGCTTACGTCAAAAATTATATTTAAATTAAATACATAAATCATATGTTTCGGTAATAAAGGTTACAAACGCAATTTGGTTTCCAATCCAATTAAACATTTTTATTAGTTGTTTTAAGTGTGTTTGTGTCAATAGATGGGTGTCGCGACGCCGAGTGTTGTTTTTGAGATACTGCGATCTTCGCAAAACTAGTAACCAAATTCAGGATCACTTTTTGAGCCACCGATTTATAGTTTAATAGGCGTACAAGTCATGTGTTGTCCACATCAGATATTTTTATGGTTGTTTGTAAAAGTTTTATACAAACATAAAAATTTAAACATAAAAAATACAAAAAAAAAATGAAATTTTGGTTGGCATTTCACTCTCAATTCTTTTAACGGGTAACGTCCTGGGGGTACAACTAGTTATTTTATAGAATCCTGTACAAGGTAATACTATTTTCCCAAGAACGGTATTCTAAATCAAGATAGGACATAACCGAAATAAATGCACTTTATCTCTTGGGACATTAGAGATTTATAAGTGAACAGTTTCTTAATCTTTTATACTTAGGTTCCCAGAATAAAGGGATTTATTACGATTTATTAATTTATTACGACAACTGATTATTCCAAAAATAATATTATTTTTCCATATTTGGTAAATCAAGTTCTCTCCCTTAACCCTATGAAATGTAGCGATATAAAATGAACATTTCTTCTGTAATCAAAACATCTGATATCATTACCCAATTTGGGAATTGTTTCCTCTATTGACTCATCTGTTGCAGACCCGTTCATCAAGCTCAGAAATAGCAGGGACGTTCTTTGTTTCTGGTGGCTAAGAAACTTATTGTTGGGCTTTCTTTGATGTGAATATTGAAAAAAAAATATCGGTATTAGATTATAAAAATCGATAAGAATTTATTACAAGTAATTGATTAATAAGAATTTACATAAATATTCGTTGATTTTAAGGTGTATAAATTATAATGTATTTCGTATATCGTATAATTATCCCCTATTATATTTAAGTTTCCTCCTCCTCCCCCCACGCCTATCCCCGTAATAGTTGTATTAACACATTAATTCATCTGAATGCTTTAAATAAAAATAATAAAAATTATTATTACTTTTTAAGATCAATAAATGTGCGTTTATTATAGTAGTAGTTATATTATAGTTTTAACAAATTATAGCTGAAACCAACAGGAAAGATATTTTTTAAAGGTATTTCAGGGTAGAAAATAATATTTAGTTAGAGGGTAGGCAAAGTAGCCACGCTAAGGGAAATTTTATGTATATGTATATATATATATATATATATATATATATATATATATATATATATATATATATATATATATATATATATATATATATATATATATATATACTGAAAATAGAAGAACGAAAACAATAGTAATCACGTAGTTTCTTGTAAAAAAGAAAATATATGGTAGGCATTTGATAAATGAAATAATGGTTAAATATTAATATAAATGTAAAAAAATATATATTCTTCTACAGTATAGTATTAAATGTATACCTAAAAAGAATAAACAATTACGTTGTTTACAGACTTGAGGATGGTTCAAGATGGCCGAAACGTCAAAGTGGTTTGAAATAAAATAAAAGAATTTGTGACCTATTGGCTTCTTATTTTACTAATTATAAATAATTTAGCTAGCTTATATATATATATATATATATATATATATATATATATATATATATATATATATATATATATATATATATATATATATATATAAGCTAGCTTAATTATTTATAACTAGTAAAATAAGAAGCCAATAGGTCACAAATTCTTTTATTTTATTTCAAACCACTTTGACGTTTCGGCCATCTTGAACCATCCTCAAGTCTTCTTTTTGACAAGAAACTACGTCATTACAATTGTTTTCGTTCTTCTATTTTCGGTATTATTTTTCCTATAGTAAAATATTACAGAACACTAATTAAACTATTTTAATTTTTTCGATGCAAGAGTTATAAAGATACGATTGCTTATAATTAACAACAATAATGTCATTTCGACCCATTTGGCTCGCTATTGAAGCTTGGAGTGGGGAAAGGGATGGATTATGCTATGAAATTCAAATGGAGAGAGGTTTTGAGATAAATGATTATTAGATTTATTAATTTACTATTTTATATACTAATTTTATCTCTTGCACTAGCGTTAAATGTATACAAATCATCAACGACAATTTGTCGATTAACCGATCTTTTAAACTTTTTAGTTATAAACATAAAATAAACAATATTAATAAATATTGGATAATTTATTATAAGGATAATTATCCTTTGTTTATTAATATTGCTTTCTTTATGTAAATTGGTTGCATTTTTAAAATCGAATTCCTGATTTTTTATTGAGGTTTGTTGCGATAAACCGGTCACTCATTTGTATTTTCTTAATTTTAATTTTCTATAAAATGCAATATTCGGTGTTGGGACCCGTAATATGCCTTTTCTTTGCAATTTTTACAATTTATTTTATATACGAATTCTTTTTTCTTTAGAAGTAATGTCCTTAGTTCTTGATTATATTAAATCTAATTTATAAATTTTTTTTTCCCAAATTTTATTTCGTACAAGTAATATTTTTTAAATGTTTTTTTTTCAAATTTTCTTGTAAATTTTTTAACGTAAGTGACTGAATTATAGCTGGTAACTAAATTAGGTTATTTATCATTCTTATTGTCTGTGCTAGTTTTTTTATTTAGATTTATGATCTGGTATTTAGTATGGGTTTTATTGTCATTCTTATTCATATTAATAATTTTTATGTCATAATTTGTTTATTAGTCTAATAGGATACCAAATAGGTAGGATCTCAAATATTTGAATTTTCACCTCCTAATATGAATATCATCCGTCGATAATTTGGCTTTATCTGTTAAATTTTTAGCGGCTTTGATTATCAGCTGTGGTTGTTATGCCATTAAGTATTCTATTGCTTGTAATGGATTTTTTATACCAGGTTGTACTAAGCTGTTCGTTTGTAAATCTAATTATATTAATGTCTAGGAATCTAATTTTACTATTATGTTCTATTTCTACCGTGAATTTTATTATGAATTTAATATGTGTAGAAAATTATTTATTCGTTTTTATTAATGATGGTTATTATGTCATCTAAGTATTTTATAAATAGTTTAAGTATTTTGTTAGATAATAGATATAAGCAAACTAAATAAAATAATCTTTCTTATCCTATAAAAATAATTATAGGATAAGAATGACAATAATTTATATTAAAGAGGTTGAATAATACTAAATTAATTATTCGAAATAATGAGAATATTTATGAGAACTACGCTTTCAAGACGGCACAGAAACCAAATAACGAATCTCTACTTGGTATAGGTTGTGATATTTATAATTTATAATCAAATTAATAATCATCACCATATTTGAAAACAATAATAATAAAGAAAGAAAAGAAACTAACCAACATATAACCGAAACCCCCTGCTAATAAAAATATAAATCTTTATTACAAATATCACATTCCGAATGGTGTCTGTGATGCGAACCCTTCAACAAATGCCTATAATAAAACTGGCTTTATTGGATATGAGATCTGTATTTTATTGCACACGCCATCTCGGAAGAAAAGAACTCTTTCACCATTACTCCTCATACATCTATTTCCACAAGACAACCAATTATATATATATATATATATATATATATATATATATATATATATATATATATATATATATATATATATATATCTTGAACTATAAAGGACAAATTCCAAGGTAAAAGACCACCAGCTAGGCCAAGTGACGATTCGCTATTTTGATTTCTATATATTGATTTGAAAGGCCGATCACATTTATTAAACTTGAATCAGCACTTCTTTTGGTACTAGCATAAGCCAGTCATTATATCCCCTTGTATACCTCAGGAAAGTCTTTTTTCCTAGTTTTTCCCTAATACGAAAAAAAAAAAGATTTTCTTTAAGACCGGCCATGATTAAGTACATTTCAGTCCCAGCTTACCTCCATTTTAATATTAATATTAAACGTTCACTTTTCAACATTAAACATGACTATTATAAAATGGTGCCTTTTAATCTGATATACAAAGTTATGTCTAATGAATGTGACAATGTCACACATGTTAATTACAGAGGTATCAAGTATTGTATATTATTAATACAGTTTATATAACCATATAAATATAATAAACTTTTAAATCCAATTAACGGAAAAAGCGAGCTTTATTTTACTTCTATTCTTTATTCACGGTCATTATAAATATAATTAATTTACAGTTTTAATAACTATTAACGAAATCATTTATCACCTTTTTAAATCAGCTTCCTATACGGCCTATCGATAGTTAGAGTGAAGAAGAGTCCCACAATACGAAAACTCAAGACATGACACTGTTCAACAAGATCTCCGCATTAATAGCTATTAATAGTTATTAATAGTTATTAACCTACCATATATCCTTTGCACTTGAAAGCAAGAAATATAACACCAGTGCCTTTCTGGGTGTAGTACAAACCTCCGACCGAGTATGGCACATCGATTTGCTTATCATGCTCATCAGCAAGTCAAGTCATTCGCCCAACTCCTTAACAGTAATCCTTCGATCCTGCTATTCGATCAGAATTTTCTATGGTACAGAATTTTCCAATTGATACCCTGTCAAGGCCGGTATTCCACAAGGCAGCGCCTTATGTCCAGCCCTCTACACCGCTAACATTCCTATAAATAGGGATTTATATATATATATATATTACATACGTATCAGGCAAAATTTGCTGATGACACCGCTATCCTATTATCCACTTTCAATGCCATCCTTTATTCTCTGATCGAAGTGGTGCAATATCGGCGCATCAAAACCAACGAATCAAAAAGAATGTTACGTTCACTCTCCAGATGCAGATACTGTCCGACTGTCCATTATAACTCCATACCACTTCCATTTTCAGATACTACCTCTATCCTGGCTTCTTTTTACACAAAAGACTAACACGGAGCCCACATACTAGGCTTAACCGACGATATGGCCTACAGCTACTGATCAGAATAACTCATCTTTCAATTGACAACAAACTACAAGACCATTCACAAACCTATTTGAACCTACGGATTTGAATTGTGGGGGACAGTTAAACTTTCGAACATCAAATGTATCCAATCCTTTCAGTCTAAAGTCCTCCGAACAATAGTCAACGCTCCATATTATGTTACAAACAAAAACTTACCTTGTCATTATTGATTACAAATTCCCCAACTTTCACTACAGCCTTGATAAGCATCCTAATCCTTTAGCGAAATCCCAATCCAGCTCCAATCATTCCTATAACTCTCCCCGAAAGTTAAAGCGGCAAAATAACTTAGTATAAGTTAGCAGATAGCATATCTAAATGCGTTAACTAAATCAGAGGCGGATCCGACTCCGATATTTATCGGACCGGGTGAAAACGCCTTAATTCTCATCAACAGTAATAATAATAACTAGTTATAGTAATAGTAATAACTAGTTCAAAGTAACGGGTAGTGAATGTTGGGTGGTGATGAACTTCCGCATGCGGTACATGGGTTCTATGAAAGTAGGTACTGTAATTTGTAAATAATAGAGGGTTTCTAAAAGATTCAATAATTTAAAATCAATATAAATTATAAATCCGGTATGTCCGGTATGTCCTTGCCCGAAGTAATTTTTATTGCTTTTATTGATCAAGCACTCACAATCAAAGATGATCTTTAATTTGTTATAGCAGCAAAATATAATAAAGAAAATTCAACAATTAAATCTATTTTGGAAAATTTATTTATTCAGTTTTTCCAGGTTAATGTGGACAACTCTTCCTCATAATGTTTTTCTAGTTCTAATTATTATTATTAGTTCTAATTGTTTGTGCCTACAAAATTAACAGCACGAACAATATTATAAAATTTAAATACATAATTAGATGCTCATATACACAGAAAATGGTTAGGATATACATAAAAAAATTTAGGTTCCCTGTAAGCTAGAAAGACAGTAGAAAGGATAGCATCTTAACCCTGAAAATGTAATTCACGTAAATAACAACTAATAATCACTGACTATCTCTAATCGAACGAATATTTACGAAATTTCATGTATTTTTACCCTATGATGCCGATTTGAAGTTTCTGTTTTCCATGCGACTATCATAAAGTATAGTACTGTATAACTTAGTATTATTTAATTGATTTAATTTTTTTTTACTTTCTTGTACGAAGTAAAGGAAGTATTGTTTTCGCGAAAATTTTCGGTTTTCAGATTTCAACGGAAATATCCATTTTGACCATCTCTGAATCCATTTTGACTAGTTTTGTCGTGGCGTCTGTACGTACGTACGGTCGTATCTCGCATAACTCAAAAACCGTTAGCCGTAGAAAGTTGAAATTTCGTATTTAGGATTGTTGTAAAATCTAGTTGTGAACCTCCTTTTTTGGTCACTGCTTAATTACCGAAAGTGGTACTTTATTTGAAGGTCATAAATGATTTTCATCAAAAATTTTATTATAATACTTTGAAAAACTTCGCAAATTTAGTATTTATAACTTATATATTGATCTAAATAACATACTAGATTTTGGTTTAAATTGAAAAACCGGAAGCGGTATTTTAGTTGAAGGTCATACTTTCATCAAAAATTATATAAAATACAATGTAAATCATCTCAAATTTGGTAAATAGGACTTTTATATCGATATGAATGTATATGCTATATTTTGGTTAAAATCGGTGAGCCGAAAACGGTACTTTACTTGAAGGTCATAATAAGCTTACACCAAAAATTATATTTAAATTAAATACATAAATTATATGTTTCGGTAATAAAGGTTACAAACGCATTTTGGTTTCCAATCTAATTAAACATTTTTATTATTTCTTTTAAGTGTTAAAAATGAGTGTAAAATATTGGTTTTCCTCCGCATTTGTGTGTGTGTGTGTGTCAATAAATGCGTGTCGCGACGCCGAGTGTCGTTTTTGAGATACTGAAATCTTCGGAAACTAGTAACCAAATTCAGGATCACTTTTTGTTTAATAGGCGTACAAGGAAGTCATGTGTTGTCCACATTAGATATTTTCTCTTCGTAATTGAATTACTTTTTCTAATTTTCACAGGAGCAAACAAAATTCTCGAGATAAAAAAGAAATGTTTTTATAAAAATAAAAGACTAAGGAGAAATGATGTAAGTACAACATAAAAATTTCCATTTTCCATCCATGTATATGCTATTCATCCCACTTATATTACTTGTATGATTATAATAACTTTTTTCCCTCTCCGTCTTCTTGAATTAAAATATAGGGCAGCATGAGTTCACAGTAGGAGCTAATATTATTTGACCGCTGATGTAGCCCTTACATAAAACATGACCAAAAAGCCGGTTGCCCCGAGAGCTAATGAAATGGATCCTGAAGAGTTAAGGGGCCGGGGGTAGGAAGGCTGGAAGGGCTGGAGGGCTGGAGGGCTGGAGAGCTGGTTACTTAGCGAGCCCGGGGCCGGGGTATAGGCTACTCGGCTCAGCCTTTGATTAGATCGCCCTACGGCTTCGGGGCTAAGGAAAAAAACACGCTACCTGCCTCAGATGGGTTTTCGATCCCTTCTTAGGCAGAGGACTACTGGGATATTTAATATCAAAAACACAGATTATTTACAGCGATTATTAGTAAATATGTAGAAGCATTTTGTTGGTTATCTGTATAATATAAAACTTGTGTATGTAGATAGGTATAGGGTATGAGGTACCTCTAAACATGTTCCGTATTGTGGGAACTGTATACTCTGTGCAGGTTATTGTCGTCTGGAAAACATTTTTTTATCTTGTTTCTTAAAATATGGAAGACGTAAATAGATTAGGCTAAATAAATAATAAATATATTGTTTTATATTCTTTCCTATAAATTAAAATCATCCTTAAAACGGACCCACCCACTCTTTTATGCAATGAAACCTTTAGGTGCGTTCGACCGTGACCCTCTGTCAGAGCCACTAAACCCAAAGAACTGTCGAGTTTTAAGAGTGCTGTATAGGCTGCCCCGTTTATATTTTTAAGATAAATCAACAGAAAATGTATGAACATGTGATATTGAATATTGAGAATACCTTTAGACAAATTTATTGTGGAGTCCAAGAATAAATAAGGTTAAATAAATAAATGAAGGCTAAATAAATAAATATTAGCCTTTATTTTTTCTCCGTGATTACAACGGAACCCTCTATAGTTATGATATAAAATTACAGTGTAAAATTTGCAATATTTGCTCTACAAAATTTTTATTTTATGATTTATCTAACGACAAAAGAAATATTATTCAATGAATTATATGATATTATATAATTATATTATATTATATATATATATATATATATATATATATATATATATATAATACAATTATAGTGAAGCTAAATATTATCACTGTTATTAATGATATAACTATGTTGCTATGATGAACCAGGTCTTGGTATTTGGGACTTAGTTGAGAAGACATATGGGTATCTTAAGTGTCTAACTTGTCGTGGTTTTTCGATACTATCCGTAGGTTATTTTGCAACATAATCATTTCAGTAAATTACTTCTATTGAAATAATAACATTACTATGCCAAACGTATTAATTGAACAACACTTCCAATGGCTGAATACAATTTTACATTAAATAAATTTCCTATGGCGTAATCTACGACAAAGGCTTTCGATATTATATTATGAATTGATAATCTTTGCATGTCTGTATTAATAATAATTAATCACATATAAAAATTGATTATGGTTTTAGTTTGAGTTCTTTAAGACTTAGGCACTGGTGAATCAAGTAAGGCTCGTCTCTTGGTCATTTTTTTTATCACATCTCCTGCTATTGGAATTGTACTTCCCAGTCTACTACTGTATTTTTATGATTACATTTTTTTTCTTTTTTAAACGTCTAGTACTAACTTTTTTTTTTTAATTAACAATTTAGTTACGTATTTTCTATTCCTAATTATGGCTTTCTACTCCTAATTAACTCTTCTTGCCGATTGACGAGACATAATTTGGAATGTAATATCCTTCTATCAAATTTTTCCTATATCCAAACATGTTCAGCCTGTCTAAAAATAAGTCTCTTCTCTTCTACATGATTACTTTTCCAAATCGGAACTTGCGGTGTTTTAATTTTATGTACGAATTTTATTACAACACAGAAATTTGCAATAATTATTTAATTATTAATCATATAAGTTGTGAGAAAGCTGTTTATGTAAATTAAATTTAATAGACTTATTTTTCTTTTCTATGGTATTTATATTTTATAAGTTTCTGCAATACATTTTCCATATCTCCAATATTCTCAAGGTTAGCCTCATGTTCCATATTATAGCTTTTTGCAAGTTGAATTAAATCCTTAAACCAAAACACTTTATTTTGAACAATCTCATTTGCTAAATATTTTGGTAATCTATCTTCTTTCATACTTAATATGTAATCATGATGTATCTTTAATATGTAGAAAAAAAGAGCCTGTAAGCCTAAGAGAAATATTAACCCCCTTTAGGTCCGCTCGGACACTATGGTTAAAACAGACATAAATTTATGAAATCATATTATATCTATGATAAAGCTGCGTTGTCGATTTCAAAAAAATTGCAGCATAAAATTTATAGCGATTATTTTTTCTAACAAAAACCATGGTTGGGGTACATGGATAGCTGGATCCCATTTGGTATTTTACATCTGTAAAAGTATATATAAGATTTCTTTTATTTTGTTTTTTCAATTTTCCTTACAATGTTATCTTTTCTTTTTACAATTTACAGTTTACAATTGTTTTTTGTGTTTACTATTTTTTTAATGCCTCCTTACAATTTAATCAACATAAATAGCAAAAATCACTAACAAATTAGGTTGGGTGTGTAAGTACCCCATCCGGTACTTTGTCTAATTTTCTTCACCTGGTGTTGGAAGGGTTATTGGAAATTTTGCATATTAATTGGGCAAATTTTTACTTATTTGTTGGTAAAATTAGCTTAGGGCTGATGGATTTATTGCTTTATAAAGCATAATACAAACGATTCCTGATCATTTTCAGCGGGGTTTCCCTATCAAATCAATCGATTTTGCTCCCTATGGTACATGTTAAAGGCCTAATATAATACCTCATATATACCTCACAGCCTTATATAATAATGACATCATGTTCTGTTAAATTGTATTAAGAAATTATATTGTATATGCTACTTTTTATGCATTATAGATACACCCGAGAGTTTTGTGGTTATAAACCAGTTTAGTTGTCTCTTGTCCTGGTATACTATACAAAGCTGTTTTGGAAACGTTAGCTCCTGCAGCCCTCTGCTTCCCTGGGACAGGTGAGGGCGCTGGGCCTGTGCGGGGGTGGGGGTCGCCCAGGTCCAGTTGCTCATCGGCAGCCAAGCAGTGAGGATCTTCCACCCTGCTTGGACCTCCCAACATGAAACCATTTTATGTCTTCTTTTATAGCAAATATTGAAATAGACCAATAATGTTGTTATTGTTATTATTATTATTATTATTATTATATTGTTGTTAATTCCACACTCCTTGATAGAATTAAAAATATACAAATAAGATAATTTAAGGTATTTGTTTAAATAGGTCCTCAACATAAAACTCCAATATTTTATACAGCTAATAATTGTTCGTTATTTATATAGATAATGGATAAGTTTTATTTAGTTTCTTTATTATATATAAATACAATTTTATATATTAAGCCCACCCCTTCTAATGAAAATTATTTTGTTTTTTTAGAGTGTTGCGGACTAATTACACTGAGGAACAAAAAAATATTTTTTCTTGCGGAATAGCCAGTTAAAATAAAGTAAACTAGCCTTAGAAAGTAAAACTAGTTTCAAATGTTGTACATTCATTATCAGTTCTATAAACACACAACAATTCAAAAATCAGCTATTTAAAATATAGTGCTGTATTTTAAATTGCTGATTTTTAAATGCTCTTGTCTTTTTAGGACTGAAGATGAATGTATATTGAAACTAGTTTTCAATAAAAACGAGGAGATAAAAAAATTATATCTATATAAACTTATTTTACTATAAATAGTAAAGTAAATTTATAAGTAATTACTTTAAACAGTAATTACTATAAATAGTAATGAAATGATAAGAACAAAAAACAATATTGAACCATTTGAAAAATGATACATATAAATAATTAAATCTTTAAACTAAGTAAAACTCTTTTCGTTACAAATACAATTAATTCATATCACGTTAAAAATTATGGCTTAATCTCATTTCAAACAATACAATTCCAAGCTACTTCAGCGTCTGTTTGAATTTGGAGCAAGTAGAGGCAATAGGGGAGATTAGAATGTGCCTCGTTTTCACAGTGGCAGTTTAGTATCACTACCACGACTGCCATAGTGTAAATATTATAACAGTTGCCGTCATGATAGCATCTACTGTCGAGGTAGTAGTGCCGCGCTATGAGGTTTGGCTTGATAGTCAACAGTACTTGTCGCAGCAGTTATAGCTATTGCCGCTTTAACTGCCACATGTACGCTTTGGCAGTTAACTGTCGCACCTTATCTGCCTAAGTAAAATGAAGTGGTGTTTGTAAGAAAACGGTAGACTTTTCTCATGCATTTTTTTATTATTCCTAAACTTGAAATTGATACTGCCCAACGTTCTAACGTAGTTAAATTCTTGGAGGTGGAAAAAACAACTATATAATGTATTTTTTTTAAGCATTTATTATAAAGTTTAAGATCATTCATTTTTACACACAAACACACATTTTTTTTTTCTTGATGCGCCTTTAATTTTTTATAATTTCTAAAACAATTGCATCTACTGCAGCAACCAATTCCACAACCGTCATTTTTCAATCCATCTGACTGTCAACAAGTTAAATTTCATCAAGGACACTGCCGCACTGTCTCGCCGTTGTGGTACTAGCACAACGGAAAACTAGCATCGTGTAAGCGAGATTACAGGAAGGGGGGTGCTAGATTTTGGATGGAGTGATTCTTATGATTTTGTCAACCTTGCACTAAGAAGTATGGATTTTTTCGTTGGTGCGACTTTATATATCATATTCGTAAATTATGCCGAATATACTATGTTTGTAAATTCTGATATAAAATTAAAGATTAAAGATTTAACACATCCTGAAGATTTTTTAAATATAAATTTTACTTTCTTCATGTTTTCGATTATATATACCTCCTCTTATATATGCCATCGATCATTAGAGACATACTGTACATTATTATAATTATCACTTTGAAAACAAATTTATTAATAAAATTCGATAATTAATTATAAAGAGAAAATTACATGTCCTCCCCCCACTTTCTCGATGAATACGTTCCTAACAGAGATAAACTATATAATCGAAATTATTCTTGAACAATTTTAGATACTGGTACATATATAGATACTGGTTTGAAACTATAAATGCCAGAGTAAAAGCCTGCGAAAAACTTTATTCTCGAACAAGATGTTGCATAAGAATATAGTATAATGAAATGTTTAAATTCGATCAACTACAAATATTGAGGTGCATTATATACTAATTATAAATAAAGAAAAAAAATTGCAAATAAAAATTAATTAGAAAGTAATAAAATTTATAAAATCTACTAATCATTATACAGGATGTCCTTTTTAGATGGCCCGGCTGAATTTCTCTTGAATCGATTACGTTATAAAAAAAATAAAAAAATACGTATTTAATATTTTTCAGTCCAGTTTAAAATTTAGACCTGTTTTTAAAAAAACAATAAACGGGGTCTCTCAGATTCAGTACAACTTTAAAATTTCAAATAGAAACATATGCCTTCCGATACATCATTTTAACGGATTTTTGAAACTGAAATCAATGGTGAAACCAGATTTTAAATTGGTCAATAAATTACAAAGTTATGGTACAAATACATTTTGTTTGTTTTGGTATTAATACTTTTAAATTTCCTTTACATTTTTTTTTTGTTACATAGGAATTAATTGGGTCACATCGTGTTTGTCATCTTTTTAGCTGTAATTCATAATAAAGGTTTGTTTTAAAGATGTAGTGAAAAAAACAGAAATAACATGATTGACAGCGTTTATGCCAATCGATCCATCGAGTCAGTACATCGCACTGAGCACCAGCGAAGAGAGGCTAAGAAGAGCCAACCTTTGCATCGTCGAAGAGGGTAGGCAGTTCGAACATGAAATGTAGGTTCACCAATCTCTGGTTGTATGAAGTATGGATTTTTTTTATTATTAAACATAGATAACAAAATGTATTATTTTTTTTAAAACTTTGTACCATAACTTTGTAATTTATTGACCAATTTAAAATCTGGTTTCACCATTGTATTCAGTTTCAAAAATCCGTTAAAATGGTGTATCGGAAGGCATAGGTTTCTATTTGAAATTTTAAAGTTGTACTGAATCTGAGAGACCCCGTTTATTTTTTTTCAAAAACAGGTCTAAATTTTAAATTAGACTGAAAAATATTAAATACGTATTTTTTATTTTTTTTATAACGTTATCGGTTCAAGACAAATTCAGCCGGGCCATCTAAAAAGGACACCCTATATAACTTTTACATTTTATTGATATCAACTAAAAAATATGGAAACAATTTCTAGTCCTTTTTTAGTTTATTATTTTCAATAATGAACCGTTGTAATCGACCAAGAAAAAAACGTATCTTCCCCTCCTTAAAAATTTGAGGAAATTAGAATCTTAACATCGAGAAAAAAAAATCCATCCCACCGCCTATGGTTTTTCTTCAAGACTACTTAACCTATGTTCTTGAGATTTGGCATCAAAGTCACTGGCCACATCAGAATGAACTCAGAACTCGACATTATAGTCCGTCTTTTCATTTCAAAATGGTGGCTAATTCTCATTTATTTTCAATATGAGAATAGCAATAGGTTTGTATGATTTGATGGTAAAATCTCTTCATGCCCTTGATTAGTTAGAAAAGTGAAAATAAAAATGTCAAAGGCGGCCACACTGAGCGAGACTAAGTAGCGAAGCCAATCACCTGACCGACATATGCACTTAATCAGCTTAATTCCAATCCATTCACTGACAATAGATCGAGATTAAAGTCTCTATTAAGCGGTGTGAGGTGTCTTAAGGAGCCACGAAGACAAGAGCCTAGAAAGTGGCTTCGGTGTCTTGTACCGCCCACAGGTGAAATCATCCAGTGGTTAGCCTTGAGGAATACCCGGGGTTAATCAATCTATGAAAAGGATCCGATGTAAATGTTCGAATGCCTTCTTAAGAAAGGATGAAAGAGAAAGCAGAAGATGAAAGGGGAAGTACCATCGCCATTACCATTCCGACAAAAGGACATTAGGGCTGGCCTTATCTTCTCCAGGGAGGGTTCCCGACGAACTGGAGTACCTGTCGCATCATTAATAACTGTCCACGAGAATTTCCTATTTCACTTTCTACGAGAGCTCTGTCGATTATGAATGTACAGTTACGTTTAGTCTGACATATGAAGAATTTGGCTACTAAAGTAAACCTAAACACAATATAAAAATGCTGCAAATTATTAAACAATGGTTTATTATTTGCACTTAGTAATATTCCAAAAATATCTATTCTGTCAAAGTTAAAAAAATAAAGCAGTAGGCACCAAAGGAAAAGAAATTTGAAGCTTGTCACAAGATGATCGCCGTGAGAGTGCCGAATTGGGAGTTTTAATTTAAAAAACTGTGTCAATGCAAGTAAGCTGTGATGTAAAACGATACAGAGGAAATATTTTATGTGGACTTCAGTAAAAAAAAAAAAAAAAAAAGGATAGACTTAGGAAGCTCGAGGAAATGCAGAAATAATCCAAGGAAGGATAAAGCAGAGAGATACGAGGAAGTCAGAAGCTCAATAGATGTCAGGAGGCCTAGGGCCACGATGACTAGCCGCCCGGAGAATCAGTCTACGAAGTTCATTACGCTGTATCTCAGCTAATAGTGGTCCGATTTAAGTGATTTTTAGTTCGTTTTGTAGGGAATTTCATTCGCTTTCGTTTAAATAAAAAGTACCAAACAAATCGCGGACGGATTTTTTTTTTATTCGATATTAGGAAACCTCAAATTTTGAGGGGAGGTTACAAACATTTTTTCCTTGGTCGATTCCAAAGTTCTATTATTGAAAATAATAAACCAACAATATCTGTTTGTGAGCGAGAAAATAAACAAGATTATATTCCCAAATTTGTTCCACAGGTACAACGAGAAAACAGTTATCAATTACCTCTCTGATTCGCTGACTAAGATAAAAATTGAAAAACTTCTTTTCACTGAATTATAAACTCCTATATCCGATCCTAACCTCGATATAACTCTTCAAGTAGCACTAAATCAGCGAATGATGAAAGCTAGCTAAATTTCCAGGTTTTGCCCATGATTCGAAACAACAGCAGCTAACCGTTTTTGAATTATGCGAGATATGAACGAACGTACGTACAGACGCCACGACGAAACTAGTCCAAATGGATTCAGAGATGGTAAAAATGAATATTTCCGTTTAAATCTGAAAACCGAAAATTTTCGCGATTACAATACTTACTTTACTTCGTACAGGAAGTATTGTAAGGAAGTAAAAAGAGATCAAATATGTTAGATTGTTGAAGAAGTGAAAAAATATTTATAAATATTTATTCCTCAATTTTGTTTAAATTGTTTTAGTTTTTAAATAAACCTTTTACTAATGCAAAAGTAATTATTACGTAGTAGTAATTACAGGTAATAGGAGTAAGGTGTCATGAAAGCGACTCATAGAGAAACTACTTTTTGATAGTACTACAATGACTGCTTTATGTGTGAAGGTCACGTTGACTTTTTCTTTTGAGTAACCTTAGAGTTTAATTGAGAACTGATTGGGAAAGGAGATTACTAAGCAGTGGGTTTATTTTGGGAGGCGGAGTTTTGAATGGACAATGCTATGTTTTATCTAACTTGAGTTGAGCTTAATTACTATTTAGCTCTAATACATTTGTCTATATATATATATAGGGATGCCATTGGGCAATCATTGAAGATGATTATCCCAAAATTAAGTAAGCTTATGAATACTTTTGAATTTCTTACCTTGTCCTCTAAATTGGATACCTTTCCAAGGGCCTGGTTTGAGTTTACCATTATTTAATAATTAACCAAGATAATGTTTCTCCTTTTAAGTTTAATACTATTGTTAATCAAAGTTACTGCTATCATAATGAAAAAGTATATTCAAATTAAATATGGGCATGGTTACTAAAGAACAGCCTCCTTGCTAACATTTATCTTTATTATTCAAAATTAAAATAACAAACTATTACAATAAACAGTTAACCATGGAATGATTTAGCCTATACTTAGCCATTAATTGTTTTAACATAAATCTCTTATCTGTACTAGTTGTTGTTGATGGTTCCTCAGCATCTCTCCCTCGGGTTCCCCTGCATCTCTTCAGTCATGGAGCCAGAGCGCATTTCTCATCTTCAGAGTCTCAGTCTTGCATCAGCCCCTATCAGTCTCCAAGCCCAGTCTAGAAGTCCTCTCTCCGCCTCGATCAATTCCTAAGTCCCTCCTTTTCACCTCTTTGCTTCTTTCCCCCTTTCTCTCTTATTTTGCCTAAGAGGGGGTTGAAAACGATGTTCATTGGCCGACTAGTTTTATAGAGGGAGGAAATTCTGGGATTTCATCGGATGGCTCCACCCCTTGTCCTGACAACCGGTATCTGCGAACCATTATCCAACTAGTCTAATTTAATCATACCTTTTCCACTTTTTCCTCGAGGCCAGCCAAGCCTAAGGGGACCAGTTCTTAAAATTGATTAGATATTCCAGCTTTTGGCATTGTTACAGTGTTAACGTCTCAGTAGGGTTTTTAAATTAACTTATCCCTTATCACTTATGTGGTGACATCTGTCATCGCCTGTCAGTTACCCTTCTCTACCTGCTCGACCCTTATTTCTTTTGTTCACACTGGTCTGTTTAAATTCAATAACGATAATATTTAACAATATCAATACATATTAACAAATATTGAACAGTGTGCAACATGGAGAATCATAATATCAAATTGTATTAACTTACCTGTAAAAAGTTATAATATAACTTGATTTTGTATCGTAAACAAAAATCATTATGTTTAAACTGCTAAAAAAGTTGTCTATCATGTTTTAAATGAAAAAGACATGACTATTGTTTGATTTATTCATATGATTTTTATACCTAGCTTCCTATAAATAACATGAAATATAAATTAATTACAGTAAATATATACGATTAAATATTACATATATATTTCTAATGGTCTTCAAAAGACCTATTCAGCCAACTCCAACAAAGTGTTCAGCTGTCAGATACGTGGAATTTTTTTTGTTGATGTTTTTTTATAATTTTGTATGGACAGGTTTATAAGTGGCAGTGAAAAAAACAAAAAACAAAAGAAGATAACATAAGCTGTGAAATAGATAACACGGAATCATTAGGGAAAATGGCCCAAACGTTAGCAGGCTCCTTAAATTGAAACTTCAGATTGAAATTTGAAAAACAACAATTAGATTGAAGAGATTTCATTATATTTGCCGCTAACATTATTCTTTAACTACAATTCTTTCAAACGGCGGCAAATTTAAATAATTCTCTTCAAACTAAATGTTGTATTTCAAATTTAAATCTTAAGTGTCAACTTAAGGAGTTTGTCAACTTTTGGGTCATTTACCTTACGTTTATCGGGCAGGTGCGGAAAAATTACAAAAATTAAATTGGCTGGTTTTAGAATTCAACGCCTCATATATTTTTGTTTGTTTGTTTGGCAAATGTTCCCGATACAACATAGTAAAAATCAATCACAAATTGATCTTTCAATTTTATATGTTCTCCATTGTAGTTTTTATTTTTGAAATTAAATGAATAATTTTTTTATTATTCTTAACAAATAGAATAAATTACAGGTACATTTGTAATGTTCAGGACCGTTTGGCATTGGTTAGGAAATAAGTTATACAATTTTATCACATCAGTCATCAACTTCTTTTCCTGAACACTCAAATTAATTTAATTACCAGGGCCAGATTCTGAGCGGAAAGAAAAACGATATGAAAATATAATACCATTCATGCTTTAGAAATTTATTAAATATAAATATATAAACAAAAGATATATTTCTTACTTTTTTATGTATTATATTAGCGATAAACGTGTTTTCTTATGTTTTAGTTTTTTTTTTTACTTTAAAATTAAATTCAAAACATATATTTAAAAAAAAATGGTCGAAATCACAAAAAGAATGTAGTAAAAAAATTATTAATTTTAGAATCTTATACGTAAATTTTCATCATATCCCATAACCTGCGTTCAAATTGTATGGTATGTATAATTTTGTTAAACAAGCGCTTACAAGTTCACAAACGATTGATTTCACAAAACAAAAAACAAAACAGGCATTGTTTTAAATTTTATTATTTGTTGATATTTGAATGTAAATTAATTAATGCTAGTTGTATATTTTTAGCATTAAAATTCAAAATTACTTTTACAAATAATTCTATTTCAGAAAGATTTAATTAAAATGCTTAATGAAGCAGCTAGAAAATGATGTAAACAATTTCGGAGTAATAAATGGTATTGGAGACATTATAGTATTATAAAATATTATAACTAATATAAAATTTATAAACTAATAAATAATATAAAAATATATAATAAATTATATATAAATAATATATAATATATAAAAAATATATAATATAAACTATTGATAACTAATTATAAACTATAGTATTGGAAATTTCGAATTAGGAAATTGATATTGATTTAACTATTATGGATTGAATTTGTTGTATAATTAGATATGTAATTAAATAATTGATATAATATAACATCATTCCTCAGTATAAACCTGTGTTTTTTTGCAATTAATTGAGGTATAACCAATTTATCATTAAACTTTTTTTAAGATGTTTTTAATTATTAGTGATAGACACAAAAAAACTAAAACATCAATCCAACCGTTTCTCCATCAACCATCTATGTAACTCAAATTCTACCAAGACCATTATAACCATAATATTTACCTCTCCAGTAATTAGGCAGTTCATCAGTCCACGGAGTGTTGTATAACCACACAGATGTCTAATACAATACAGTCCTGATAGCTGTAAATGGAGGATGGCATTACAAATTTGGCAGGTTATATCATCATGATTGATGTATCGTTGCTTACACCAAGTGTCAAAGGAACAGGACGTTATGAATGAATTCCAATTATGAATGGATAATCACTGCCTTCTCGATCTCGAATGGAAAGGATGGATTTGGTTATGTGCTAACCAACCCTTAACGGCAACTTCATCATTAATGACTGCTTATTAGACGTCACTACTTAGAAAATAACGATTCCGTTGAAAAACAGAAAAATGTTTACTTAAACATAAAAAACATAAATAAATATAAATATATTTCTAATAATTATAAATGTAACCATACCATACATCATTCTGTACTATTAGTAGGTATTATAAACAATAGTGAGTGCTTTACACTCAAAAATATATGACATGTAATAAATGTACTATGATCGATAAATAACTACCTAACTAAATAACTACCTATGATCGATTAATAAAATGTTCCCGAATTCTCTTGATATAATGCCTTTCAAGCTGTTAGTGTACATAGAAGATGAGATTATAATATCATAAAATATAATAATATAATAACTTGTTTGCAAAACATTAATCAAGCAACAATTGTACGATTAAGGCTTGTTCCTAGACCAAGGTGATGCAATATGAAATAATTTTAATTTTTAAAAAGAGGAGTGAATACTGTAAGGTGTTTTTACCTCAATAATCACTTTATAGACTTGAGGCGATTTCGTTAATATCGAATAAATAAATAAATAAATCCGTGAGCAGCAGAACTCCGTTACTAAAGTCGTATTTTCACTAAAATAAAATTATTTTAAAAATGGGAGGGGGGAGGGGTGAGAAAAAGTTGAGACACACCAATGAGAGTTCCCTAACACACCGAAATTTATCCATACTTTTATTATATTGTTCTCACTCTCCGCTGTCCTTCGGAAATACAGAAAACCCTTCATACCGAATTTCAGACATCTCCAAAACTTCCATAATCGTGGTCTAGAGGTTATGAAACGGATAGAAAACGCAGTCCCGTCGCTTACCGCCGACCTTCGACCCAGTGCAATTGTCTATTTTTTCGGGGAAAATGCGACAAAAAATAATAAAAAAATTAATCATATTTTTAATATGGGGTGGATGATTAAAATTTCCACGGATATCCATTTTATTTAATTTTGAATGACTCTTTTATTCAGTTTTATTTAGTTTTATTTGCCACTTCTATAAATTTGTTTTATTGAAAACTTCGAATGTTATACATTTATCCTCAGTTCTAAAAACACATAAAAAATTCAAAAATAAGCAATTCAAAATATAGTTTGGTATTATTATACATATTAAATTAGATGTAATATAAATCAGTATTATAAAACATTTATGAATTATGAATTTAATTAAGACAAGAAATCAAATACATGTGGGTACCCACCAAGGTTTAAATGGATTATATCAAACAGAAACGTTTTCTACTGGTTTCTTCTCCCATTGAACTAACAATGAACGAAAGGTAGGTAGGATCCATTTAAATTTTGGTGAGTACCAA
This sequence comes from Rhaphigaster nebulosa, assembly GCA_948150685.1. Classification (NCBI taxonomy): domain Eukaryota; kingdom Metazoa; phylum Arthropoda; class Insecta; order Hemiptera; family Pentatomidae; genus Rhaphigaster; species Rhaphigaster nebulosa. The sequence goes on along the minus strand of OX411306.1, from coordinate 235,354,758 downwards.
CATGTATTTGATTTCTTGTCTTAATTAAATTCATACTTCATAAATCTTTTATAATACTGATTTATATTAATCTAATTTAATATGTATAATAATACCAAACTATATTTTGAATTACTTATTTTTGATTTTTTTTGTGTGTTTTTAGAAGTAAGGATGAATGTATAACATTCGAAATTAGTTTTCAATAAAACAAATTTATAGAAGTGGAAAATAATTTATCAATCCCTAATTAGACTCTTTTATTGCAAAATATTTATTTATTTTTTTTTTACGAGTTTTGTGTCTATTCACAAAAATTAGAAAAAAAAAAAAAAAACTGTTTCCTTGTTAATAAAACCGTAGAACACTTTTAGTAGGGGGGGGGGGAGGAAATAGTGGTAATATATAACTCTACCGGCATTATGAAACCCCTTAATATACTGGCGCTATGTGATAAATAAGTTAACAGAATCTCTCTCAATCTGTTACAAAGGAGCGCTAATGCGGAAAGCAAATTTTTTCTGTTGTCACGCGATGGGCACGTTGAAAAGTTCAATTTTTATTTATTTTTTTTATCAGTTCTTCAAAACTTTTAAAACTTCAAACTCAATAGGGATGTATTGTGGCGATTTTCATTTCCGAATTTGTTCTTATTTCTCACAAGTTTTTAGGTACATATCAAATCTAAGGTGGGCAGTTTGAAATTTGGAACCTCATGGGTGCGGGTAATATGGAACCGGGTTTCGCGACCTCTTCTTCCAAAACAGCTTCAAGAATTACCCAAGAGAAGCAAAAATAAAAAATCTGGAAGAGAAACTACAAAAAATGATAATATGAAAGCTGCTCCAGCGACATATAGTCGCAGGTGGAACAAAAGAAGATGACAACTGATATGGTTGGTTTTAAAATTTTTTTTGTTCTTTTTTTACGGAGTGGTGGAAGTGCATTTTCTATACGTTTCATAAACCCTAGAAAGCGATTATGGAAGTTTCGGAAATGTATGATAATTATTTTTTCTCCGCTACATTTGGGCACTTCTAAGCTTTTACATTGGGCACTTCTAATTGCGGATTTTATTTGTTTTGTTATTTCTTGTATTTGTTTTGCGCACCTCTACAGCAGCACAAATTTTCAATCCTCTAACTCAATTGAGTTAGAGGATTGAAAATTTGTATGTGATTTGAGTTGGTGTTAGAAAAGTGACTTTTGGTAGTCTAAACTTTTCCTTCTCATCCCATTTTTGCGTGTGTAAAAAAAAAAAAACCTGTACCACTACAACCCGTGAAGGGTCTTGGGCTCAGTACTTGGGGTAAGGCCCGTACTGTTTCTAAGCCAACGGTTGTGTAAGGAGGTGATTTGGCCGAGATCACGCTCAACCGCCAGGTTTTTCCCCCAATTAAGGGTACCCACTTTATAGAGGCTGGGTGAGCCGCAGGAGGGTCCCCCGATCCCACAGGGTCGATCCGCGACTGAATACAGAATAAATAATTACCTGCCTCAGCCGGTCTCGAACCCGGGACCTTGAGATTAGTTGCGCAGTGCCTAACCCACTGAGCTACCCCGCTCCCTCGTTTTGCGTTTGTAAGAAGTTAAAAAAAGTTATAGGCATCCAACTTTTTTTTTTTTATTCGAAAAATAATACAAGCTGCCACACTCAAGGGCAATAGTTATATGAGTTATATATATATAGTTATATATGAGAATCCATACATACCATATGTAAAAGATAAACGAAAGACAAAAACAAGGAAATAAAATAAAAATAATGAATATCAAATAAAAAGAAAAAAAAAATGTACATTACTAGTAAAAATGAATAGATAAACAATTTAAATACTAACAAAATAAGTAAACAACCAAGAAAAGAAAAATTAAGTTAAGTAAAAATAAAATAAGTCATCTTAAACACATTCATACCTATATACAATATTTACAATCTGCCCAGAGTACTCCGAACCAAGCTCTGCCCCCCACATGTGAATCGCAAAGCCGGGCTCAAGGAGAGGTATCTAATTAAATCGCCAAAATGTTACCCGTAAGATTGTTTTTAGACAAAATGTTAATAACATTCTTCTTATTAGCATGTTGATGCCCACTTTTACTTCCGCTCCATAGCGAATCGTAATTAACATTTTCAACGAATTGCTGTAAATTAAATAAAACGTTATTAGCCAATCGCGTTAGTAAAAGTTATTGACATTTTTCAGAGCAAATCTTTCACAAATATTAGTGAAACTTGTTAATAACACGTGCCATTAGTGAAATTATCTCCGGTACTTAGAAATTATTCCGAATCCTGACACAATAAAGGCATTTTATGTTGATCTTCTTTCTATAACAGAGAAAAAACTTAGTACTAGCATATATGAGAATGTTTACATAATCGATAACGTTGACATAATCGATATTACGTACATAAGTGTAAGGTTTTATTTTTGAAATATATTTTCTTTGTGTTATATTGCTTTATTAATTTACCATTGTAATCGACAAGAAAAAAAAAACTTTCTCTCAATCTTCAAGATTTTAAGATTTAAGATAAATAGAATCCAAAAATCAAATTAAATACAATAAATCCGTCCACCGATTTTCTCCGATTTTTTTTTTTTAATTTTGCACCAAAATAACAGGATGATCCTGAGAGCTCGAAATTTTGATCCACTATTTATTTCCAAAATGACGGCCGATCAAAGTTTGACACTCCCATACCTTAGCCTTGAAGATGGAAAAATATAATGGGTTTTAGGATCATTATACCAAAGAATTAAAAAAAAAATATTCCAAATAAATTTATTGTATATAAAACTATCTGGGAAGAATAAAACACAGTGTAATAATTTGCAACTTTTTTTTTTTTTTTTTTTTTTCCAGATGCGTTTTAGTGAATAAATCAGTTCCGATTTATTCAAGTTGATGTTAGATAACCCATTCATTTCTCTTAAATTTCATCACCAAATCAGTTTTTTTTTTTTTCAAACTCATTATATTCTAAATGAATCTGTACAAATATAAACATATATCTAGTGCATTGTGTGACGCAGACCTGTAGTGTAGTAGATAAAAGGTTTGCTTAATCAGAGGCAAATATAAGAAAGACAAAACAATTTTTTCGAGGATCAATTTTAGAAAAAAATTAAATGAATAAGTAAAGAAAGATCTCGATTAACTTTTTTGACTAATTCCCATGCTTTCTCTAATTTAGGTAATTGCGGAAGTAAAAATATTTCTTTTGGAGGCAGGGTATACTCTTAAATAGGTAGATTATACCCCAAGACGTCAGGGTTTTTCCGTGATAATAATTATTATTATATTCTAATCTATATCTAATAATTAGATTATCTTCCTCAGGCTACTAGTAAGGAGAAAAATACGTAATATAATTATTCTCAATAATCATATTATTAATAAATATAAAATGTGACTTTTTCTGCCCATACGGTTTCTGTAACATTTTCCTATGATGCATACTTGAAATTTAAAAAGTTAAGGAGTTGATACCAGAAGCCTTAGAAAGTTGCAGATAATAATTTTTGTGTTAGTCAATCTCTACGTAAAATTATAGCGAAGCAACTGAATGATTGCATAGTCAAGCCATAATTGATTTAAATTTTGATTGCAGCTGTACCTCCGCTATGTCAGTCGAACCATATAGCCTACCATTAATAATAACTAAATAAATAAATAATAAATATATAAATAATAATAATTAATACATTTATTTTTAAATATTTTTAATTTAACTACTTTTAAACCGTACCTTTTTGTTCAGGTAAAACCTTGTACATTATTAGTTGAAGTTGAAATGGGAGGAAGTGCCAAAAATGAAATTTTACCGGAGGAATGAAGCACTAGTAATAGATCATTGAATTGGATATGAAATTGATGAAATTTTATGGGCGTCTTCTTACATTAGAATAATTATACTTATGCAAAATTATTCCAGCGATCGAAAATAAATAAAAATTGCAACATTAGCTATGCAATGACTTTATGCATTTACGGTTCCCACCAGACTTTGGAAATATGGCGAGCTCCTCTGGAAGGTGTTAGGGGAGGATATCACAGAAGGCGATCAAACGACAGGAGATACATCATTTAGGCCGAGATGAAGAAAGTGTGTAAGGGCAAAGTGTTGCTAAAGTAGGATAGTTTGGAGGGAGAGGGAGGGAAAGAGGAAAAGGGAGGGGGGCGTTCATCATGGCCCGGCATAAATCTCAGTTTTTGAAAAAGTTGACTGCCTATTGCTCCTTCACCATATTTCTCACTTACCGCTCTTCCAGCCTTTATTAGACCTTCTCTGTCTGTCAGTTCCTGGATATCCCGCCAACGAGAAGGATGAGATAAATAAAAAGGAATAAATTAAAGTTGTGCGCTCTCCTGAAAAATAAAAAAGAAAACAATCTTCGGTGATGGTAACGGCATATTACAATAAAACAGTATTCAATAGCAGAAAAAAATTACACTCAATGCCAGTTTCTGCTGGAATATCGCATTTTAAAAATCTGATGTGGACAACACATGACTTCCTTGTACGCCTATAAAAATATAAATCGGTGGATCAAAAAGTGATCCTGAATTTGGTTACTAGTTTCCGAAGATTACAGTATTCCAAAAACGACACTCGGCGTCCCGACATCCATCTAATGACACACACACACACACACATACACACACACACACACACAAACACACACACACACACACACACACACACACACACACACAAATGGGGAGGAAAACCAATATTTTACACTCAATTTTAACACTTAAAAGAAATAATAAAAATGTTTAATTAGATTGGAAACCAAATTCCGTTTGTAACCTTTATTACCGAAACATATGATTTATTTATTTAATTTAAATATAATTTTTGATAAAAGTCTAATATGACCTTCAAGTAAAGTACCGCTTCCGGTTTTCCGACATCCATCTAATGACACACACACACACACACATACACACACACACACACACACAAACACACACACACGCACACACACACACACAAATGGGGAGGAAAACCAATATTTTACACTCAATTTTAACACTTAAAAGAAATAATAAAAATGTTTAATTAGATTGGAAACCAAATTCCGTTTGTAACCTTTATTACCGAAACATATGATTTATTTATTTAATTTAAATATAATTTTTGATAAAAGTCTAATATGACCTTCAAGTAAAGTACCGCTTCCGGTTTTCCAATTAAGACGAAAATCTAGTATGTTATTTAAATCAATATGTAAGTTTTACTATATTTGAGAAGTTTTTCATAGTATTTTAATATAATTTTTTATGGAAATCAATTATGACCTTCAAGTGAAGTACCACTTCCGGTGATCAAGCAGTAACCAAAAAGGGAGGTTCACAACTAGATTTTATACCAATCCTAAATACAAAATTTCAACTTTCTACGGCTAACCGTTTTTGAGTTATACGAGATACGAACGTACGTACGTACAGACGCCACGATGAAACTAGTCAAAATGGATTCAGGGTGGTGAAAATGGATATTTCCGTTGAAATCTGAAAACCGAAAATTTTCGCGATTACAATACTCCTTTAATTCGTACAAGGAAGTAAAAACATTATTGTTATTTATTGAAGTAATAATTCACTGATAACTGGAAAGATATTGAAAACACAATACTTTCTCAGCTTGTTTGCGCATTGTTTTTTACTAAAATAACTAAATTCATATTTTAATATTTTATTACTTTTAATTTTATTCTATGTGACGGCAATGGATTAAACTCAGTCTACTATTATCTTGTAGGAAATCAATCATTAGGAATGGTAAAAATCATTTACACCCCTCAGCCAAAATTAAATAGCATAGAAAGCGCAGACGTATCAGGAAAGACTGGAATTTGAAATAACTAGAGGCGACTTGTAATTTCTTATATTTATACTGTCTCCCGTCACAAGTAATACAACAAGACTTTTTTATTGTTTGATGAAATAATAAGCGGCAACATTAAATCTTCTTTCAATAAAGTGTTACGTCTTAAATAATTTTTAAACTGCTATCGATGATTTTTTATTTCTATCCCTAATCCGTAAACAATGAAATCTTTTTACTTCCTTGTACGAAGTAAAGGAAGTATTGTAATCGCGAAAATTTTCGGTTTTCAGATTTCAACGGCAATATCCATTTTGACCATCCCTGGATCCATTTTGACTAGTTTCTTCGTGGCGTCTGTACGTACTTTCGTATTTCGTATAACTCAAAAACGGTTAGCCATATAAAGTTGAAATTTTGTATTTAGTATTGTTGTAAAATCTAGTTGTGAACCTCCCTTTTTGGTCACTGTTAAAACGCCGGAAGTGGTACTTTACTTGAAGGTCATGATACGATTTTTGATTTTCATCAAAAATTATATTAAAATACTTTGCAAAAGTTCTCAAATTTGGTATTTACAATTTATATATTTATTTAAATAACATACTAAATTTTGGTCTAAATTGGAAAACCGGATGCGGTACTTTACTTGAAGGTCATAATAGACTTTCATCAAAAATTATATTAAAATATAATGTAAAACATCTCAAATTTGGTAAATAGGACTTTGATATCGAAGTGAATGTATTTACTATATTTTGGTTAAAATTGGTGAGCCGAAACCGGTACTTTACTTGAAGGTCATAATAAGCTTACATCAAAAATTATATTTAAATTAAATACATAAATCATATGTTTCGGTAATAAAGGTTACAAACGCGATTTGATTTCCAATCCAATTAAACATTTTTATTGGTTGTTTTAAGTGTTAAAATTTAGTGTAAAATACTGGTTTTCCTCCCTATTTGTGTGTGTTTGTCAATAGATGGATGTCGCGACGCCGAGTGCTATTTTTGAAATACAACGATCTTCGGAAACTAGTAACCAAATTCAGGATCAGTTTTTGAGTCACCGATTTATAGTTTAATAGGCGTACAAGGAAGTCATGTGTTGTCCACATCAGATATTTTACAATTATTTTTTATTACTTTAAAGATGGTTTTCCAAGTGAAAATGAATCAGACATCCACTTGCAGTTTAAGGTTTTGGGGTCCCAGAAATCGATTGCCTCAATCCTTTACCCTGGAAAATTCTTATTTAATAGATAATCATGAAGGCCGATGCAAAAAACGTGAATGAAAAAATAAGAGTAGAGAGAAATGTGTATCATTAAACCAAACTAACAAACAGCGGTAATTAATTCCAATCTAATCTCATTCAAAGAAATGTTTTTGTTTTTTTAATAAACACCGTCTCTTAATTTTTACTAAAATTTAAAATTAGATAGGTATTTTAGTAGAAATGAAGTGGTAATTTAATCAACTTTAGACGATTAAGAATGCAGAGGAAATATTTTGTTTCCTGTATCACTGCTTATTATAAATATTATATGTAATATTTTTGCGTTCTTTATTTATTTTTCGCTCTTACCCACAGTAACGCTAAGAGACCGACTATTGATTCAGCACACACACTCTATGCTCTGAGAGCATATGAAATTGTAAGAGCTTATCGATATTAATACAAAGATAATGACATAATTAATATTGAAATAGTGATATTTATCATAAAATATTAATTAACTATAAATAGATATTATGCATTAATATCTATAAAGCATTATTATTTACACTAGTTATATCGTTTTTGAAGTTGGGTTTAAAATTGAACAAAATACGAATTTTTACGTCTCTGTGCAATAATACGTCGTTTTTACGTGTATTGATATTAGCGTGTGTTTAAAAAGTAGTAAAATTAATGTTTAGTACAACATATTAGTTTGTTGGTTTCTAATCCAACTAATATTTTCCAAATATTTTCCAAATAATATTTTAACTAGTTATATAAAATCATTCCCGGTTATGATTCGGTCCTATGCACAGTTGACCTAGGATATCGGATATAGGTTCCTTGGACATCGGAACTAACTCGGAAAATTCAGTGAGCTGCTCAAAGTTTGTCAGTTTACAATGAATGATAGTAATAAAATATTATTATTTTTTTGATGATGAATTCAATTACCAATTCTTCACGCTCTAAAATTTTGTTGAAAAGTTAAGTTAGTACAGATAAAATATAACATTTAGGTACAATAAATAGCACACTGTTATAATATAAAATAATTATAATTTGGGACAAAATACCTATTTACTTTTTTTATTAAAACGAATTTCATAAAATTAATTTTCAACTTCACTCACAAATTCTCTTTCTGAAAGCCAACTTTTTGCTTCCTCTGACATTTTACTTAAAAGCAAATTGTTAAACTAAGGTCGCAGACTTGAACTAATGAGATCGGAATTGATTGACAAATTATTAAATTTGTCTTTGTTATTATCGATCATAAACTAGTTTAGAATTCTATCTCAGAATACTCCAAATATTTAAACTTTTTTGGATGACTACCAAAAGTATAATAACTCGTTCAAGTAGTACTGATATTTTGAAATACGGTAATCAGTTCCATTCTCAGATTGGTATATTTAATACAGGTATTCCACAAATATAATATTTTTCTTGCCTCAATATGTATGGAATTGAACATTTTTTTTTTTTAAATAATTATTTCATGTTAAATAAAATTCCAAAAATACTTTCGTTACCAATAGATATAGTATTGTAAATATAGCATTGCTAAGAATTGCATTATTTTTATCTAGTTAAAATTTCCTTTCATTGTAGAATATAACTATATATTTATAAAAAATATTTTTTCAATATTTTTATTGATAGCTTTAAGCTAAAGGCTTACATCTTACAGCTTAAAGTTTACATCTTGTGATTTATTCATTATATACTCGATATGTATTCAACATTATGAAAATGCGTTATTTTGTATAAAAAGGGGTTGATGAAAACACGGTTACATCAACGATTTCAACAAAAAGTTGAAAATCTTCATTTTGGTCTCTAAAATTTGTCAATTATCATCAAAGATGTTCACCCCTTGAGATCAGGAATGAACTTGAAGAATATTTGTACATAAAGATGCTCCAGATACTACTAGTTTTTTTGTTAATTTTTGTTTAATATGATTCCTCTCGATTTTCTTCTTAAATGTGCGAAAAATTTAGGTGATAGCACACAATATTTTTTATTACTTAAAAAATTAAAATCATTTCGCGAAAATACCAGAAAATAAGTTTAAAATTTTGTTTGTAAAATTTTCATTTTAAGCCTTACCCCTTATTGTTGTGAGTCCTGAGATCATCAAGTCAACTTTCAAAATTGGACAACTTAACTCGGGTAATGTACTTTTTTCTTAAGTCCAAATACCAAAATTATTTTTGCGACCTCTATTGGCACATTTTCTCTCTTAAATGATTCCAATTATTGCTTTCTAGGATTTATAGAAGGGCAGCTGTGAGCGTTTAAAAATCAAGTATCCCAAATCATAGCCGCTGTAATACAAAATGGCGACCAAGAAAACTACATTTTACAACTATTTAGGATTTTTCACCGATAATCCTGAATCGGATATATAACGGTGCATTATATCAATAAAGCTATAATATATTGAATTAAAGGGTATCAAATTTTGCGTATAATGAGTGCCACAACACACACACACACACACACACACACACACACACACATATATATATATATATATATATATATATATATATATATATATATATATATATATATATATATATATATATATTATATATATTTACATCTTGTGATTTATTCATTATATACTCGTTATGTATTCAATATAGTGAAAATGCGTTATTTTGTATAAAAAGGGGTTGATGAAAACACGATTACATCAACAATAAAATAAATAAAAACTAATAGTTACTCTATGATTAACGTTCACACGTGCTAAATCCTCGTCAACATGCGAGGTGACAGGTTGGAGGAAGATCTAAAAACTGTTCATAGAAGTTCAACCTTTATCAGCAACAGAGACTGAGCAGGTTATCGGACGGTTAGCGTAATGGAATAAAATTATTTTAATTGTTTGAGACGTCAGAATAACTCTATATATTTTTAAAATCCGATGTTTCCGGTGTCTTTGTATTCACTAATATTGCCTAATTTTTCCCAGTACATACCATTAGGCTAAGGCAAAAAATACTGACAAGCTGTTAATAATAATAAAAAATAAATGATTTTTCTTCCTTCAAATATAATCCGATATTAAGATTATAATATATAATAATTATAATATAATATAATTATAAATTATAAAATATTAACGCTTTAATAACAATGAAAACTGCTGGAAATGACAGGAAAACGATATTAGTCTGTCATTATTGTAATTAAACTTCCAAATTTTTATTTTTATTTTTTCGCCCTACTGTCCTACGGTAGAGAATATATAATTATAAATGAGGGTGTACTTCCTTACTTCCTTTTTTTCACATTGTGATGTAAGTCCACCGAGAGTAGGAAGAAGAGAGTTTAGCTACTTTTAGAGAGTTTATACTATTGATTTAAAAAAATAAAATTAAAGGAAAGTATTGCTTTAGATAGGGAGAGTCCAAACCTCATTCTGACAGTAACCACATGTGAGTAGTAATAACTGAGGCTATGTCGATTATAATAAAAAATGTAAGAAGTATTTTCAGTTCACACCTTCATGATATTCCCACGAGTAATGAGGTGATCTGCATTAAATATTGTTAAAAAATTGGGATCGATAGGAGAGAAAAAGCTTAGTACCAGCATATATGAGGATGTTGACATAATCGATAACGATGGCGTAATCGATATTACGTACATAAGTGTAAAAGTTTTATTTTTGAAATATATTTTCTTTATGTTATATTGCTTTATTAATTTACAATTTTAATCGACAAGAAAAAAAAAATCTTTCTCTCAAACTTCCAGATTTTACTTTTTAAGATAAGTAGAATCCAAAGATCAAATTAAAAAAAATAAATCCGTCCGTCCGCCGGATTTTCTTCGAAACCACTAGGCCTATTTTTTTTTTTTTTTTTTTTTTTCAAAATGGCCGCCGATCAAAGTTTGATACTTCCATATCTTAACCTTGAAGATGGAGGAAAAATATAATGTGTTTTAGGATCATTATACCAAAGCATTTTAAATATATTCGAAATAAATTGTTTGTCTATAAAACTATCTGGAAAGAATAAAACACAGTGTAATAATTTGCAGCGTTCTTTTTTTTTTTTGTCCAGATGCATACTTTCAATCAGTTTCGATTTATTATTTATAAGTTGATGTTGACCCATTCATTTGTCATTTGTCTTCACCAAAACAGTTATTCTTCAAACTCATTCTGTTCTAAATGAATCCATACAAATAAAAACATAACTATAACGCATTGCGTGAAGCAGACCTGTAGTTTAGTAGATGAAGGGTTTGCCTAGTCAGAGACAAATATAAGTAAGACAAAACAATTTTTTTAAGGATCAATTTTTGAAAAAAATAAATGATTAAGTAAAGTAAGACTCGATTTTTACTGATTCTCATGCTTTCTCTAATTTAGGTTATTGAGGAAGTAAAAATATGTCTATATTGTATATTTTTTTCATGTATAAGTCAATAATAAGGACAAGATATTCACAAGATATTACAAGTCCAACACAGAAGAGCGATCCGTTACTTTCATGCGATTTGTACTCCATTCTGTGTGACTGATCGGTCCCGAAGGTGTCGTCTGTTCTTCAGCCTCTTATCTTAGGTTCGGTCTGGAGTCAGTTTCTGGGCGTTTGTTGCAAAAACTTTTCCGCATCAAGAAACAGGAAGTAGTTCTGTAGGAGACAAAAAGGAATATCCTAAGGTATATCCAAGAAAGTCTTCCTGGAGTATATTGTTTCAGCTATTATTGGAAATTCTTTTTGAATTGTAAATACCTAGCATCAAATAGATCAAAGTAATATTTTACAGTCGCAATCTGATACGCTTTAAAAGGCAGAGGATAATGATGTGAAAAACTATACCCCTACTAGACAAATAATTAAGAATATTAGGGATTTTCTCTTTTGACGGAGGCAGGAAGGTGGGCTTTGATACCTAACCCAGAGCAGACCTAATTGAAATCTCAGCTCCCAGCCTCCTCACAGAGAAAGAGCCCGGGTTATTTCCTCCATCCAACACAGAATCGCATTCCTTTCGAGTAAGTGAGTGCTCTGTTCTTCTGCCATTATCTAATTTAAAAACCTTTTAGGATCTGCTTCAATGACTTCATGTATATTTTAGAATAAAAGTTTGCTTCTTTGCCGTATTTGCTGACTTAGTCGAATCAAATTATACATCCGACCTTGCAAAAGGTCAAATAGTTGTATTTATTTTTTATGTTGTTTGGTCCTAAGCCAATAGTTAAAAATTTAATTCACTACTTCGAAAGATCTGTGCGAGCTGTAGAATAGCCAAAAACGCCGAAATTTTGGCACTAATATCAGTTTCGGATGAATATCTCCCAAAGTATGCGTCCGAACGAAAATGTTACACGCATCTTGTTGAAATGAAATTAAATTTATTACGATTTGATACCAAATCCAACACCTGAGTTATCTTCAAAGATTGAATATTTTTTCAAAAAGTTGAAAATCTTCATTTTAGTGTCTCAAATATCATCAAAGATGTTCAACCGATGAGGAAAGTAATCAGGAATGAACTAGAAGAATATTTATTCATAGAGATGCTCCAGATACCCTATAAAAAAAAAATGATTTTTTTCTTTTATAGGGTAATTTTTGTTTGATATGATTCCTCTAAATTTCCACCTTAAATGGGCGAAAAATTTAGGTAGTTGCACACAATATTTTTTATTGCTTAAAAAATTAAAATTATTTCGTGAAAATACAAGGTAATAAGTTTAAAATTTTCATTTTGAGCCTTCCTCATTATTGTTGTTGGTGCTGAGATCATCAAGTCAACTTTCAAAATTGGACAACTTAACTCGGCTATTGTACATTCGTCTTAAGTACAAATAACAAAATTATTTTTGCGACCTCTATTGGCATATTTTATCTGTTAAATGATTCCAATTCTTGCTTTCTAGGATTTTTAAAAGGGCAGCTGTGAGCGTTTAAAAATCAGACTGAAAGTGTCTTAATTTTTTCTGTTATAACATCCTAAATGGAGAAACGTGTAAATGCTTGAAAGTAAAGCAACTATCCTGGAATTATCTTGCTCTTATTTCCAATTGTAGTGAGTTGGATTGGTTAGCTTATATACGTTCGGAAGATAGCCCAGTCAAAATAAACATAAAAAAGGGCCCGATCTTGCGAAAAGTCAAGTAGTTTTAATTTCTTAAAATGTTGTTTGGACCTAATCCAATAGTAAAAAATTAAATTTACTACTTCGAAAGACTAGTGCGAGCTGTAGATTAGCCAAAACACCGAAATTATGGCACTATTTTCAGTTTCTGATGAATATCTCCCAAAGTAACCGTCCGAACGAAAATATTAAACTTATCTTGTTGAAATGAAATTAAATGTAATACAATTCGATACCCAAGTCAACACAGTGCATTATGTTGTTCCTGAGTTATAAGTCTTCAAAGATTGAACAATTTTTCAAAAAGTTGAAGATCTTCAGTTTGTTGTATAAATTTGTCAAATATCATCAAAGATGTTCACCCCATGAGGAAATTAATTAGGAATGAACTTGAAGAATACACAGTCCAACAAAAAAATTATTTTTTTAAACTTTTATAACTTTAATAGTTGATCTTTACAGATTTTTTGTGCTGAATCTAAATCTGGCCTTAGTTTTTTTTGTATCACCCATAGTTATCCAGCAATATGCTTTGAATTATATAGTATAATCCCCTTTCTAAACCCCTATACGGTATACAGGGGAATTAATGAAGCACTATGTTACATCATAAGCATGGTTTGTATTTACAGGATCTACGAGGTTTTTGCGTAGAATGTTCTTGTCAACAGGTTTTAAAGACTTCCTCACAGGTCAATTCTTTCTGCACCAATGTTGATCCCTAGCCCTACTGTCCCATTCACACAAGAAACATGGAAATTTGGTAAAACCACCTTGCTGACCAAGGATGTTATTTTTAAATCACCACATATCATCCAACCATGAGCGGAATGGCCTATTCGATTTAACACTGTTTCTAGGTTTTCATAGTTTTCTTTATAATCACAATTCTTAAATTGTGGGTGATACAGCTTTTTTTAATATCATATTTGGATTCAGCACCCTAAAAACTATAGGAATAAGATATTTTCAGTACAAAAGTTTTTTCATCGTTGGCCTGTGATATTTATCAGTCTTTGATTTGAGCTTTGACGAACACCTGAAGGCTTAATGTTTTACTCAAAATTAACATATAACCGAAAACCTTGAAAATGGAATTTGGGAAAATCAATGAAAATAGTTCATGGGAACGTTTATTGTATTAACTAGAATTTTGGTTTATTAAATAATCAAAATAGAACTTAAAGAAGTAGTATATACAAGTATAAAAAGCTTAAAGTAATGTTCCTCTGTAGAATATATAGGCTCATCGGTTGAATTCTGAAAACGAAGATACTGTCTGTACATACTGTACAGGCTCGATTTGCCGTCCGTTAATTTTAGGGGTGGAGATGTTTTCCTCATCATCAGATTAAATATATCTCCTCCAAATGAAGAGATGAGATATTTTAACATAATAATTGCACTGTAAGTAATTCTTCGCCATTAAAACCCCACGGCTATGTGGCAGATACAGTTTTCTCCGATATATTTTTAATTTAATATTTTTTATCAACAAAGTTTTATTTTCTCTCAGTAATGATAGATCGATCCCCATTATATTGTATTATATCTCATTTATAAAATATTCCAGTCTGAATAAAATGGACCTTAATAATGTTAAATTTAGAACGGTATTTTAAAGTTCACATCAAAATTAATGTTAAAAACCAAAGGGCAACCTGAAGAACCTCAGAATTGAGATAGTGCTTTCGAACCTGTCGTTGAAATATCCTTTGTTGACTATTATATATTTGATAACGCTTATACCTGTGAAATGAAGTTGACGACTTACCACTGATCTCCTGTTTTCTCTGATTGTTCTGTTGTGTAACGTACTTTGTATATGCAATAGGCTCACAACACATACGTGACTCTAACAAAACTTATAGTATCTCAGTAGATAGCTGTTCAACAAAGGCCTTGTCATAGACAATTAGAATTAATAGGCATGGCTAAAAGGTTCATGAGAGAACTTAACGATGAGACTTCGAAGATGGGTAAAAGTTAGATTTATATATACATATATTTATCTATCTATCTATATATATATATATATATATATATATATATATATATATATATATATATATATATATATATATATATATATAGATATATATATATATATATATATATATATATATATATATATATATATTTACTGTAAGGAAATGAAGAAGTTCGTTATTGTTGGCCAACAACTCCTTCAAGATAGGAGAGACGAATACGCCAAACATATCTACTTCGTTTTTAAAAAAAGGCGTAAGCGCCATTTAGCAAACTACAGGAAACACATAACACGATTTTTTCCCAAATAACAATATAATTTTTTTTAATTTTATTTTTTATCGTATACAATAGGATTTTATATGCCGGCCAAAACCTTTATGATTACAATATATTTTTAAGGCCTACTAGCACTATTTTAGGCCAGAGTGAAGACTGAGAGTCGTTAGTATTTGGTGCTTACGTCATCAATATTCGATTTTTAGACCATTTCCAATTTTGTTTTCGATACCAAGTGAGCGGGTGTCAATAGAGGTGGTTTTTACGTTCCAAAATCAATTGAAATCTAAATTTCAGATTTTTGGCACTTAAGCCTTTTTCAAACAACGACGTCGATATGTACTCGTATGTTTTTACTTTCTCTTATCTATAAATGAAATATGTAGTAATTACTTTCACTTACCATTATATGAAATATATTATAAGGTCCTCCAAGTCGATCGACTCAGATAAATCGACTAACCGGAAGTGGCACTTTATATAATCGATTTTACACTTTTTTACAATTTTCTCTAAAACGGCTCGATTTTCATGAACGGAACAATTTTCATGAAACTTGGCAAAATTATTTTTCATAAAGACCTCTCGCTTTTCATTTACAAGTACATAACCGAGAAAATCCAGGGAAAAAAGTTATGATGAAAAGAATATTTTATTTGCACTTAACTTAAAAAGTATGCATTTTATGGTAGATTATGTACAGAATTGTATGAAAGGTAATAAAATTACCTAAAAAACAAAAAATAATTATCAAAATCGGGTCAGTACTGGCAAAGATATAGCGCATCGGACAAACCGGAAGTACCAATTATATCATCGAATTTACAATTTTCTTGTTAACGGTTCTAACTATATATATATATATATATATATATATATATATATATATATATATATATATATGTGTGTGTATGTATATATAGATAGATAGGGGTCGGGGTTGGTGAGCTGGCAAACGCGCTTCCAAAAATCCTTCAAAAATTTCAGTTTATTTGATCCAAATGAGATCACTGAAAATACCCAAATGTAGTGGAAAAATGTATATATATATATATATATATATATATATATATATATATATATATATATATATATATATATATATATGGCGTAGGAGTGATGGCCTTACCCCGTGCACCCAAATTGCTGAATCGCGTTGTGGTTTTCTAGCAGGAAGCAAAATAGCCGCTCGAAGGTCTGCTTCGTGGAAAGAAATTTAAGTCCTCGAGCGCCTACTGACCCTGAACAGCCATAATCCATAAGTGGGAAGGACACTATCGAATTGGCCCCAAAGGACTCTGGGTAGTAGCGGTAGCACCATGGAAACTATGGTTCGTCGCAATGTGAGGCTGGGTGACCCACCAGGCTATCTGTGCTCCCGCATTATAATTATAATTTATAAACTATAGTTCATAACAATTATTATTCCTATTAAACTTAATAAAATTGTTTTTTAGTACAGGGTAATATTTTGGTGAGTACAAAGCATTCCACTCACGAGTTGGTCTTTTCATTAAGATGATAAGTTCTGAAATTTCCATAAATTGCATCTTCCAAACCGGGCCTACTTCTTGTACTATCTCATTCCACTCGGAGATAATCCCGGTACATTTATTGTTTCAACAGCCCAGCTTTATTCGAGTGTCACCATTGTAGGCGCAGTCTTATCAACGCTGTTTATTTTCTCAGCGGGTGCTGGAATAGGTCCACTCACTCTCCAGCTTTATCTTCTGCTTTATGAACAGACCTCGAATGAAATTATTAATACAACAACCAGGAAAAAAAAAAAAATCTTCACAATATCTTTGGTGATATTATTGCACGAGCGTTGATAAAGGACTTGATAAAGGCGGGACAAACAGGTTTCTTCCCTTTGTGTTCTCTCCTTTGTAAATAGGATAGTTTAGATGTAGAACCATCCCAGTAACTGCTGTCTGAAACTCTTCTTTGAGGTAGCTAGATTTTACAAACTTAATTATTATACAAAGAATAAAATTAAGTTTAGATAAGGTTTTTATTTTTACAATAGATGTATAATAATTTAACTGAATAGTAATAAAACATTAGAAAATTTTAAGGTCTGTACGTTATATTGAAGGTTAGGTATAATTCTGCAGTGCATATATATTAAATAGTATATACTTTATTAATATGTATCTACTATATTCCTGCTCTTTTAATAATAATTCCTAAATATATTCTAGCCATAATATAGACGAAGACTAATTATGTTTCAAGATTCAACTCGTCCTAAGATCCAATTATTTCATATATTTAATCTTATTTATTTCATATCTTAATTACTTCATATATTTATTTTATATATATATATATATATATATATATATATATATATATATATATATATATATATATTTAATGGGATTGATTAAAGTAATTGATATATGAACGGTACATGAGAAAAACAGTTTGATTCCATTTTTTTCGATTTTATGATTTTGACAATATTTTAGCTGCAAATTAATCAAATCAATTAATCAAAAAACTGTGTAAATGCCTTGTTTTTAAACAAAAAATAATAGCTGGTCAGAGAAAAAGCAATATAATTTAATTGAATAAAATAGAATAATTGTTTTTATTAGCTTTTATGCTGTACACATACCCAGCCCAGTCAGCCCAATCATTTTTAGTATTGGTTAGTTTTAATTAATAGATAGCAATATAATAATAATTCATAATAATGCATTAATAGTTAAGTAAATACATTTACTGTGAACATAAAAAATATTAAACAATTTCTACTATATAGGGAAGTTTATGTATATATATATATATATATATATATATATATATATATATATATATATATATATATATATATATATATATATATAAAATAAATTAATTAGTGATAAGTACACTTCCCATAAATATATAACTTATGTATTTAAAAAACACATTTATAACGACGTTTCGAAGTCCTTCTTCGTCTTCAAGTTATTTGTTTTCTACAATACTTAATTAATTAATTAAATCCAAATATTTATAACTTAATTTATAATATCTTTTGTTATTATATTAAAGATAGTTTTATTATCTTTAATTTACATTATTCTCTCCCCAATGTTAATGTTAAAACAAAAATAATACTAAGTGTGAAGAGAATGGGTGGGGAGGCATCTTGACAACAAGGATTAGTACAAGGTTCAATTATAATGATAGTGCAGTATATGTGACAGAGACAGAAAGGAAAATTACTCCCCAATTAAATATTTTTATATATTATAGCCAGCTAGGATTTGACGAAGTAAAATTATACTGATGGCAGGACATTGGGGAGAGAATAATGTAAATTAAAGGTAATAAAACTATCTTTAATATACTAACAAAAGATATTATAAATTAAGTTATAAATATTTATAAATATTAATTAATTATGTATTGTAGAAAACAAATAACTTGAAGACGAAGAAGGACTTCGAAACGTCGTTATAAATGTGTTTTTAAAAAATATAAGTTATATATTTATGGGAAGTGTACTTTTCACTAATTAATTTATTATAAAAAAATATATATCCATATTTTGTATACAAAAGAAAATTATGGTATTAATGAAAAAATAAATAAACACTTGATTTTCTAATAATCTTCTAATAAGCCTAAGTGTATAACTATATACATATATATAAACACACACACATGCTTTTGCTTAGTACAGTATGTGTAAAACAGTAAACTAAGAACTACTAAAAGTAATAAATTTCATTGACAGGGTAATTGTAGGTTTAACTAAAATACATGAACATCACTTAAGATGAGTGTTTATTTATATTGGCTCACACACCGGAGCTATTTGCTCACAACAGATAATTCCCTATTTCAAGATTGAAGAGTATTTCTCATTACATTTTTTTTTTTTAATAAAAAACTTGGTGACCGAATGGCTTTTTTTCTGACTAATTACTAATAAAATAAAATGACACCGAAAACTAATAAAACGACTAGAAAATTATGCAAGTTGTTTGTTTTTTTGTTTTCTAATGTGCTAGAATAGAAAATTGCTGTTACTGTTTGAATAGAGAATTATTGTTTGTCGAATTTTTTTTCAGCATATTTATATATGTATGTATATATATATATATATATATATATATATATATATATATATATATATATATATATATATATATATATATGTATAGAGAGAGAGAGAGAGAATATACACAGTTAATCCTTCATACGATATCAACATCATGTCCTTCATATCCCTTATGTCCTTATACCGATCAAATTTTCGGTAGTTCATCTCTACTTTTCCAGTCAACCATATCCTCTGTTCCAATCCTCATTCATCTCAACTTATCCCTATAATCCACTTCAAAGATTGAAAGGGAAGTCGCCATGAGATGTGTTGTAAAATTAATTTAAAAATTGGACTTTCGGCAAAGGCCAGATCCATTCCTTTTTATGTCTAGAGTCCTTGCGGCTTTAGCGCTCTCACTCAGCCTCCAGTGGCTTTTAGTACCAGTAACGCGACGAGAGAGATACGCTAGGATCTCAAAGAGCTTTACCCTCTAACACAGGGGGATGGGAGAGAGCTGGTAAATGGTGTTTTTATTTCATTATTATTCCTTTATTTTAGTTCGAGTTATTACTATTTTACTTATGTATTTTTATTGTTTGTTTAATTTGTACATTTGCGCACTATCATCTCTACTACTTATAAATTGTAGTTATACAAGTTTAAAAAAAAGAAAAAAGAAAAAGTCCAGTGAAAGCACCTTTTACAGGTTTAAGTGCGTGGTGCTGTTTTGCTGGAGGAAGGACATACTCAGCAGGAGAATTTCTTTGCATTACCGATAATCGTGTCCGTGTTCTGTTCTTAAAGTATACAAACTGCCTGCAATTCTAGTACCAGAGACCGTTCACACATTCACTTAATAATTAAAAGGTCTCCTAATGTTTCAATATAACAAAACCCGAATAATTTATTTTCACCTTTGACCTCAAGATCCTAGCCTTCGTACAAGATGAGATGAAATGAAGAGCGATGCTACGTGTGCGATATCGTTGGTCGGTGGAACATCATTTCTGCCAGTCCTTTCATATCCCACGCGGTGTCGAAATCTTAGCGCAAGAGGGTCTGGTCTGTGTGGTCATCTTGGTCCTGGGGTGGCCGTGACGAAACGTGACGCTTGAACTTTGACACCAAAAACAAAAATATATTGCATTGAAATATAGCCATCCCTCGGCAGTCCCCAGGCTGTTCTATCGGTTTGATACAGATTATATTTAGTCAATTTATATACATATATATATATATATATATATATATATATATATATATATATATATATATATATATAGAGAGAGAGAGAGAGAGAGAGAGAGTAAATGACTAGTTATGGACACCTTACCAGTTATGAGTACCCTTAATTTAATTTTCCAAGAATAAGAAACAAGTAAATTTGAAACAGAGGATTTTTTGTTGATTATTGTGCTCTATTGTTGTCCAAACCATACCCCTCTTCTCCCTTTATTTATTTCTTGTCTACAGCTGAGTATAATTGCAAGTGTTTCAACAGTCAACATCGTTGTCATTTTTTTTAGTATCAGCCTTTTTTATTTATTAGTTTCTTAAGAGTATTGCTCCTAGCGGGTTACTTATTTTACAACTTTTAAGGTATGTGCACATTCCATACATCTTTTTTCATGAATTCATAGTTATTTTTTTTTTTTTACACTTTTTTAATTTTAGTTTAATTAACGTGTCCATTACTGGTTGAGGAAGAAGTGGTATAACTAGTTATGGGCATTCCTGTCCATTAATAATTATTATTTTTATTCAAAGATTTTCATTGGAAAATTTAGCATTTTTCTGCCTAAACATTTTGCTGTATTCCAAAGTTTAATCAGGTAATGTTTACCAGTTATGATCAGGGGTGTCCTATTTAGAAACAACTTTGTCTTAACTAGTTATGGACAGTCGTAACTAGTTATGGACATATCTCTAAAGTAATGGATAAATTAAAAAAATAACAAATTACACAAGAAGTTGATAGATTCGTTGTAGTGAATATAATTAATTATTCAGTTAGTTGATGTGAAATCCTTTAAAAAAATAAATATGTTTTTATTGATATTTGTTCTAGAAATCATGCCGCGTAAATCAAATACGTATAATGAAGAGCAAGTTTCTCTGGCGATTGAGGACGTCAAAGCAGAGATCTCAGTGAAATCAGTTGCCCTCATGTATCGGATTCCTCGAGCAACACTAATTAAAAGATTAAAAGGGACAGGAAGAACAAGATGTGGTTTGGATACAATCTTGACAAAGGAAGAAGAGGAAATACTGGTGAAATGGCTCTTGGAATGTGCCTTATGTTATTTCCTCTGCTGGATGGTACACAAGAGGAAAGTAAAAAAGAAGAAATTAAAAAAAAAGAAGAGTAGTCAAAGATTGAACGTGGCTTAAAGAAAGCCAAGAAGACAGAAAATGGGAAATTTAAAAAGAGAGGAACTTTCGTTGGGCTGTGTTTCATTTGTGGGTCAAATATAAAAAGCAGTGGATACAAGTGCTCTCTTTGTGATAGATTATTTCATAAAAAGTGCATACCGAAAAATTTGACAGACAATTTACCAGGTAGTGATGATGAAAGTGAGTTTGCGTGGCCATCTTGCTTTCAGCTTGATGATGAAAGTGAAAATAATGATGACAATATATTTGCAGCTAGCTAATATCTATATTTAATTTTTCTATCAGTATATTTTATGTAAATAAAACATATTACTGTTTTTTTTTTTTTTAATTTATTTTATTTAACAAAATCCCCTACTTTTGGTGTTATATAAAGATAAGTAAAGAGGTGTCCATAACTAGTTTTCAAGGGGTTCTTAACTGGTTGAGGTATCCATAACTTATCAAGTTGAACAGGCATAAATTTAGAAATGTATAAAAAATACAAAAATATCACTTTATGGCTGGAAAAAGACAGATAATAATTCTGTAAACAGAGAATAACAAAAATATACCATCATATCATTTGATAAATGATCAATAGCTTGTTAGGTGCTGATTAACAAAAAAAAAGTCTTAAGTGTGTCCATAACTGGTTATTTACCCTATATATATATATATATATATATATATATATATATATATATATATACACAGATCTCTGAATAGTATCAATAATAACGCTTCAAAAAATTACACAATTTATGAAAAGAAAAATTATACCGTAGAACTTAGTAAGAAAAAAGGACAATCGGTCATCAAGTTTTTTATTTTATTTTGCATTATATCGACGTTTCGGCCATCTTGGGCCATTCTCAAGTCGTGCAAAACGTACTTCGTTATAACACCTAACGGATGCACTGACTCAATAATGGAAGAAAGTAACAAAAAGATGAAAAGAAATAATATATTGTTGACGTTTGTTTTACATATAGGCAATTAAACGAAGTACGTTTTGCATGACTTGAGAATGGTCCAAGATGGCCGAAACGTCGATGTAATGTAAAATAAAATAAAAAAAATGGTGAACGAATGGCCTTTTATCTCACTAATTACTAATAAAATAAAATGACACCGAAAACTAATAAAACGACTTGAAAATTATACCGTAGGTAACTATGGACATTTTTTTATTCTTAAATAGAAATAGGTAAAGCCCATACCTCGTGCACTGATAGAAGTTTGTATGCAACTTTTCTGTCCATTTAGCCATTGTTAACTATGGAATCTTCTAAATTTAAAAACAATATTTAAAATACTTAATTAATATTGCTACATTTTGTTTTTTACTTCCTCACTAGCTTTGTATTAATGCAGAAATTGAAAAATGTCATGATCTAAGAATCCAAAATTTGCATTGGCGTATTTACGTTTTAGACATCATGGTACAGATTTGGTTCGGATTCTGTCTGTCTGTAGTATCAACCATATGACGGGAAAATACCTATTAAATTTTATCAGATTAAGATTATTTTTTTAGGGATTGTGTGAGTTAGTATCCAGTTGGACTCCTAGCCATTTGTTTTAATTCCATTACGCACTTTGGCTGACGCATGCGCAAACGTATTTTTCTTGACACAGATAAATTGCGAAAATGGCTCGTTCGATTTGGCCCAAAGTTGGAGAAACGTTGAGCATTACCTAGTTTAAAAATGGTTCGTCATCAATTTTTGAAAATTCTGTTCATTACTTTTACTTACCTATGTGCAACCCTTGTTACTTACCTATTTGTCTTGGCACGTCTATATTTCAAACACGGCTCGGCCGATTCAGCCCAAAGTTAGGAGAAAGTTGTAGACTAGTGTCTATCAATGTCATAAAAATTTATATATGTAGCGTTTATCATGATCTTCTTTTTTTTGTAATTAAACAATTAAACTTGTTTTCATTATGTGCCCAATAGAAAGGACGAGGAAACTTTGCAAAAGTTTATTTATTATATTTGACTGTTATAAATCATTTGACATGAATAGCATTTGTTTTTTAAGATATTACGAGGTTTCGTCAAGATTTATTTTTCAGTTCTTCCCAAATGTTCGTTTTGAAGAGTATTTCTTCTGAAGCTTTCATTGTAGTTACTGTCTGGTTTCTTATAGTACACTCAATCCATTCCTTCGACATTTGTCTTCTTTTAAAATGTTTCCGTGGACTATTTCTTCCTTTTAACGAAGCTTTTAAGTTTATTCAATCCACTAGGACTTTTCAGTGTAAGGCCTGAACATTTGATATCTAGATATTTCAGTAGCTATGGTATTAGACTTGTTTCTATCCAAAAAAAATCCAAGTCTTTTTCACTTATCAGCGATTTTTTTAATGATTATTTCAATTTCTTTCTTGCTGCTTCTCTCTTTCAATTAGTTGCATGCAATTATATCATAAATTTGTATCCAATTATTTCATTTAATTACTTTCTTATTTGACACAAGCAGTCTATATAATGAATAATTGATTAGTACTTTTATACTTTCCCTTCACCTTCCTTACTTTCAAATTGTTCTAATATTTATTGTGAGAAGAGAATTTAACCATGTTATTATTATTAATTTTACTAGAAATTATCAATATAAAAACACTTCCCAGTTCGTTTAAAAGTTTCAGGGAGTGTTATTGAAATTAAAAGTTAACTAAAACAAATTCATTTTTTTTTTTTCCTAAGAAGAGGGAAACTTCTGGAAGTGATTTACTTTTTTCCAATAAATAAAAGAAATTCTTCTTTGAAGGAGTTTGAATTGAATCATTAGGTCTGCGATGAAAGTTCCCTCCTTTAAAAATGTTTAGGATGCCAGAGTTTAAAAACCGTTCCGACGATCTTAAGATTTCAATTACAATACTCGAACATATACCTAATGGTGCTAATAGTTAGCTTTCTAATTGTTTAATTTTTTATTTATCTCTTATTATTTTATTGGCCGAGAATATAATTCTAGAAACCATGGGCATCAACCACAACCATGCATGATATACATTTTGCTTGTTTATTGATTGCTTCCGAATCTTGAATTAAATGTTTATATTTAATTATATGAAAAACTCATTTTTAGTTTATTATTTACAATATTTGTAGTGGACCAAGAAAAAAAAAAATTAATTATATGTAAGCATATGGCCGATTATATGTTTCATACGCCCATACATCTGTCATTTATCATAAAATATATATAGTGTATTTAAAAATTTTAATTTGTTTTATTTACATTTATTTCTAAGGAATAGCCTATGCAAATAGAATCTATCTCTAAATTATCATCTTTACAATTACCATTGCACATTTTTTTTTTTTACATTTAAAAAAAATTAAAATATTAATTCTATGCTAAATTTAATAATATAATAAAGATAACAATTAATAACAATGAAAATTAATAAATAGCTAGAAATAACAATTAAAATTTATGACAATCAAGACCATGCATAAATTTAGACAAGAAATGAACAGATAAAACCATTTGTGCTATATTATGATTTAAAATATTTTATATATTTTGGTCTATCTTAAATTTATTCCAATCTATAACAGAAAAACCAATTATTCACCGGTATTACTGGAAAAACCCTGACCCTTAAACCGTTTACCTATAAGCATGCTACCTACCTTTCGTTCATTTTTAGTTCAATTCGAGAAGAAACCAGTGCAAACTTTTCTGTTTGATATAATCCATTTAAACCTTGGTGAGTACCAACATGTATTTGATTTATTGTTTTAATTAAATTCATAATTCATAAATTTTGTATAATACTGGTTTATATTTATCTAATTTAATATGCATAATAATACCAAACTATATTTTGAATTGCTTATTTTTGAATTTGTTGTGTGGTTTTAGAACTGATGATGAATGTATAACATTCAAAGTTTTTCAATAAAACAAATTTATAGAAGTGGCAAATAATTTATCAATTCCTAATTAGATTGATCTTTCTATACCATCATGCGGATGTCAACTGACCCTTAGAACTGAAAAAAAAATTATTGTTTATTGTTTTCGATGATATTTTCAACATTAAGGTGTTTTGGTGTGCTGAATCAAAATCTGCCATAATTTTTGGTAGGAACAATCTCTAAGGCTAGTTTACTTTAATATTTAATTAAATTGTAAAATTTATTTGACTAAAAAACAAGTATTTTTTAATTTTTGTATTTTTCTGGTAATATTATTTGAAAAAAAAAATGTTTTTCTGGAAATACCATTTTGAAATCATTTTTCAAACTCCAAATATAAAATAAAGCAGTTTAAGTGTGTTTCATTTTTTTCTCAGAGTCTTTGGCCAATTGGACGAGACGTTTGAGGAAGTGTCGACTTGTATTCAATGTAGAATCAATAAAAAAAATTTGATCAAAATCTGCAACGGACAAATTGTGCACTCCTCTTGTTAGTTATTATTAGCGACCGGATTTCGTGCATTAAAAAAATTGTAAAACATGCAATAAAAATGCCAAAACGTGCAAAATGTGCAACATGAAATAAAATTCTGGCATTTACGTCGTTTATGCTTAAAGAAAAAAAAATCTATATATTTTGTTTTCTTAATAAATTAGGTGGATTGGAGTATTGTTATGTAAAATGTGAAAAAAATCAGGAGCTTTTATCAAGCTAATTTTTTGCTAATTTTCGCATTATCTTACGTGATTCACACACTATGGCAACGCTTTTTCTGCTTAAGTGTTTTTTATTGCCAACTGATAAATTTTTTAATAGCGTATCACATGGTCAAGTGAGACAATCCCCAATTTCTGTCGGTACATCAATAACTCAATCCTTGTCGAAAAAGTTGAATCATTCATCTTTGCCGGTAGAACTTAACTCTTTGTATTTATGATCCATTTTGGTGGATTGTCTTTTAATTCTGATCATTTTTCCCATTTTAGGTTTATATTTGAATAAGATATAATTAGTTAGATGAAAACCATGAGCAGATAACAAACTAACTAGTTAATACCACAACTGTTACAGCATGAATAATTTTTTTGATCGAACAATTTCTGATTCTGATTTTTAATTCCCTTCACTCGTAAATATTTATGCGGGATGTTGTTTGTTATCATATCCACTTATTAATTTATTTTCAATGAATTATTGATCATATTTTTGTCCGAAAAACTGTAATTATTTTGCCGATTATAGACTGAGAGTAGCCCTACAGAACATAAAAGATAGTGAATGGTGAAGAATTGATTGGCTTTCCACGAATCTAAAAGAGCAAAACAAACTTCTATTTTCAGTTTCAGTTACAGAATTTTCCAGAAAATTTAATTATATTTAATTCTATAAACAGTAACGCATTACTTCGTGAAACTACCCTTATGTAACTATGTAATTTTGGTTCAATGTTTATATTTTCAAGAAATTTACAAATATAGTATTTTTTTTAATTACGGCTAAATGTGCAATTTAATGCAGTAAAAACATAAAAATGTGCAATTTCGTACAAAATAAAATTTACATATGTTAATCCGGATGTTTTATTCTTGTAAATAACTTGTCCCCGATCGATTTTAAGCAATTGAAAAAAGGTGCAATTGCACGAGAATCCGGGGTATATTTATTATTAATATTGCAATATGATTCTATCATATGACATCGTTGTTGGTTTTCAACCTCCAAGAACATGAAAGTTAGTTGCTAACTGATCATAAATATTTTCTTAATCGCAATGAACTGTTCTCTACATAGTACTCTTACAAACCTCCGGAGACAAAGAACATCTCAGAGAGTTTGGCAATCCTTGAGAAAGAAGCTACCATTACGATTTAAGAGCTAGCGGGAACGGACGTATTCTTCCATCGCAGGCCCACATGCAAATGAGACAAGTATGAATGGTACGGAGCTAATAGTTGGGCAATCACTGGCGCAAAGGGTACGCCTTACGTTATAATTATATGATGGGTAGCTCTTAGCTCTACGATTGTGGGAATCTAGGATCCAATGTAACCTATAATTAAGATTTCATTGTAATTGCAATAAATTTTGTAATGCTTTCCTGCATAGTCAAGTTGATAAAACAGTGAGCTTTCTTGCTGTTTGGACTTCCTCAAAAAAATATTTTCCGTTATAAGTAATGTTTTCAGACCCGGACTGGCTCCTTTGCTAGAGACTGAAGAGGGATTTCCATACCAAGAGAAAGAAAGGCCCGTGAGATCCTTCGCCTGTAAATGTTTTAAAATTGCAAGCCTGAAAACCACATTTCTGCTATTTTGGTATTTGAAAAGTATTTGATTAAATGTATGGAAAGTAGGGTTAAAATAAATAAATTTGAGTGGAGGCAACGTCTTTATCAAAAATCAAGCTTTTCTGTTGTAGTTCATTTTCTTTTACAATATATTTTTATTATATCTAAACTTGGTACAAAGAAAAAAATAGTAATCAATTACAAGTAGTATACTACTTGAAAATAAACAATAATGAAATGAATATTATGTTTCTTTTTATTGCAAGTATCTAATCTTCATTTAGTGAAAATAAAAGAACTATAGTCCAAGTTCTCTGTAAAAATAACAGTGATATTACAAACATGTCGATGGTAAGCAATGAAAACCTAGTAACTCTATTTTGGTAAATTTTACAAGAGAAACAAATAAGTGTTTTCAAAAAATGTATAAATACCGATTTATTTTATTTAGTTTTTATTAATATATTGGAGATCTGTGATGGTTATTGGTTACGCATCATATTTTTTATCTAGTGGAGTGGTTTTCATAGTCTCTCTCTCTCTCACTCTCTCACTCTCTCTCTCTCTCTCTCTCTCTCTCTCTCTCTCTCTCTCTCTCTCTCTCTCTCTCTCTCTCTCTCTCTCTCTCTCTCTCACACACACACACACACACACATACACTCACACCAAGATGCTTCTCCCTTGATACTTGATACTTCCCACCCACTCTCATTATGATTTTATGAAAAGGATTGTGAGACCAAGTCAAACATTTAACTTATAATGTTATGTACCAGAGGGAAAATAATTTTAATGATTGTATAATGACATAACATATTATATCATGTTGAGAAATCCCTATCAAACCATTATTGTCTTAGAATCTTCACTCTTCTCCATGGTAGTTACGTAATACGACCTGATTATTCGGCACAAGAAACGAATTAAAAAGAGCCACTAACTTGTAAATAAAAATGAAAACAAAATCTTAATGTGTGAGGAACAACTATTACTTTTTTTTAAGGACGTGCTTGTTAATTGTACAGGAAAATTAGACAAAAACTTCATAAGTCATAAGTTCGTCTTGGGATTGAGAATCGAAATCTGTAGTCTACCAAAATTTCTGGAATGAAATCGTCCCTGGTGGACGGAGGGGGGAGGGAGTGGGTGGTTCGAATTGGGGGACGGGATATACGAATTAATCCAACTAAGGTATTGTTATTTTATTTCTGAATCGAATGAGACCATTCCCATGATTATGCTGTCAATGGTTTCAAAAATTCCATTTTGCGGCTGAACTATATAAAGGGTGTTCCGTTAGTCAAGGATTTAAAAGGGAAATATTTGAAGAGTTGAAAATAGTAACAAAGTAGTTCATACTGATGCATACTCCGATTCCACACAGAAAAGAAGGAAATTTATGTTTCTCGTTTTTAAGTAATAAGAATAGAAAGCTGAAATAAAAACTGAAAAAATAATTCAAGATAATAAAGAAACCTCATTTATAAGAAACTAAAGCCTAATAAAAGTTAATGTTTTCCTAGAAGTGGGTTATCTATAACCCAAGAGGGGACTGAGAAAAATATTCACAAGTAATTTAAAACAAGTAGATATAACTTTTCCCTATCGGTCTCTCTGGAAGTCCCCTTACAATGAATTTAGTTAAACCAAACTATATTTCTTAAAGCGAATTTTATCTTCTTTAGGATCCTATCATAAGTGGTCGCTTCCCATTCAACAAAAAAGGTGACATTAAAAAAAAAAAAATACATATAAATTTCCTGATATCCTTTGTGGAATCGGATTATGGGTCAATAAGATGTTTTTGTTGCTTTTACGGTAGACTCTCGCTGGTACTGCCCGCGGTTGCGGCTGACAAACTTTTCATGCATTTTACTAATACTTTGACTGAATACGTAGGGACATAGTTTGCTGGCACTGCCCCGCAGTCTAGGTATTACGTCATACCTATACTGCTTCGTCCCTAACCGTTCCAGAAGGAGTCATACTGCCTCATACGCGACGGTTCCCGCTTGTCATTTGAAACAATGTCATTTAACAAAAAGGGATTTAGTGATTATGACGACGAACGTCTGGTAGAGTTTGTAAATCAGTTTCAGGTTCTTTATGACCACAAACATAAGGACTACAGAAATGTAATAGTAAAAAATAATGTGTGGAATAACATATTATTTTATTTTTATATTTACACATTATTATTATTATTGTAATAATAAACAATAAAGAAATCTCGATAGACGAACTTTGTTCATTGTCTAAAATACCTAACAAATATCTAGCTATATGTTGTACATATATAGTTGTATATCTGTAAATACATGTAAATTCATTTATCTATATTTTGTATATATCTAAATAACATATAATTTTAAAGGTTTTAAGGATATACTATAAAGTTATACTATATACCGATATGGTATGATTATAAATATAGGAGAGGATATAACGTTATAGGTTGTGCAAGAGTGGGCAGCTGCGATGGACAGTTTCAGCGAAATATAGAAGCAGTAACAGTTAGTGACTACAATTGCCAAGCTCTGCCAGTCGCAACCGCGGGCAGTACCAGCGAAAGTCTACCTTTAGAGGTCTATTTTCATCTCTTTAAATATTTCTCGAGGCTTACGGGACATATATAGTTCAGTCGCAAAACGTGATTTTTCTGATTCGTTTTCCTAAAGTCAGTATTAACTTTTAAACTACAGTCAGAATCGCCATTGGAGTGGTCTCAATCGATTTTGAAACTATTAAAGTAGAAGTAACGATAACTTACTCTAGATAATTACTGCAAGTTATTTTGTGTATATCCCGCCCCCTCCATTACGACCATCCCACGGAAGGTTTCCCCCGGAAATTTGGACGGATTCTTCAGATTTTGATTCTTACCTCCAAGGTGAAGTTATAACCAAAGATTCATGAAAGTACAAATTTTGTTATTAATTTGGTCGATTTGGGCTTATTTTTCCTGTTCCTATTTGTATAGTATTTTATATCATCTTAAGGGGGGCGATATTATGTTGAAAGCATATAGTTAATTCTTATAGGCTTGAAACATTATTAATAACTGTAGAACCAAGTATTTAATGTTCAGTTTGCAATAATAATTAGTCTAAAAAGCAACAAAAAAAAACCTCAATTTTCAAATCAGGGCAACGCCTTTCAACATTATCTTGCTCAACTTCCTGAGTGGAATTTCCATTCAGCATTTTTCTGAAGATTTCAAGGTTCCAAGAGCATTTAGAACCCTCAATTTTCCTTATGAACATTTCGTTTTAGTTTCACCGTCTGATCGAGTTTGTAATGACATGGTTATATATACAACATAATTATCTAAATATATCTGCATTGTGGAATAAGCCCTCAAATGCATGCTCATGTAATAGAAATGTCATTTAGTGGGATATTTCACATACCTACCTATGTTATTTCCCCATTAGGGAAAGTACTGGCTGTAAATAATCTGTGTCTATTTAGCGCGATTCAGCATCAACATTGGAAAGAAATTTTTTCACCAGTGCCTTTTTGGTGATATATATTTAGTAAATCATGCCATATTCTAACGTGTAGATGATGATCCGCGTCAAGTAGAATGTTTATTTAGGGTCAAATAATGCCGACACTAAATTCACTGAATTATAAAATAAAAATTAATAAATATCTAAGCAGTTCAAATGCTTTTGTTTTACATAATTTTTTGTAAAATACAATGTGAAAATAATATAAAATAAATAGTAAGGGAAAGTATTACGATCCTGAATAATTTCGAATCCGATTTTTTAACGGAAATACATGTTATAAGGTCCCCTATGTTCAAATAATCAAGTCTCAAAAAATGGTCAGTGTGTGTATTTGGTAAGTCTAGCTCAAAAATGTAACTGAAATTACGTAATTAAGGTAGGTATATGCCGGTAACATTACAGTTACATTTTCACCAAAATCGACCAACCCGAGGTGCCACTTATGTTATAGATTTTACATATTTTTACAATTTTCTCGAAAAAGGCTCTAACGGTTTTTATTAAAATCTTATATCAATGTATAATTAAATAGTCTTTAATATCAGTTAGGTCTTATCCTCATTGAAATAGTCTGGCTGGGCTTCATTGCCGAATTTTTGATAACGGCTCCCTCTAAAGTACCTTCAATTTGTTTTATTGGAAATAATAACTATCTTACATTGTTAGTAGTTTTAAAAAATGGTTAGATATAAACTATGAAAGAATTTGATAATTAATGAAAGGAGAAATATTTTCCCTGTTTGAAAACAAATTTTCGGAAATAAGAGTAGTAATATGAGATCTATAATCTACCATTGCAAAGCTAAAGATTTAAAAAAAATTAATATCTAACATGTAATGACGTAGAAGATAATGGTAAGTGAAGAAAAACGCTACTTCTACTTTTGTGGATCATTTAATTGTTTCCATGGAAACTAAATGGAATTTCTAAGGAAACTAAATTGAAATTTTAAAATTTATTTTAAATAGGGTGGTAAATGAATGTTGTGCGATGCGCGCGCAAGACTTTTAGGTTATATCGGTTATTTTTTTAGAACATTTTACTCTTCAACCGGATCTAAAAACCAGGTTACTTTTATGTTTCCAATTCCAATTCCATCAAACACACCCTACAATAAAGCAGAAGAACCACCACCCGTAATATCAGTGTCAGGGGTCAGCGCTTTGGTACGTGAAGATGTCGATGAGAGAAACGAGGAACCGATCAAATGCAGAATATGCCTTTAATATTCTAATTCTTTAATTTTTGTTCTCCAATTTGAATAATTTGTCAATACAATGATTTAATGATATAATTTAACAATAACTATATAATTGATTAAAACAACAATACATTAACAATGTTTTGTTATTTTAATCAACGAGTGGCTTCTACAATCAATAAGAGAAGATATGTTTCTAGTCCATTTTAAAATAAATTTGGAATGAACTTTCTCAACGCGAGAATTAGGAGAAAAATAGTAGGAACAAATTGTAAATGTTTTAGATAAAATCGGTAAGTAGCAACCTGGTGAAAAAAGTTCATAAACATGACGAAAAGTGGTTTTTCATATTTAAGATGTGAAAAGTTGTTTTTAAATAAAATAAAATTGAACGTTATAGCGCTTACAGATACAAAAAAAAAAAGAGTTTTAAACAATGGAAGTCGATCTAAAACTTTTCGAGAAAAAAATTAAAAACTACGAAATTTGGCCATTTTTGGAAATTTTACTATAGAGCTTATAATTGTTCCTTGTTTGTTGAATTGTAGCTTTCGTTTGCGCCTATCTACAATAAACATTTTGTGCAAAAAAATTATTGCTTTTTCCGGAAATTGAGAAAATGTAAAAACAGGTGTTTTCGAAAAAAATAAGAAAGAAAATCGAAAAAAGAGGACTATTTTGGTCCTTGTTCAAATATTTTTTCGAAAACACCTGCTTTATATTTCCTAAATTTCTGAGAAAAATAATTGTTTTCATAAGATTTTTATTGTCAGATAAACACTAACAGAAGCAACAATTTAAGGCACAAAACAAGTCTCTTCTACAATTAAAAGCCCTTTAATTAAATGTCCAAAAATGACCAAAACATATTTCGTGGTTTATAATTTCTTTTGCGAAAAGTTGACGACTGACTTCAATTGCTTAAGCTTAATTTTTTCCGTATATTTTAACGCTATTACATAATATTTAATATTTATTTAAAAAAAAAAAATTTCACATCTTAAACGTGATAAAACACTTTTCGATAAGTTTATAATTTTTTTTCACAAAGGGTGCTACATACCGATTTAATCTAAAACTTAAACAGTCTGTATCAGCAACTTTCTCCTAATTATCACGTTAAGGAACCCCATTGGAAATTATTTCAAAAATAAACTATGGCTATAGTTGAGCATTGCTTGATTAAATATTGATTTAACTAAACTATCTATCATAGCTTTCATTGAATTGGTTTACGTACTTTCATTTTCGGTTTAAATTACACAGGCCAACGATGAAAAAACTTTTGTACTGTTTGTACTGAAAATACCTTATTCCTATAGTTTTTAGGATGCTGAATCCAAATACGATATTAAAAAAGCTGCATCACCCACAATTTCTACACATTTTATAGTTAAATTTATTAAATTAAGCGATTTTTAAAGAATTGAACAGCTTTCAGTCTTTCTGAAAAAACAAGACCTACATATAAAGTTAGGCCTCATGAAACAATTTGTAAAGGCTTTGCCTAAAGATGGACCATGTTTCAAGTATCTCTGCCTAAAATTTCCAAGCCTTTCAGAAGCTAAACTAAAAGAAGACGTCTTTGTTGGACCTGACATTATAAAAATGATGTTTGATGTTAACTTGGAATTCACAATGACCTTAAATGAGAAAGAAGCATGGGTGTCATTCAGGCAAGTCGTTACAAAGTTCTTGGGAAATGAAAAAGACCCAGAGTATGTTTCTATTGTAGCTAACATGTTACAGAACTTTAAAAAGTTAGAATTTTTGATGAGCCTGAAACCTATCGGTGATACAAAAAAATTAAGGCCTGATTTTTTTTGTTCAATTCAATTGTTGGCCTGTGTTATATATGTGAAAATAATGAGATATAAAAAATAGATGTTACTACAAATTTTCAAAAACGATTTTGGCTTCAACGGGTAAACCATGAGTTGTCACACCATAATGGTGGTACAGTAAAATTAGGAAAAAAGCGGTATACATATTCAAATAATAAAATCAGTCCCCGTTCTTAGTTGATCAGTACCTTTGCAAGATAAGTACCAAAATTTAGTGTCGAAATGGACGAGGCTAAAAGCAGTATATAACATTTTTTCGGCCTTACCTCGAAAACTACAAATTCTTGTAATAAACAAAATTATGAAATGTTAAAGATGAAATAAAAATGTCCATTTTCGGTTCCAAAAACTTTTGTTGAAGCAGTCTTTCGATTAGAACTCTGGAGCTGGGATAAGCAGGTCCGCCATCAGAAAGAGACAGGGGGAGCAAAATCCCCGGGATCCGGTAACAGTTGACTAAAAAATCTTTTCAATCTATAATAAATAATACCACTTTTATCGCACTCTGAAGACCAGTGCTGACTTTGTTCCAAGAGACCAGGGATCCAAAGGGGATCCTTCCTCTTGTAAAGGTGAAACATTTTTTTTTTTTTTTTTGTTACTTTTCAAATATAAAATAAAAATATAATGTTAACTAGAGTTAGATTCACATAAATGGATGCTTAAGAACCGCAATACATAAGAGCGCCAATTGTCGCTTTGTACAAAACTTCTCTTCTAACCTCTTGAGCCCATCGATAATGTCAATCATTAAGCAAATTAGTGATCGGTTATTGTTTAAAATTTTAATGTTGACGTTTATTGTTAAACACAAATATTTTTATAAGTGTGAAATTAGTGTTTGCAAACGTTAGTTTGTAAATAAAATAGGAGAGTAAAGGTCAATAAACTATGAAAACGTGATAAAAGTTTGTTACCATAAAAATGAATGTAACAAATGAGACGAGCATATTATAGATTATTAATTTAAAGGTTCTTTTGCATTTTTGAGGTCAACCCAAATTTAACGCGGTTGAAACCGCATTGAACATAGATATGCATCTTGTTGTTAAAACAAATTAATATTCAAACATGTAATTATATGTTTTGACGCTTATTTATTTTCCTGTCAATAATTTGGAGTGCCTATACCATGAATCTTCTGGAATGTATCCAACTGTTTTATTTATCCAACAAAAATTAATTAATGTGATGAAGCGTACGTAAAATCTTAAGTTATTAAATAATTAAAGAAGTTAAGTAATGTAATAAAATTGTCTTAATCATTTTCTATTTCTCCTGAAATCAGTGACGAGAACTTGCTGATTTATCAATACTATCGATAGTGGCCAACTATCGACTAACATCCATCCCTACTGAAGGGTTGGAGGAAGAGGGGAAAGATTGGACAACGGTGGAGGTGAGCTGCTATAATCTGCTCTCGAAGAGGCTCGGTTCACGGCATCCCCTCGAGCAAAAGTATCGCCTTCATCAAAAGCATCTATTTCCGTGAATCCAACCGTTCCGTGAATACTGTTAAGTTTATTTCTGTTGATAACCCAAAGTTATTCATAAAATAAATCCTCTTACCTGTAAGCTCCCATATCTTAAAATGTCATGGGCCTCCACTCGGTTAAAGATAGCCCTAATGACAAAGTACTCTAATTTATAAATATATATACTGTTTATAGTTTATAAAAACCTAAGAAAAAAAAGAAGTGTTGTCTATTGAGTCTAGTTTAGCAAGAACATTGGATTTTGACACGATTATTCAAACCTTCACAGAAAAGAAGGCAAGAAGAGTACTGTTGAGAACAGGGCCCTATTTAACCGTGTGAGGTCTCATGGAACTTTAAGATATGGAGCTCCCCGAGATTAGAGAACTTATATTCTGAGCTTATCAACAGAAATAAATAACATATTATTTTAAGTCATTATTTTATTTAATATTTGGAAACTCACAAATATTTTTTTTTTTTTAATTTCAAACATTTACAAAAGACCTGAACCAATGGGATAAAGATGTCACTAATTGTGAATAATTGTTTAAAGTCACCGATTATAAACACTTGATTTAAATAATTATTATAATAATTACAAGCATTTTTGTAAACAGAATTGTTTTATTTTATGTAAAACAATAAACTCTTGTTATTATAATGCACAAATAAGTTTCATTTTCATAAAACCTTAATCCATATATTAATATTCGGCAAAAATAAATAACGTGAGTTATTGAGTGATAGAGGACACGAATTTATAGGCTTTAGATTTTTATAACCTGAACTGTCTCATTCGTAGTTTAGCTTTCTTTAGTGTCAGGTCCAACACAACTATAAAGAGAATAGTACTTAAACTACTTCTTGGCGAATACCTAATATCTCAAATTCTGGGAATATCTGGTTCCTAGTTCTAATCACATTTCTAGACTTGTTATGGAGACTCATTATGGCCAAATATAATTTATCACAAAACATAGATAATATTGTACTATCAATAATATAATTTATAAAACTAGAAATACTATCCTATAAACTCGCGGATATTTATGTACATGAAATGTTCGCAGATGAAATATTCGTTTGATCAGTTTAGTTAACAATAGTAATTTTCCTGTTTATTGATATTTAACACCATTCCCTCAGACAATATAATAGATTATTAAACATCCACTTCGAAATTAATCGTATCTGCTTAATAGTTGACCTGATAATTAACAGCAAGGGGTGTGAGGACAATGAGAGACGATAACAACTGAAACTTTAGGGTAGGAGCTCATTAGCCATGCTCGCTGATATTTTCGGATTAACTAACACAGTGGCAATATCTTTCCGCCGCTATCTGAATCCGCGGCACTGTTCGCGCGCAATTGTGCGGAATATCTAGACAGCCTGTGAAATCTTCCTAATGGCTTCCGCAACGGTTAACAAACTGCGGCGACTCTTCAAATTGGATTTCGGGACCGGCGCTGGTTTAATGGTACAACAAATTGAACGACCAGGTGGAAAAAAAAAAATAGTGGTGTTGGTGTATAATTACAGAGTGAAATCCGGACAACGGATGGTGGAGAGAGAAGGTGGCCGAATTTTCTAGTGTTGGTTTATGACTCTAACTGTTGGAGTAAATATTCGCTAATCAGGTTACCTTTCGGTGCTGATTTGTAGCGAGTATTCCCGACTTTATGATTATACGGTTACGCGGAAATTCGACTTTCACTACACTTAGAACTAATAGGTAACGTAAGCATAAAATTTTAAAATAAACTTTCTCTTGTAGACACGTAAGCCTCCTATACAATTTATTTATTTTTTATTACAAAGCAAATGTCCGATAATGAGAAGACGTGGAACAAGGACCAGAGAACTATCGTGAAAATGTGAAACATTAAAAGGATTCAGCTCTTTTTTAACAATGGCATTTATATCAGAATGCTACTAATGGTACCCGATAATTATAAATTAATGAGTGAAAATTAATTGTTTACTGACCATTATTTTACCTATCATAATTATTTCCTAGTTAAATTGTTTCAAATAAATGCATTAAAAAATCCTCCGATATTACTATTAATTATCTATAAGCTCCATTACGGACATCTGAAAAAATCTATAACAACGCATGCATAGATCTAAAAACACTCATCTCCTCACCCAAATTTTAAATTCGCAAACCATCACAATTCATAGATAATTTTCTTTTTTAAGAAAGAAAGTACAGGGTTTTCTAATATTGCTTAGCACCTACATTTTTCTAGTTTGCCATACATTTACTTTGGATCGATGCACAATAACCAAAAATTTTTAGTGTCATCTTATTATTATTTATTTATTGTTTTAGCTACCTTATATTTGTAAGTAAATATGTTTGTTTTTTGGTATAAATAATAGTAAATAGAGATTTTTTAAATATTTGACCAAAATTTTGAATATGTAAATTTGCCTTAATGATACGGATAATAAAAGAGGGTAGACACATTATAAAAATAGTAATAACTATATATATACTTATTTTGCATAACCTACATTACGTTTATTTGTTTTGAGTGTGCTATATGTAGTTGATAAGAACATGTAATGTATTAGTATTTTTTTAATGGTTAAAATGTATGGCTTTTTTTTTTTAGATTGTCCACTTTTTTTTTTATTTTAATGTTAAGGAGATATTTATAAATGCAATATAAATGCGGCGAACCATGGTTTCCATGGTGCAGCGGCAGGTTACCCATAGCTTCATAACCAATTCCTTTGGAACCAATTCGGCAGTGTCCTTCCCACCGACTCATTCGGGTTCAAGGACAGTGACAAATCGATCTAGATCTAAGGTTATGGCTGTTCGGGATCAGCAGATACACGAGGACCTATATTTCTTTACCTGAAGCAGACCCTCCTTGGACATCGTGGAAAACCACAGCGGAATTCACAACATAGATTAGTCACATAACACTGAGTAGGTTCATATATATATATATATATATATATATATATATATATATATATATATATATATATATATATATATATATATATATATATATATATTCGAAGTTAGGCTCTTTACGGACTCTGAATAATTTAGTTCTTTAGTATCTTTCTTCAATATTTGTTTCTAATTTTTTCTGAGGTCTATTATATCTTGTTAATCAGATTATTTTTTAAATATATTTTAATTAAATTTTCTTGTTTTTCTGCATAAATCACAATTTGCAAATTATTATTTATTTATGACTTTTTTTTTGTTTTATCTTAAATAGTTTTATATCCTTTTTTTTCTATTACATCGAAAATTCTCTGAACTATGTTTTGGACCGTTCTTCATCTTCACCAAATCACATACTTTTTTTTTAGTGCATCTCGTAGGAAACGGGTAACAACAGTTTCCCATCGAAGACCCAATACACGTTATCGTTAAATGCAGCAAATGCCACAGATATCGGATAAAATACCCTGATATACAAAACCACAACTCATTTCTCCAAAAAGTTGCAAATCTGGATGGGAACATGATACAATCTTTATGTCGGTTCATAGAAGAAATATGCCATAGAATTCTAAAAAACCGACTACATTTCCCTCTATTAATTCGCATGATAATATTAAGGGCTACATAGGACTTTAATGGAAGTCTTAAGCCAAAAAAAATATTATATTTCCTCAATCAAATGATATGTATTCATTTTATTTACATATATATATATATATATATATATATATATATATATATATATATATATAATTAAGTATTTATATTACAGCATAATCCATTATCACCTGCATCCTAACTAAGTAGACATATATTTATTATTACTTTATTTTTATTTGTCTTTGATTTATTATTCATTATTATTGGTATTCAGGAATATTTGTTAAAAGTTTGCAAATTTGCTGGAATTTAATTTCATGTCTTTTTTTTTTTTTTTTCATTTTACTTCCCTTGCCACCTATGCAAGATATTATAATCTGGTAAAATTTTTAATATCTGATTTTCAACAGATCTTTATGTTTCATGCACCCTGAGACCGCCGGTCATTAGTCTGTCTGTCTGTGCCATGAATATCTCTTGAAAGGGTGGGGAGATATTGTTGCTTTATTTTTGTCTGTCTACCAAATCTGGCACCCTGTGCGAAATTGCCGCTGTGCAATAGCTGAAAAACCATTCCTTTATAGACTGAAACTCGCCTAAAGTTGTACACTTAAAGCTCTTTAACTATCCATACATAAAAATCAGGATTAAAAAACTATGTCGAAAAGATAATTTTATTTTTGCATAACTAGAAAAATGTGAATTTTATGTTAAGTTAATTAAATTCCTTACAGTACGAGAAAAAAAAAATCGAATGAATGAACGTTTAGAATGAATTTTGTTCTTGTTTTTGTGGAAGCCTGCTTACTTTTTTTTTAATAACTTGAAATTACATATCGTCCGGAACCCCCCTCCCAGATTCCCATTTGAAATCCCATTGTGTACAATACTAAACTTTAAAAAAAAACTTTAAAAAATCATATAAATTATCTATTTCTGCCGTGCTAAGTACAAAGAGGGTAACTTCATTTGAGGTTGAACTGAGAAAATGGCGTTTAAAGGTCTAGTGCCTATTTTTGTTCCTTTAATAATTTACAACATTCATTATGTCATATCTACAATAGGCTAAGGCAAAGATGTCTCATCTACAACAGATAACCTTAAAACTGCTTAAGAATTATCACTGCTACGCTGTCTTAGTAAAAGGTAAGAAATGAGCAGTTGCGACTATAATTTTTTTTTTTTTTTTTAATATTTCACTTTCAGCTACGGCGATAATACTAGGTGTAATGAACATCATTGAATCACTAGGCATCAAAATCACAATTCACCCAAAAATATCATTTACCTTCTTTGAGCTAAGCACGGCAGATTTGTAGTAATGAATAATTTAATATAAAATAAGTTTTGAAAACGTGTAAATAATTTTTTTTTTTTCAATCCCCATTTTACTTGCTTCTTATTCAATTTTTATTTTATTTCTTTTCTTTTATCCTTCTTCTGTGTCCTGGATGAATTTTAAAGTATTTTGTTCAGATACTTAAATATTTTATATATGATATTATCTAGAAATGTTATCATACTAGTGTGTCCAAGGAATTGATGGTTATGTGTCGTTATTGTCGTTGTGTCTTGTGGCAACCTATTGCTATCTATTCCACTACGTTATGTTGATAGGAAAAATTAGGAAACAGAAGTTGCATTTTACTTTTATTGCTTAAAGGAAACAAAAAAAGAGAAAAAAAAAAAGAAGGCCATTGTGAATTCCTCCTTTCATCAAAACGATTCCACTATCGTCCTCTTTTATAGGACCGTAAATATCAGAAGAGCCGTTACTAGGAAAGGACAAAAAGAAGTTGCAGAACAAAGACATCCTAAAACAATTTCAGCTGGCGAGAGTCGTTTAATAGTGAAAGGCATTAAGATTGGAAATATGTTGGTGGGGGTTAAGAAGCTCTTCATTAGAGCGTATCCTGCAATAACTCCCTCCAACGACTTCCGAGCTATTAACTCAGCCTCCAACTGCTCTTCCACTTCTTGGCCTGCTATTAAGCTCGGGGTTACGACCCCTTCCATCGTCTTCTAGGGTGCTGATTGAAATGGGGTTTCCCCTACACATATATATATATATATATATATATATACATTTAGTATTTAAATGAAATGAATGAATGAAAAAATAATCTTTATTCTGGGACATTCAGTCCCCTGAGAGTAACATAAATGAACAATTTAGGCAGCATGATGCAATTAATTAATACACATGTAGATTGAAATGCGCACTAAATTTTATTAAGTTAGACTTTACAGTACTGTAAAATATTTATTTTTAAAGCTAGATTTGTCCTGTTTTTCTTTTGTTTTTTTGAAATGTTTCTTAGACGATTATGTTTAGATATTACATTCAAGCCTTCGTTACAACCAAGTCCATTTTGATGAGATTCACAATTTAATCGAATGGTTCTTAGTTAGTACCTTCTTACCCCTTAAGGTAGGTGCATGAGGTTAAATGGTAACTGGAAGACTCAGTATTCAAGCAGGAACGGTTTTGAGGAAACTGCAAAATAGTCCTGTTTCCAGAGGATTAATATTATTATTAGTGTAAACATCGAAAAAAGTTGAAGCTTGTCTGAAATTCACATTTTGCAACCCTCATTGAGTTATGAAAGTGGGATGTGGAATATATTTAAAAAAATAATTTT
Organism: Rhaphigaster nebulosa; assembly: GCA_948150685.1. NCBI lineage: Eukaryota > Metazoa > Arthropoda > Insecta > Hemiptera > Pentatomidae > Rhaphigaster > Rhaphigaster nebulosa. The sequence continues at coordinate 235,312,400 of OX411306.1, read as the reverse complement.
TGTTTTAAATCTCTAATCTGTAGTTGTCTTGACAGAACATGACAGTAAGTATACACCACGCACCCTTGTCACACATTAGAGGTCTGCACTTGCCCCCACTATCATGTTTTGTTGGGTGACTGCGGACAAGCGTTTAAAAATGTAATAAACATAGTGTTTTGAAGATCAGCTTTTGTATGTTCCAAAAACGGCAAAAAAAAAAAAAAATCTGCACTTGAAAAGCACATCTTTACCATCAGGTTGGTAAATATTTTTACAAATAATATTTTTACAACTCGTTATACTTCACCTTAGCGAACTTTCCTGGTTGATTTCTGACACATAAGTGTTCAGGCTTCATGCTCTGTAAAGAGCAGTTCCTTAACAGATCAGGATATTTATTTAATGAGACAATTACGCGCTTACCAAAAAAACACATCCACATCACCCAATATAAGAGCTGAGACTAATCTGGAAAGTAAACAAATAAAATTTATAAGCAAACCATTATTGCACTAATATAATTTTTCTTCTTATTCTTTTTCTTCATCTTGTTTAGTATAGTTATTATACCTAATGAAATATTAATGTTATCGCGAAAATATATTGCTTTGGGATCACCCGGGAGATGCTGCGCTCTAACGGGGGAAAATTTAACTAGGCGTTAAACGGCATAAGAAATACATACGGATTTAATCCTGTGTCGTTTGTTGAGACCTCATGCGAGGACCAAGATCGAGATTGTTTCGTTTTTGATTTTTGTCTCCGATCGGGAGTGTTTGTTAAAGAAAAAGTTCGTGCTTATCCTATTTTCATATCTATCCTTCCCCAGTCCTGGTTTTTCCTCCACGTTTTTCCAAAGGCCGAACCAGGAAGTTGGAAGTAGGAAGAACGAAATGAAATGATAATAATTTAAGTATTACTATTACTGAGAATTCAATTACAACATTGATTATTTGGTGTCTGGTTGAGTATAATTTACAAATTTTATGTGTAATTAGGGATTGATAAATTATTTGCCACTTCTATAAATTTGTTTTATTGAAAACTAGTTTTGAATGTTATATATTCATCCTCAGTTCAAGGTTTAAATGGATTATATCAAACAGAAAAGTTTGTACTGGTTCCTTCTCGCATTGTTAGTACAATTGTCGAAACTAGTTTTCAATAAAACAAATTTATAGAAGTGGCAAATAATTTATCAATCCCTAATTAGATTGATCCTTCTATACCGTCATGCGGATGTCAACTAATTTCATGTGTTGCATAATTTTTAAATATTTTTGTGTTGTATATGTACACTAATTTTTCTTTGCATAGGATTTGAACGATGGCAATAAATTTTATGTATTTATTTGATTATAAAAACATCTTTCCAGCTTAAGAAACAAATACGAAGACGAAGGAAAGTGTGGATACACCGCAAGGGGGGATGGCAGGACACAGGACACAGGACAAAGGACAGAGACTACCACCGTTAGGTCCTAGAAGACAGGGCAGGACAATACCAGAGCTATCGCCTTCATTACCATCGGCCCTGTTCCTAATTGATCTTCTGGTTCGTCAGCTTCATCCACCTCTACCTCCACCTCTTTACCTCATCATGCCCTCTTTGTTTCAGGTTGGACCGCTTACGACACCTATTCGTGGTCAACCGTCTGTGTGCTCAGGATTATTCTACAGTTATGAGATTACCGCAAAGTTATGAGTTTATGGGTCTTCTAATCCCAACATATATTCCTTAGGAATTCGAGTAAAGATAAAAAATACATTTTTATATATTATACATTTTATGATTTATTAAAATAAATCTTTATTTTATTATATATCTATAAAAAAGATTAATTAAAAGTTTTTAAATATTGAATATTGTGGTAAGTATTTTCATATATAATAATAAATAAATAATAATAAATTCTTTATTTATTCCGGGACATATCCCTTTAGAATAATATTACATATAAAATCAGTAGAGCTTTAGAGCCTTAGAGTAGAACAGAAAAGAATATGGTATTGAGTAAATAATAGCATAAATAAACAAATAAGAAAAAAAATGAAATTATAATAAATAATAATGACATCACTTTTAAACCTTTAAGGAAAAATAAACTTGCAATATTAATACATTAAAAAATAAAGCCCTCCCCCCCAAAAAAAAAAAAAAAATAAAATAAAGTGAAGGAGAATGAATTTATGTTAAAAATAAAAATAATGCATTAATACATAATTGGGTGCAAATTTTAGTTGAAAACATACTACAATATATATAAGTAAATGCATATGTACATATATATGTATAACATATATACAGATGTATAATATAAATTTATGAAATGAAGTATAAAATAAACAAGAAAAACAAGTTATCAGGAATCAGAGGGCTGATTCTTTCGAATTTTGTTCAAAGCTTCGAAATTAGAATTAAATATTGAAAGTTTATGATTACAGACGTCTTGTTGACCTTGTTAATTAATGTAGGGTATAGATGTAGACAAGCCTGTGGTCCCAGAAATGACCAGACACTACAATCTTTTGTTTGCAACCAAGCTACACTACCCAGCACCTTTTTTCTAGGAACTAATGATGAGTTGGAAATCAAATGGAACAAACGATTTCTAGAAACCAAATTCGAGTCAGATTCGAAACTGGCCTTAGATTACTTTGATTATAAACCTTTTGCTAGCAAACATTTAATTTTTAAATGTAAAATAAGTAAATTAATTAATTAAAATATGGAAATTATGTGTCAGTGAGTATATATGGGGCAGTTGTAAACGAAAAGTTGTACGAAACTGAAATTGCATATTTAAGGTGCACATAAGCTTGTGATGTTACAGCAATTTTTTTTGCCAAAATCGATTTACCAGAAGTGCAACTTTATAATATAAGTTTTGCACATTTTTACAATTTTCTCGAAAAAAAGCTCTAACGATTTTGATCGAACTCGTTATATCAATTTGCAATAAAATGCTATTTAACGTAAGCAAGGTTTTAACTTCATTGAAATAGTCTGACAGGGCTTAAATGCCAAATTTTCAAAATTTCTTCCTCTATAGTACCTTTAGTTTTGTTTATTTGAAATAATAAACCATATCTCATTGTAAGTAGTAATGAAAAATGGATACATATAAACTATGAGAGAATTAGATCATTAACTAAAGGATAAAAAAAGGAGAAATATTTTATCGGGTAAAAAACAAATTTCCGGAAATAACAGTAGTAACATAGGTGTATTATCAGTTAACATCCGCATGATGGTATAGAAGGATCAATCCAATTTGGGATTGATAAATTATTTGCCACTTCTATACTTTTGTTTCATATTATACATCCATCCTCAGTTCTAAAACCACACAACAAATTCAAAAATAAGCAATTCAAAATATAGTTCGGTATTATTATACATATTAAATATTTATTATTTATGAAAAACGCATAAGCTTAAGTGATTATATTAGATAATAATTTCTATTGTTATATTCTTTAGTTTCCATAGAAACTAAGTAGGAAAATTTTAATTTACTTCAAGTAGGGAGGTAAGTGATAATTGTGTGATGCGTGCACCAGATTTTTTTTTATAATCTTCATTATTGTGAATATACACCGAATCAATTATTGTTCATTACTAATCGATACCATATAGATTATGGTGAACAGCTATACCACCATTAAATATATTTCTAAAAGGGTAATCCCTTGTCAGGTTCATTAGATGATATAACAAGTTGAGCAGCTAAACCTTTTTCCTTTGTGAAAAGATGTAATTAATAATTATATCCATTATCATAGAGGTAGTTCTACGAAACGTTTTATAATTGTTCTTAGAATTTTAGTAGACAAAATCTGAATAATCCTGTTCCATAGGAAATTGATTAAAACACATGTTTAAAAAAACCAATATTCTTTTGAAAATAAAATAAAATACAGGCTGTGTCATTGGATCCAAGATATACATAATGACTAGAGCAGTAATGAGAAAATATGTGTTATAACCTTACTTTTCAGTTAACTGAAAAAACAGTACCTATATTCTACTGATAATTTTCAAATTTTACAATGATTATGCCAACGTTTTAGTTATCTGATTATTATATATGTATTAGTTTATTCTCAATGAGTCTTATTTCAAATTAATTTAGTCAATAGAAAATTATACAGCATTAAATGAAGAAAAATGTATTCTAATTTTGTTCACATAAGTTTATAATAATTTTGATAATTTTAATAATATCACATAATTTATGATATTGAATGCACACAGGATATCCTCCTGTGTCCTCCTATCTTTTACTTCGATAGCTAATCAAAATCTTTTTTCTTCTACTTAGTTTACTACTTAACATTTCAAATTAATATAGAAATGTAAAATTAGGATATAGGAATAAATATAAACAAAAATTTAACACCAAAATTTTAAATTAAAAAATGCAATGTAAAATATGTCTATAATTTTTTTAGATTATATATTTTAAAAAAAAAAATCCCAAATATCTTATTTTTATAAACCCTAAAAAAAAGATACCAAGGTAAAACATTTTTACTAAATAACACTTAAATGAAAATAATAAAATTAAATTCCTCACAGCTAAATTCCAAGAACGTTTGTAGAAAGTGGAAGCGATTTTTTATTTTTCGAAATCACTTGACCCAGATTTTCAACTTTTGAATTATTGCTTCAATCTTGTCTTTTACCCTGAAGACATCCACATAATGTCTTGAATACTCAAATTTAGCTCATATTAATATCCAAATTATCTTCTGTTAAGTTGCCAATATCCAATCAAAATATTGTTTCTAAAAAAAATACCCGAAATGCATATTTGAGCTGGAAAATCTCTTAAGAATCTTTCCTAGCTAAGGCCAAAGCATACATGTCACTCATGGATAATATCAAAAAGAAATTTTCTTGTATATTTCCTGACCACTGCGGTAAAATATAGGCATATAGGATATTTTAACATAAGCACATGGATGTTTTTCATGTCAACTCACTAAATGAGTATGGCAGCGAATTTTAATAAATGCCGGTAGTCCCAATGAACAATATGGGGCCAAAATATAAAAATCACCAGAATGGCACCTAGAATATTTTATCGTAGCTACTGGTCGTAGCTTTTGTATAATTACCCATTTCAAATATTAAAGATGGGGAGTGGGATACTGATAGAAAGAAAGTATGGATTAGTAAGCATATGTATTCTTGTATGTAGAATATATTTAATTCTGAGTATATCTTTATTGTTTTGGTATGGTACGGATATTTATTTAAAATTCTTGAGCATTTCTTTTGGAATACTAATAATTTTTTTAAGTTAGTTGAACTAGTGAAAATCCATAGGCTTATTCTAAGATTGGTCTTAGAACTGGTTTATACAAAATTAATTAAGATTGATTTTATTTTAATTTCAATAAATAAGAAAATAATCAAAATTTTAGATTTCATAAATATCATTTATGAACGAAATTGAATGCACGCAATTGATGCATACACGAGGTAGACCAAAGTTCCAATTCCATTGCAAATATTTGATCCATGCGAACCGAAATCACAGAGGAGAGAATAGCGGAGTCAAATCAAAGACTAGAGAGAGTCAGTGATTAACAGTTTGCATATTGATCCTTCATCAACATTCTGGTCTCTTTGACTACCAGTACAAGTACCAGGTTTCCTCTTGAGCGGTAAGGGTACTCAGTATTTTACTTCACCATTTGCATGTGTATATAATACATACATGTATTAAAAATATTTGCTTAAGTTATTTAAAATTAAACTAGTTTATTCGCCAATGCTTCGCCTAGATTTGAGTTTACATATATGAGGAGTTTTCTATCAAAAGCTGATATATCAACTTTTAATAAAAATTGAGTTTTTGACGATTGAAATTCTTCATTAAGAACTACATCTAAAGGTTATTCAGTTTGTTTTCAAAACCTAATTTTACCTTTTCAAAGAGAGGTTCAAAATCACCCTTTTCAATAAAAAGTGAACACATCCACATGAAATTCGCTTTCCAATTAAATTGTTTACCTTTTCTTTCAAAACTTGATAAATTCACAGCCCTCCACTGGTTTCTCGATACCCCTTTCTTTCAAAACTTCAATTATCCAAAAAGAAGTTGTTTGCCCATATTTTTCTTTGCAGTTCTCTTAAAATCTTTCGAACTAGCAAAACGATTTAGTAAAAGCGAATGAACAGTCGGAAAATTTATACATTCTATTTACTTTTAGTCTGTCGCTAAATAGTTGAAAACTTTTTGAACCACGAAAATCCATTCAGACTTTCACGAGATGTTCACACTCGTTTTCCTATTAGCATGCCTTTAAACAGTCGGAAAATCGTTCACAGAATACAAGAGAAAAAGCGAATGAAACTTACTTTAAATTTACTTTATAGTAATTAATTTATGAATCTTGTAGAGTATTTGCTCTTTTATATCTATTAAAAATAACTGCTATATATGCCTCCATTATCTAACTCATCAGCATTTAATAAAACAATCATATTTATACAAATATTTATATATATATATATATATATATATATATATATATATATATATATATACACACACACACACACACACACACATATATATCATAAACATTCAAATTTCTATCCTTAGGGATTTGATTGGAACAAGAAGGATTCAAATATTTTGTGCATTTCATTTTTCATTTATATTAGGAAAATAAAAAAAGAATTCTGGTCCATTTTCTTTATTCTTGGTTATATTCAGCAACAATTGCAATTATTGATCTTAAATTAATATCCTCCTATGTTTTACATATTCTTGGTCATATATTCATTTTCATTGACACTCTGAATATGTAATCACTTTAAGATATGTAACATTTTGAATATGAATTCACTGAAGAATCGAATGCTTTTTCGAAATCTAAAAAAAATGAAGCATTAGTGTACCTCGTATTCTATGTCTTTCTTTTTTATATACTTCATTATAGAAATATGGCCTATTCATCATATAGATCTGTTGTAAAACATCAAGACAAAAAGGTTACAAGGACTATAAAATTAAATTATCGGCTACCTGAGAAGGAAAAGATTATTTACAAGAGAGAAGGAGTTTATTAGTGAAGTTCCTCCCTTAATGGAGAATAATCAGAACCGGGGCGGGAGATAAAAGAGCATTGGAGGGGCCTTTGTGATATAAAACTCCCTGGAAATAAATCAGTATTAAAAGTTTAAATATTCGCTGGTGTATTTGTTAAAAAGGGGCGGGGTTGTTAGTTATTAGACCCCCCGGGTCCCCTTATATCTTAATATTAAACTTACTTAATAAACCTTCATCACTTACACGCCTCGGAAATAAAACTGGAACGGAAAGTTCGTCCCGCCCCTTTGAGGGAGATATGTTTTTATTTTTTATTTTTTATTTTAAGAGGTCAAAAGTAAAATGAGCAAATTGCTTCTGTTTTTTTTTTTTTTTTTTTTTTTTTTTTTTTTTTTTTTTTTTTTTTTTTTTTTTTTTTTTTAACGGTTAATAACGGATATAAAGGGAATAGACAAAAAGATTCGCGAGAGCCTAATATACTCCCTCCTTTTATTGGAATTTTGGAATATTTAGCCTTAAAATCCACCCAGAGAAAGATGAAATAGACAAAGTGCCCACGCTAAAGAAAGTAACGTTTAAAATACCTGTCATAAAAGTTCAAATATTTAAATACTGTAGAGAGACCGGTTGCTATCCGAAGTTCACTAACCATATTCACTTATCAAAGGGTATTAATCGATTTGAATCCTGTCAGGACTAGTTTCATCTACTTGTCCAGGCAGCTCTGGGGTCCAGGGAAGTTAGCAGTCCAGGTCCCACCTTCTTATATTCCTTGGTTGAACAGGGAATCGACCGACAGCCTTCCAAGCTGTCAAGAAAAAAAATAATATCTGATGTGGACACCGCATGACTTCCATGTACACCTATAAACTATAAATCGGTGGCTCAAAGAGAGATCCTGAATTTGCTTACTAGTTTCCGAAGATGGCAGTATCTCAAAAACGACAATCGGCGTCCCGTTGTCCATCTATTGACACACACAAAACCTCTTGTTTCTAGAGGTCTCATTCAGTTAGTATGTTGTTTTCTCTCGGTAGGTAGCAAGTTCCTAAGAGATTTCTTCGTTTTCTGTGATAATATTAGAAGTGTCTATATCACTATATAAAACATTGGAAATCGACATTTTAAGCAGAAGAACCTGCTTAACTTATATCTTATTCTCCTGCTGCAGATTCGTTCAGCTCACAAATGGGGAGGAAAATAAATATTTTACACTTAATTTTAATGCTTGAAATAAGTCTGATTAATTATTTAATTAGAGAGAGAAAAATCGAGTTTGTATCCTTTATTAGCGAACCATATGATCCCTGGATTTAATTTTAATATAATTATTTATGATAGTTTATTATAACCTTCAAGTAGAGCATCCTTTTCGGCTCACCAATGACCAAATTCTTTTTTTCAAATGATTCAAATATTTAATTCCAACATTTTCTTCTGGATAGCAACACCTCCATTTTATTTAATGGTGCAAGAAAATGCTCCTTGAACTACTTCCTTATTGGACCGATTGAAGTTACAAACAGTAAACAAAGAGTGTGTAGACTTTATAAAAAAGAAAAAAAAAAGAAATAGGAAGCTTAATGTCTTTAAACTTTGTTAACATTCTCAAATCGCTGTTTTTGAAAAACCCATCAATCATCAATATATTCATAAAGACACATATTTGATAACTTAGTAGATAATATTCTAGTATAACATAGAATATATTGACCAAGGTATTTTTTAGTGGAGTGAGAAGGGTTTATTGTTGTTATCATGTAAAGGGAAAGTATTGGGACTTCACCAACTGAATCTATGCCACCAATAGACAAAATCGTACCTTCGCACTACCATCCTGTCCTTGAAAACTGCCAGATACAATGATGTAATGACTCTAGACCAGAAGTACGTCCAGGCAGCCGATATGTCCTACCACGGCAATCTTACAGCATCAGAAACTGAATATTTGTTTGTTTCCTATATTTTATCTGTTATTTTGATCATTGGTGGAGTAAGGAGACAGCTACATTTTTTTAAGCTTCCTCGTCCACTCTTAGAAAATTTCCTGATAATCATGTGCGACTTCATAATGCTAATATATTTATTTTAAAAAAAAACTACAAAAACTGAATCCAAAATGTTTTTTTTTTTTTTTAATGCTGGATAAATCACAATTATCTACACTTAGCACATGAGATAGAGTAACGTTTTTCAATAATCACTTATTACGGACTAACGAAATAAAACTGCAAGAATACATCTACCAGAAAAAGTTCCACAAGTTTTAAAAATTACAAAAGTTTCTTGGTACGCTAGAAATTACATTAGACTTAGAAATTCGCTAATACAATATACACTGTGAAAGAAATTGGAAAAGACGCGAATGAGAAAAAATTGTAAAAGAACACAAGCTGATAAATTACTTCTGTTATATAAATCAACGACGGAGATTACTATTATTTATTGGAAAATTACGAAACAAAGTCTTGAATCATTGTTTTCAAAGTAGAGCTAATATATTAGAACAATAAAACCTCGAAATATCGCCATTTATTAACATAACCTCAAAAGATATATTTAATAACGTTCATTTGGAAGAAGAGTATAATACAATACGAATATATTTTTTTTTCTTGAAAATCTTCCATTTTCGTTTATTTATTTGAGAAAAAATATCAAATTTTTAGTTTCAATATTTACCGGAATAAAAAATTATTGTTTAGTTATAAGCTTAGTGGTCAAACATAATGAAATTTCTTCAAACTATGATAAGAGAGTAACTTTATAAAGACTGTTTAAATTAAGATAACAATAAATTATTTAATTAGGGATTGATAAATTATTTGCCACTTCTATGAAGTTTGGCCTGACACGAAATGAATAGAAGTGGCAAATAATTTATCAATTCCTAATTAGATTGATCCTTTTATACTATCATGCGGACGTCAACTGAATAAATTATTTTTAATGTTGTAATAATAATATTATTATAATTTTATGCTAGTTATATGAAGAAAAAGTATCAATATCAAGCTTCTGTATGAAAGGTAATTGAAAAAAATTATGTTAAATATACTATTTCATACTTTAAAACATTCAATAAAATATTTTTGAATATATTTCTGTTTCCAAATTCAATTTATTGTTTAATAAAAAGTTTTTTTTTTTTTCTGTCTGTGTGTCTTTATTATTCATAAACTCTGAAGGTGCTTACAGTGTTGATATTTTTTATTTATGAAAAACTACCACAATTTGATCCATGATGCATGATTAAATATTAAAAAAATGAATTTTAACTTTTTTAACCGAACAATATAAGTTGTATTGACCAATAAAATCAATAGTGGTTTGAGGAAGAGCTATAAATATAAACAGGCAAACTTCTAAATACTTCAAAAATACAAATATTTCTCTAGCACTTTTTCCAAATGAGCGATATATACATGCCACAGAAAGATCTATTCTTAAAACCAATAAATCATGAAGTTGCAGACACAGTACTGGAGGAGTCAATATACTTGCCCGGACCACAACAGAAGTTCTAAACAGTAAGCAGCACTTGAAGTGTTTAAGCGGTGAATAGTTAATGGATTAGCACCTCAAACGCCAATATGTCTGTCGAAACTTGAACCTACCTACAAGAAACTCTATTGTATATCCTTAAAAATTAAATACTCATTTTCAATCTATTTACTCCTAATTAAAAAAAATATATCAAGCCAATATACTAATTTCAAAAAACAAAAATTGAATAAATAATCTCCATTTTAAAATGGTTTCCCATTTTATATTTTCGAAGCTATCAGTTGATTGAAATCATCATTATTTTAATTATTTTTATTTAAATTTATTCAAGCCATGAATTTGAATTTTTAAACCGCTTACGAATTCCGCCCGAAAAAATATAATTATTTTTTAATCTTACACGTTTTAGTATCTACAATTTTTTTCTGTATTACTTTAATATTAAATTCGATTCCAATAAGTGTCATCAAATTCAGTTCAGTATTTTTGAAATTAAAAATTTCGGTTCCAAATGATATTTGTGGCAAAAATAGGTGAAAAAATCGTTTTCAGTGCTTTAAAATAAATATCAAAATGATCATTGATTTAAGGATTTTTTTATGTGTATTTTTTTTTAATTACTACCTATATTTTTTTTATATTTGTAGATGGCTCAGGGATGTAAGAAGCATGATTGCAAAAATAAAATTCATGTTTTATATTTATTTATTCGGTATTACATGCAATATAATATTATATTCAGATAACATTTTTTTCTTTATATAGTGATTAGGAAATTTGTTGTTACTTCTACCAGAGTGGAAACCCTAATTTGTGTTAGTGTGAGTCAATTTTTAGTTAATTTTTACTAGCAACAGCTACGTTACGAATTGAAATTAAAATTTAATGTCAACATTTTGTGGCAACTATCTGTAAAAATAAAATTACAAAGCGTTAGAAAATGATTTAAATAATATTTTTTTTTTTAAAGGCATAGCAAAAATATTTAGGTTTTTTGAATGATGGAAAATAAACTAGCTCAGGTATGAAAATGTATTCGGAAAAACTAACTATTGAAGACTATATATATATAATAAAGAAGGAAAAATCATTTAATGATATTAGATTAAAATGAATGATTGTATGAGAAAATAATTAAGGAAATGGATTCAGGGATGGTCAAAATGGATATTTCCGTCGAAATCTAAAAACAGAAAATTTTCGCGATTACAATACTTCCTTTACTTCGTACAAGGAAGTAAAAAAAAAAAATTTGCGGACGGATTTTTTGTATTCGATATTTGGATTCTACGTATCTTGAAACGTAAAACCTCAAATTTTGAGGGGGGGGGGTTACAAAAATTTTCTATTGAAAGTCTAATGTCTGACCTTCAAGTAAAGTACCACTTCCGGTTTTCCAAATTAAACTAAAATCTAGTATGTTATTTAAATCAATATATAAGTTATAAATACTAAATTTGAGAAGTTTCGCATAGTATTTTAATATAATTTTTGATGGAAATCAATTATGACCTTCAAGTAAAGTACCACTTCCGGTGATCAAGCAGTGACCAAAAAGGGAGGTTCACAACTAGATTTTACAACAATCCTAAATACAAAATTTCAACTTTCTACGGCAAACCGTTTTTGAGTTATGCGAAATACGAACGTACGAATGTACGTACAGACGCCACGACGAAACTAGTCAAAATGGATTCAGGGATGGTCAAAATGGATATTTCCGTCGAAATCTGAAAACCGAAAATTTTCGCGATTACAATACTTCCTTTACTTCGTACAAGGAAGTAAAAAACACGATTAAGATTGTTTCAAGGTTTTTCGTGAGTAAAAGGGCTTTGAAATTTTGTAAATATGTTTTCTGTTTTGTTTTTATTTCATTCATTAATTTTCACTTATAGATTAATGTACTTTGAAGATTTATGTAGGTAATATTCATTTTCTATTGTTTTTTGCCCAAATAGGTTTGCCTTTTCAATTTTGTCAAAAGGGCTTTCATATTTTGTAAATACGTTTTTTTTTCTGTTATTTGTAATTCTGTATTTAATCCCTTATGTATTACTTTCAAATAGTTTAGTTATAGATTTGATTTTCCATTGTTATTTTGCCTAAATAGGTTTGCCTGACGAGTAATAAAAAGCTGCTAATTTGCGAAGATTTATTTCATTTTTTCCCATTTCATAATTTTATATTTAAGGATTACACGTAGTAGAATAATGGTGACATATATTAATGTTTGGCCAGGGGTTTTCAATTAAATTTTATATAAGAATCAATGTTAAGAAATTAATTAAATCAGAAATGTAATAAATAATTGCAAAAGATACATAGGCAGACTCGAAGTTGTTTTTTTTTTCAAATTATTATTTGAAGTAGTGTCAGGCTTTTTTATGTTTGTATATTTATATTTATTTATTTTTATTTATATTTTATATTTATATTGTTATATTATATAGCTTATATTTATAGTATATAGCTTATATATTAATATAGCATGAACAGGTTTAATACAGCTTGGACGGGTAAGTCTCAGGTTAGGACTTTTAGTTAATTACTTCCGACTAATTTTTTTTTTCAACATGAAATTATCTAGAAAGTTAAAATGTAATAATTAAATACATTTAAAATTCTTTAAAGAAATTTTAAAGAAAAAAGTTTATCCCGTCCTGTGGAAATCCACATAATAACGGGGTTATAGAAATGTAACTAAATTAAAAATGAAAACTTTTTTTCTGACATATAAAATCATATGTCTAGTAAATCTGCAAAAAAATCTACAAAATCTGAAATCTGCAAAATAAAAAAAAAATGTGAAAAAAGGGACTTAAAACCCTTTTGTAGAAATACTTTATTACGATTTGGCGTTAGCAAATTAATAGTTTTTACATATCTTAACTAGTTGAGGAAGTATAATTATTATAATTTATTAGTATTTTTTAATGTATAATAGTATAGAATAATTTTTTTAATTACATGTAGGTCACTTAGCACTTTTATATTGACTCTTTGCGATATAAGCACTTAAAATGGACATGTCCAAATGGAGCCATCAAGGTAATGTTAGAAGCTAATTGGAAGGGAGCACGGAGCCGTTTGATCCACTCTTGATAATCCAATCTGCATTCTGCTGCTTTTCAAATATAAATAGCACTTGTAATAAACACTGGCTAAAATTTATTAACGTTCACGCCTGGCGCAGAGCAGGAAACATTCCGCATCAAATCTCTTTTATTATCACCAATTAATGTGTTCACGCATCATTTACATATCTGCATATATATGTTTAAATAATGGAACTGTATATAAAGTCACTCCTCTCAGAAATTAAATTATGTTTTCATAGCTATTTTCATCAGCAGGTTTCATTAAAAAATTACCAAGTTTCTCTCGACTGGAGTCCAGACACACCGAATTGAATATGAATTTTTTATATGATATAGCATTAATAATTTATCAGTTGTTTATTATAGACTGATTCATTTTATTAATTAGAGTCATTAAGAATTCCTTATGGGCTTGGTTAATAAGATAGAGATAAAAAAATAAACTTGCTCTTGGGCCTATCCGTTTCACATAGTACAAATCATGAAACCCATGGTCTCAGAGTTTTATGATTTATGTTTTCATATTTTCCATCCTTATTAGCCGTCAGAAATTTTATTTTTATGTCTTAAATGCTTTTCGAAATATTAATTTTCAAAATCGTATGAATAAAAAAAAATAGCGTTTGTAATCATAACTTATTTCACAAAACGGTTCAGAAAAATCTACAAAACAAGTCAAAAATGCACTCAGAAAAATATCTATTAAATGGTGTACTCATTAGATAAATTGAATAAAATTGAGCACATGCTCATTCCTCAAAAACTGAGCAGATGCTCTTTTTAGATGTGAACAATAAGAAGTTACACAATGCAATATTTGCTAGGTTTATGGAGCACCAGGGATGTACAAAAAATATCGACATGTTTTTTTAAATATATCGGTATTTTGTCAGATATATTTTTTTCCTTATATCGATATTAGGATTTGAGTATCGAAAACCGATATCTAAAAAAAAAAGATGGGAAATAAATATAAAATAAAAAAAAATCTACGAGGACGGCGGGTTCAATATAAAGAACCATAAACAGTTAAGGTGTGGTGTATTCAGGTTAGTGGGATTGGATGTAGAAAGCAAAATATCGATAATGATATTGGTTAAAAATATCGATATCTTGATAATATCGGCTTAACAACATCGTTAATGTTTACATAAAATATAAATTGTTTATAGAAACAAAAATATAAACGAATTAGAGGAAGATTAGGAGATGACTTATTTTTTAATATTGTAATCCTGCGGGAAATGAACTTAATAAAAAACAATATCTTAATTATATTGGCACAGAAATGTCGATATTTCAAAACATTCGTTAATTCTTATATCAAATAAAAAAATTTTTAAAAAACTTAAACGAATTGTAAGGCGATTAAGAGATAACCTGCTTCTTATTTTAAATTCTGCTGTAAATGAACATAATAAAACAAAATCTTAATGACATCCGAAGAGTAATATCGGCAGTATTACAGTAATATCTTAATGATATCGGCAGAGAAATATCAATGTTTAAAATATTAATTCTTTTATCAAATAAAAAAAAAAAACCTAAACGATTCGGAAGAAGGATAGAAAATAACTTGTTTCTTAATATTTAAAATCTGCTATTAATGAACTTGATAAAAACAACATCTTAACGATATCGGAAGTGAAACATCGATATTATAAAAAATATATCTTAATTATATTGGCACAAAAATATCGATATTATAAAAACAACATCTTGATTATTTAGGTACAGAAATGTCGATATTATAAAAAACATTATCAAAAAAGAATGCAGTGTATAAAATAGATCGCAGCAACTGCGAGATGACACATAGCAGAAACGTCTAAAAATTAAGCAGCACATAAGTAATTGTAAAAACTGTAAAAAAAAAATATCACTGTTTTGGCCCCTCATAGTATACTAAGTAACCATAAATTTAATTTTGACAATCCCGAAATATTAAAAACTGAAAAAAGTTCATTTTCAATGATACTATAGTGTGTCAAAGATATAAAAGTAAAGTCACTCCCAGAATATTTTTTAATGAAACTATTAATTATTAATGAAGTAAAATTGTACAGATGTCGGAACTTGGGGAGGGAATTGTGTGTTTTAAAGATAGTATAAAAAATTTAAATATTAACAAGATATATTGTAAATTAAGATGTGAATATTTATTAGTTTTAATTATTTGATGTAGTATTGTAGAAAGTAAACATCCTGAAGACAAAGAAGTACTTCAAAACGTCGACAGCAATATTAATAAAATGTTTTTTTAAATATAAAGTTAAATATTAATGGGAAGTTGTTCTTCGCAAATTAATTTTGTATGCTAATAAACAAGGAATGCTTTCCAAGCAAAAATTCAAAATCTCATTTTGAATATTTGGTTTACCTATTACAATAAATGGACAAACGAAGGCATATCAAAGGATTGATTTTGCTATTTATCAAATAGCATGATAGTAGAATTAAAGTAAAGCTCTGATAGGTGAAACCTCTCTTTGATACCTGAAAGGGTCAGACTAGACTAAGCAATATCTTAATTATATCAATACAGAAATTACGATACCATAAAAACAATGTGTTAATTATCTCATCCCAGAAATATCGATATTTCAAAAAAAAAATCTTAATTATAACTGTATAGAAATGTAGTTTATTACTTTAAAATACAGTACCTC